>CM060437.1:51521943-51968258 GCA_030545235.1 Helianthus tuberosus | reverse complement strand
ATAAGGTACAAGTCTTTAAAGCACATCTTTACTAGTTCATCATCACCCAACATTCATGTTTATTCTAATTTACATATTTATTTCCTTCTACTCCAATTAATCTTACATTCAAGCATTACAAACAAGATCATACATCAAGATAACAAGCCATCACAATCATTATGATCTTCCTAAAATTTCACAAAATGGGTTTTCACTACAATCTTTCATGCAACCTAAAATCACCCATGATTCTTGTTCTAGGAGGCAATTCTAACTCAGATTTCTCCTATTTGATACAAGAAATCGAGATTGGGTTGAACCCCTTTTGTTACAAAGCATAATTTGATAAAATTGAACTTACCACTTTACTAGTTAGGCTTAGATTATTGGAAATCTTGAGACATGCAGAAGATTAGGCTTGAATCTCTTGATAATTTGAGGAATTTAGCAAAAGAAAGGGTTTCCCCTCCTTCTTCTTGTTCGATCGATCCCAGACACAGATTCTGTGTTTGGGATTTAGTTTGTTTTAGTAAATGTAAGTTTGTTCACCTTTGCACTTTTACCCCTTATACTTAGTTGCTATTTACAACTCTAACCTTTAACCCACATTAACTATCATTTTGCCATAAACTTAGTCATGTTAAGTTTATTATTTATCCATACTGATTTTTATAGCGTTTTTAATTTTTGGGATGTTACAAGTCTACCTCCCTTAAAAGAGGTTTCGTCCCCGAAACCTGATTATTTAACAACTTTAAATATTGACATACCAAAAAGAAAAGGATAGTATTTCCTCATTTCATCTTCTGCTTCCCATGTGAGATCCGAACCCTTTCGGTGTTGCCATTGCACCAACACTTGTTTAACAGTTTTGTTGCGGAGATTCTTTACTTTGAAGTCTTTAATGGCTACGGGTCTTTCGACGTAGTTTAATCCCTCGTCCAACTCAATATCATCGAGTGTAGGACTCTTCCTCAACTGCGACACGTGGAAGGTATTATGAATCCCGTCTAGAGTAGGCGGTAATTCTAATCTATATGCGACTTTTCCAACTCGAGCCAAGACTTTGAACGGTCCAATATATCGAGGACCTAACTTGCCCCGCTTGCGAAAACGGATTATACCCTTCCATGGGGACACCTTCAACAGAGCGAAATCTCCGACTTGAAATTCAATAGGTCGCCTTTTCTTTTTCGCGTAAACTTTTTGCCGATCCTGGGCTGCTTTCAGTCGCGCTCTTACCAATTTTATCTTTTCATTTGTTACTGCTATTAGATCACTTGGCGCAAGCTCTCTTTGCCCCACTTCACCCCAACATACGGGAGTTCTACATTTTCTTCCGTACAGGAGTTCATATGGAGCCATTTTTAGGCCACTATGGTAACTATTATTATAAGAGAATTCCACTAGGGGTAGATGGTCAGCCCAGCTTCCCCCAAAGTCTAATGCACACGCTCTCAGCATATCGATAAGAGTTTGAATGGTTCTTTCCGACTGGCCGTCAGTCTGAGGGTGGTAGGCGGTGCTTATGTGTAACCTCGTGCCCACACTCTCGTGAAACTTTCGCCAATAACGTGAGGTAAATCTGGTGTCCCGGTCCGAAACGATTGACACAGGCACCCCGTGTCGAGATATGATTTCATTCATGTATATTTCTGCCATTATCTCGGAGGAGTAAGCCTCTTTGATAGGTAGAAAATGAGCGCTTTTCGTAAGCCAATCTACGATTACCCATATTGTATCGTGCCCCTTTTTCGTTCTGGGAAGCTTAGTTACCAAATCCATTGTTATTTCCTCCCACTTCCATACCGGAATCTCTAAAGGCTGCAACTCCCCGTATGGTTTTTGATGCTCTGCTTTCACTTGAGAACATGTTAAGCATTTCGCGACATACTTAACGATATCACGTTTCATGCCCGGCCACCAATAATTGGTCTTCAAATCCTGATACATCTTTGTAGCCCCGGGGTGAACCGAATATCGTGACTTATGAGCTTCTTCAAGTAACGCGGTCTTGACTTCACAGAAACGGGGTATCCAAATTCGGCCAAATCTCGTTTTGAGCCCGATTGAATTTTCTTCTAGCTTATCGGTTACTCCTTTCAATCTTTCTTTCTTTACATCTTCAGCTGCGAGTGATTTTATTTGAGAATCACGTATCATCTCGAGTAATCGCGGCGTAACTATCATCTTCATGGATTTTACTCGAATGGGAGGCGGATATTCCTTTCGGCTTAACGCGTCGGCTACTACATTCGCTTTTCCCGGGTGATAAAGGATATCACAATCATAGTCTTTGATAAGTTCTAACCACCTCCGTTGCCTCATATTCAAGTCTTTCTGCTCAAAGAAATATTTAAGGCTTTTGTGATCCGAATAAATTGTGCACTTCACGCCATATAGATAATGCCTCCAAATTTTTAAGGCAAATACTACCGCTGCCAATTCCAAATCGTGTGTTGGGTAGTTTACTTCATGCAGCTTCAGTTGCCGTGAAGCATATGCGATAACTCTCCCCCGTTGCATCAAAACGCAACCTAAACCTTGATGTGACGCGTCTGAATAGACCACCAGGTCTTCAGTCCCATCCGGTAATGTCAAAACCGGTGGACATGATAATTTCTCTTTTAATACTCGGAAGGCTTCCTCTTGTTCTTTACCCCACACGAACTTCTCTTTCTTCCTCGTTAGCTTTGTTAAAGGCAAAGCTATCTTTGAAAAATCCTGTATGAACCTCCTGTAATATCCCGCAAGGCCTAGAAAACTTCTTATTTCAGTCTGGTTCTTCGGAGGAACCCATTTCATTACAGCATCGATCTTTGATGGATCCACTAGGACACCCTCCGAATTGATCACATGGCCCAGAAACTGCACCTCTCTGAGCCAAAAGGCGCATTTTGAAAATTTTGCGTAAAGTTTCTCTTTACGGAGAACTTCAAGTACTTCACGCAAGTGTCTTGCATGTTCGGCCTTGCTTCGCGAGTAGACTAGAATATCATCTATGAACACGATCACAGATTTATCTAACATGGGACGACATACCCGGTTCATAAGATCCATAAACGCAGCCGGCGCATTCGTCAACCCGAAAGACATGACTAAAAATTCATAATGCCCATAACGGGTTCTGAACGCGGTTTTCGGAACATCTTCCTCTCGTACCCTAACTTGATGGTACCCCGAACGCAAATCTATCTTGGAGAACCAACTCGCCCCTTGCAGTTGATCAAAAAGATCGTCAATTCTTGGTAAAGGGTAGTGGTTCTTGATAGTTAGCTTGTTTAATTCTCTGTAGTCGATGCACATGCGCATTGACCCGTCTTTCTTCTTAACAAATAAGACAGGCGCTCCCCAAGGTGACACACTCGGACGTATAAAGCCCTTGTCTAACAGGTCTTGTAATTGTGTCATTAGCTCCCGCATCTCGGTGGGAGCCAACCTATAAGGAGCCTTCGCAACCGGCTTCGCAACCGGATTCAATTCAATACGAAACTCTATTTCTCTTTCGGGAGGAAGTCCCGGCAATTCATCCGGAAATACATCCGGAAATTCATTCACGATCTCTACATCTTCAAGCTTCGGAAAATCTCGATGAGCATCAACCACGTAAGCTAGGTATGCCTTACCCCCGTTAAGTGTATACTTAGCGGCTTGAACGAGGGTACAAAGTTTCGCTTCCACCCTTCTCTCTCCTTGTATAGCTATTCGTTTTCCACTTGGGGACTGAACATGTACCGTTTTGGTTTCACAATTAATTCCCGCTTGGTGTCGGGTCATCCAATCCATACCCACAATCATTTTAAATTCCCCCAAAACCATAGGTATGAGGTCAATATCGAATTCTTCATCTTCTATGGTAAATTTGCAATTTTTACAAATTTCGTGTAACATGTAAATCTTGCTATCAGCTATTTCTACTTCTAAAGGCATCGGCATTCGTTCAATCTTAAATGAAGGATGTTGTATGATTTCATTTGAAATAAACGACATAGTGGCCCCGGTATCAAACAAGACATAAACCGGTATGGAGTTGAGTAAAAAGATACCTGAAACCACATTCGGATGAGACTTAGCTTCTTCGGAGGTGATTTGAAACATCCTCCCTTTCGCCTTAGAGCTCTCTTCGTTCTTTCCCTCCTTCTTTGATCCTTGTTGGAGTTTTGGACACTCCGACTTAACATGCCCCTTTCCAAAACAGTTGAAGCAAGTCTTCGAGTTATCTGGGCATTGAAAAGACGAGTGTCCTTCCTTACCACACTTGTAGCACCCCTTCTTGCCTAACAAACACTCCCCGGTATGAAGCTTTCCACAAGTCTTACAAGGAGGAATACCACCTTTCGATTTATCTTTCCTTCCTTGATCTTGATACCTCCCCTTTTTGGATGGACTCGAACTTGCCCCTTTCTCACTTGACCTCTTTTCCCCACGTTCTTCTTGCCTCTTAATTTCGATTTCTCTATCCCGTGCCAGATTGATGAGCTCATCTAGAGTTTCACATTTCGAGGGAGTAATGAACTCCCTAAATTCCGCTTTTAAAACCCCATAAAAGCGATTGATCTTCATTCTTTCAGTCTTCACAAAATCCCCACAGAACTTCATCTTATCCAAGAAGGTATTTGATATTTCGTTTATCGTCTCGTTTTTCTGTCGGAGGCGTAAGAAATCCTCTTGGATCTTATCGATAGCCGACTGAGGGCAATGGTACCTCATAAAGGGTTCCTTGAATTCTTGCCAAGTCATCTCTTGTAATCGATCCTCCCCTATTTCTTTACTGTGTGTATCCCACCAATCTTTTGCCTGTAAAGTGAGTTGGCCCGTAGCGAACATCACCTTATCTTCATTATCACAACGACTTCGAATAAATACCGCTTCAATGTTGGAGATCCATCTTTGACATGCAATCGGGTCAATTTTTCCATCATACGTTGCGGGATGACATGCCATGAAGTCTTTGTACGTGCACCGTCTTTCTTTGCTTTTGTTTTTAGATCCCTCTATCAGTTCTTTCAGTTCTTCAATCTTGCTAGTCATCATGGCATCTACAACTCCCAACACCCGACTTTCTACTTCTTGAGCTAATTGTGGAAGATTAGCTTGCATAACCCCTTCTGCCACTTCCATAACTTTATTGTACATTGCTTCTTGACGAGCAGTATCATCGTCATCATTAACGTTTCTTGCATCAGCCATCTACACATTATCACGCTTTCGTTTAATATAAATTACAAACTTTCAGTTTATAATTATCCATTTATCAGCATTTATTTAATCTATATTGTGTAATTCGGTTCATTGCCTTTGGACTATTACAAATCCCTTCTTGTTGTAATCACTAATTGTGATTGCACACTCTTATTAAGCCTTATACGGACCTTCCATAGTTATTAAATGAGGTTTCGGATAGCCCGATAGCATAACATATGAAAAATAACAAAAAATCATCGGACTGCATTTGGTGAGCCGTCGGCGACGGGTATCTTGCCCGTCGGCGACGGGCTCTAGATATGAGCGTCGGACACAAAACCCCGTCGGCAGTAAGTTAAGGCGTCGCACAGATATAGGCCGTCGGCGACGGGTAGCTTTCCCGTCGGCGACGGGCACCCGTTTATCAAAACGCTGCAGATTGTTTTCTGGCTGTTCCGACTACTTTCCGAGTCCGTTTTCAGCTTCCCGGGTCTCGGGATTCCTCATTTAACCCACCTTAACGCTTCATAACATCATAAATCTTAACTCTTTAACCGTAGTGCATTATACATGTTCATATTAAACGAACGTTAAAATTTTTTACCTCTTTGGCGATCCTGGAGCGAGCACTTCTTCGAACGAGCCATCGGTTTGAGTTCAAGCATCACGTTTAACGCTCGAATCCCTCAAACCTGGCTCTGATACCAACTTGTTACGACCGCTTTTTCATATAAAATAAACAACAACTTATCAAAGTCTAGACCTTGTAATTAACATTGTTTATAAACTTTTTTTTTAACAAAATTTGGGCATGACCCGTTTGTACAACAAGCATACCCCCTGTTTTTACATATAATAAAACATCATCCATCAACGACCCTAGTTACATTAAACTACCCAAAACAAAAACAACAAGTTTTTAAGTTTAAGACTTCTAACAAGATAAAACCGAATTAACAAGACATAGACCCAAAAGTATGCATTTTAACTAGCGGAAGCGTTCGGTATAACAAGGCATAGACATGTGCTCGCCCCAAGCTCCGGATCGCCTAAAGTGAGGATTTACCTACAATCAACAACAAAGTTTTACAAGTTAGTTATCATACGTGATAATCTATAACTCTTTCGTTTTAATTCCATCCGTATATGAGCTTTCTTCTTTCTTACGCATTCAACTACCCAAATTCTTGGGTTTAGCATAAACACTCTCAACGAGAGTTAAGCATACATATCCAACCCGTTTAACCGGGTTGATTACCTTCAACATAAAATTCTTCATTTCATCCGTATAACGGATTAAGCTTCTAGCATTTAACATAGCATACGATACCATCCGTTCAAAACGGATGGAAGCTTATTCATGAGCGACTTGTTCACTAGAACCGGTCGACTCGCATAACTTATCACAATCCTCATAATAGCCAAACCCGCAAGGGATTTGCTAGTTAGTTCTAATCACTATAACATTTTAACAATATCTAATTATGATGTTGTAACAAGACTATAAATAAGATATTTGTATGCAACGAAACATACCTCGGTCTTGCGTGCTTTCCGCCTTCTTAGAGCTTGTACCTTCTTCCTTCACGCCAACATTACAACATTCGTTCATTTAGTCTACCAATACATTCTTCTCCTAAGCATTTCATCAAACACTTGGTAGGCATCATAATTAAGGCATAAGGTACAAGTCTTTAAAGCACATCTTTACTAGTTCATCATCACCCAACATTCATGTTTATTCTAATTTACATATTTATTTCCTTCTACTCCAATTAATCTTACATTCAAGCATTACAAACAAGATCATACATCAAGATAACAAGCCATCACAATCATTATGATCTTCCTAAAATTTCACAAAATGGGTTTTCACTACAATCTTTCATGCAACCTAAAATCACCCATGATTCTTGTTCTAGGAGGCAATTCTAACTCAGATTTCTCCTATTTGATACAAGAAATCGAGATTGGGTTGAACCCCTTTTGTTACAAAGCATAATTTGATAAAATTGAACTTACCACTTTACTAGTTAGGCTTAGATTATTGGAAATCTTGAGACATGCAGAAGATTAGGCTTGAATCTCTTGATAATTTGAGGAATTTAGCAAAAGAAAGGGTTTCCCCTCCTTCTTCTTGTTCGATCGATCCCAGACACAGATTCTGTGTTTGGGATTTAGTTTGTTTTAGTAAATGTAAGTTTGTTCACCTTTGCACTTTTACCCCTTATACTTAGTTGCTATTTACAACTCTAACCTTTAACCCACATTAACTATCATTTTGCCATAAACTTAGTCATGTTAAGTTTATTATTTATCCATACTGATTTTTATAGCGTTTTTAATTTTTGGGATGTTACACATAATCAATTCATAATTCCAAAAATTGGCTCCATTTTCAAAATTTAAAATTCAAATAATAATTTGAATATGGCCCCCATATGATCTCTCTCTCTCTCTCTCTCTCTCTGATTTCTGATTTTAAAATTAAAACCCACTGCCTTCTTTCTCTTTCGTTCTCTCTCCCTCTCAAATCTGGTTCTCTCTCGAAACCTTAGCGCCTCCCTCACATTTTCTGCAGATCCATATGTTGGAATGGAAGAGTTTCACAATCACGAAACCCTAGCCCTCATCATCCTTATTTTGTAGGCAACTTCATCTTCTTGTATCACCCGATATGCTTCATCATCATGTTCTTTCGTTCAAGAATCTTTCATCAAAATCCAAAATATGCTTCTTCTGTACCTTCGATTGATCTCGATAATCACAGGTATGGTGTTCAATCAATCAGTAAGACAACCCCTAATTACACAATCAATAGCACCCTTCAATCTCTCCTTTATCTCTCTTCTTTGCAAATGTATGTTCTAAATTTCATTCATCAATGATTTTTAATGTTAATCTCTTCCCTTTTCAATCAAGTATTTATAGATTTTATAATAAAATCTTTGTTGATTTGAGAATTTTTGTTTGGTTTTGGATTCGTAGCAATGATTTACTATGAAGAATGCTCGATCGCGGAATCCTTTTGAATCTGTTCAACAACGACAAGTTTGTTTGTTATGATTCTATTTTTTTTTATTTTGGTATCTAGAATACTGTTGATTCATGTCTGGATTTAAAAGGATTAGGGGAAATTATCACATTAGAATTCAAGTTTTAGCTTTTTTTCCAACTTATGAACTGTTTGTTTGAAGCTTTAGTGTGAATTGGAGCTTTGGCTATCCATTTAGATCATATGATTTACGCTCTGTTCATGATTTACCATGTTATGAATCTGATTTTATTTTTTTATTTTTTGTGAGTAATCGATACGCACAATCGCCACTAAATGGGATGCACTAAAATAAAATGTTTCATGGTCAAATTGCATAGTCGATTGTTGATTGTCTTGTGTTTTTAAAACCATAAGTTGAATGAATTTTTACATGATTAAATTGGCTGAAACTTCGGAACACCTTCTTTCTTAGGGTCTTTTTTGTTCAGATTTGTTACATCGATTTGTTCCTCCTTCTTCATCGTTCAATGATTCAGACTGGTCTTTGTTTCTTGATTGTTAATGAAATGTATATTTGATTTTTCTTTGCAGATTCAACGACGGCAGACGCTTGCGGGGTATATTTTTGTTTTTTGGACAATCTGTAAATGGCGATGTACTCACCACCCGTTTGTAAGTACCAGCTTCTCGAATGATACATGTATTGTTATTATTCGAATTCGACCATAACAAAATCTATTAATTAGTTTCAATGTTGAATATTTCTATCGTGCCTGAATGAAACCTAATTTCGTTTCACATGTTTATATATCTTTCTTAACAACCCGTGCCTTCTACCCAAAAATCGAGAGATAACAGCTGAATATCTTCTAATTGCTAAAGTAGCAACCGAAGGTTTATAATCCAGATTCCTTTGCATTCATATATACTATCTTCTATAAAATTTGAATATTAATGGGCTTTTGTGAAATTTGCAGCTTTACTTAAAGAAAAAAAGAGAAGAAAAATAGCAGGGTGGACAATAATGCTTACTTGCGTTGGAGCATTGACTTACATACTCGGCCTCAAATCTTGGTATTCTTAGTTTTCTTTGGTTGACCGTATGTGGAATTGGTGGACTTCTGTTATTATTTGGTATAGGCGTGCCAATGTAAACGCCTATCGTCCAGGTACCTTCTGTGTGTCATTAATCAACAGTAAAATTCCAAAAAGAAAAGCCTATTTACAGGATTTTTAGAATTATTACCTTTCTCTTACTCTCACAGGAAGCGATATTTAGAGTTACTGTTGCTATTCTTCATCTTGGAAATATTGAATTTACCAAAGGGAAAGAGGTCGATTCTTCAGTTTTAAAAGACGATAAAGCTAAATTTCACTTAAAAATGACTGTAGAACTTCTTAGGTATATCTTTTTCTCAAATTCTTTGAAATTTTTTGAGTTTTATAAATTTTTATAGAGTGGTAGTGAATCTATGAGTTCTTATGTTAGGTGTGGTTCTGTGGGTTTGGAAGATGCATTGTGTAAACGAGTGATGATTACCCCTGATGAAATTATAAAAAGAAGTCTTGATCCCATTAATACAGCAGTCAGCAAGGATGGATTAGCTAAAACAATATATTCCAGATTATTTGATTGGTGTGAAGTTGTTCTATAAAAGAGGTTGACAAAATGGGTGGGTTAACCAATTAACGGGTCAAACATGTTGTGGTCAACATGGGTATTTTTTGCTACATGGCGAGTCAGTTTTGTTGACCTTAAATTATTTTTGTCTATTTTTTTTTTTTTTTGGTTTTTTAATAAATATTGTGTCTAATAAAATTATAAAATTTATGTTATTCCAAGGGTTTTTAACGTTAGATCTACGGGCTGCTGTTATCAAAACCCTTATTTCAGTAATAATCTGATTTATTGAATATAATGATTTATGAGGTTTTTGCAATAGAGTATGTTTTGGGTGATTTTTGACGTGTTCAACACATTGAACAGTTTCCTATTAAGCTACACCTCTATTAAAATATAATTTAGACAATAGAGTATGTGGTATCCATTAGAAATATCTTTGATAAACTTCTAATGCAAATGACGTTTTTCGTGGATATTTTCAGGCTGGTGGATATAATAAATGTCTCAATTGGACAAGATCGTACCTCAAAATGTCTGATTGGGGTCCTTGATATATACGGTTTTGAAAGCGTCAAGAACAACAGGTGACAACTGAGTATATATTTTCGTATTTCACGTGTTCTATAAATATACTATAGACTTTGAAAAACCATATGCTATAAATGAGAAGTTTTGGGCTAATGTGGCATGTTTTTAGAGCTTCTCACAATTCGTTTTGGCGGGAAACTTCTCGGGTCGTGATATGGGACGCTCCTTCACACGAAGAATGGAGCACTACCAAAGGTACATGATCATCTATCTTGAGCTATTTCTTTATAACTTTCAAGTAAAAGGATTTCAATAACAAAGTTTTGTGGTTAACGATTTTTTTATATGATTTGGAAAGTAAACTGATCAAAGTTTGGTGGTTAACGATTTTTTATATACGTTTTACTATGATAAAATTATTGAGAGTGAGTTCATATGGCAACAAAAGAATTCATGAAGTTTTTTTGTTTTGAATTGGTCGAAAGAAGAAACAAAAGGATTTTGTAGCTATTATATGTTTCATGTGGGCAAAAAAAGGAATTTTACCAAATTTTGTATTTTTCGTTTATGTAGCTTATATCAATCACTTCTGTTTGCCGGCTATTTTTGAAAGTCGGCTCCTTTAAAGTATGTATGCATTGTAAGACTCTTGACTTCTTGGTTTTTTTAGTTCTGTTGTTTGTATCTTTTAAAGTTTATGCCTACTGTGTAGAAAATTTTAGCCAAATGATCATACCAAATCTAAGTGTGGCTTACCAAATGTTAGATGAAATGTTACACATTAACCATTAAAAACTACCGAGGTTAATAAGTTTATCTTTTTATATTCATTAGTGACATGATTATCCCTATGTTAAGATTAAGGGCTGGGGTCATGTTGCCGCCGAAACTAAGTAAGCCTCAATTTGGTATTGCCTTTACTGATAGGATTTTTTACTGTAGAAGTGTATATGGTTTCTTTGAAGGCAATGGTTGTAATAAGACACGCAGAATGTTGAATCTGCCCTGTATGATGTATGTCAGTAGACCTAATTATTTATTTTATGACTGTTGAGCAAGATTTCTCCTAATAACCAATCACTTTTATTCACCTATAACAATTTTAGTTGTGAAGTGTCCCCTTTGTAAGGTTTGCAGTCTTAGCTTTTCTGCATTTTTACACCTATTAGTTAATATGATTGTGTTTCCTTTTGACTGGTGGATGTTTCTTAACTTATCTCTGATTGGAATAGTCTATACGAACACAACCTATTTAAAAGTCTTGCATATTATGATCATTGACAACTACTGAAAAGAAGTTATAGATACAAAAATATAGAGTTGTCCTTTACTGTTCATTGATCATATTGTGACTAACTTAGTTGTTTTTATTGTTCGATTGTTCTTAATTGTGTTGTTCCTTTATTTTTGTTTTAATTTGACAAGGGTAGTTTGTATCAGGCCATTAAGTTTAATAAGTTTTGGTTTAACCTCAGGTCGGTGTTTGTGAAATTGATTATACTGAGGTAAAGACCTGGTCAAGGTCAGAGATCAATATATTTTTTGTTTTAGGCGTTGGCCTTAGAAGGACATGAAACATCTCTTGATGTGGAGTATATCCTAAAACTATTTTAGTACCACATATTATCTGTTTATTTATATTTATTTATGTACTAAAGTTTTAATTTGCGGATGGGCAGGTAGTTTTACTCTTTGCATGCACTATAAAAGTCGAATCATCAAGGTTGACCACCTTAGTATAGCCGTGTGAAAACATGTGTTATTAATTCCCTTTCTTTATAATCCATTTTTAAACATGTTTGTTAAACATGTAAACCCGTTTTTTATTTATTTGTTATTTAAAAGATGTCCTCTTTTAATTTTTTATTTTCATTACTGAAGGGTAAAGTGGTGGAAGTGATAATGGAGTTCATTCATAAAGATATGTAACTAAATGCAAACAATTTAAATGATGTATTATAATCTATTTTGTAGTATTTGATTTCGATGGTTATTAAACCTACCCGTGTGCTCACACGGGTCCTACAACTAGTTATAATAATATATATGGTTTTTTTAATAGTTTTATTATCTTCTTTACTTTTTAAGTTAGATAAGCTTTTGTCAACCGGTACTGGTATCGAAAATAGCAGTACGGTTATCGGTATATAAAGATAAAAATCGACACTAGCCTGTTACAGAAAACACCAAAAGTCGGTATCAAATTGATTTTGAAAATCATTTAGTTCGGGAAATTCGGTACTACCACCCGGTACCATTTTCTCATCCCTGATCAGGGGTGTCGTAAGAACAACAACGGTGTCGTGCAACTTTTTTTGTTGATTTTCTTCAACTTTTAATGATTTCTTTTTTTAGTTTCAGGGGTAGGGATGAGCTCGGTGCCAACCAATACCGAATCGTACTGGTACCGAAAGTTCCAATTACGGCACCTGTATATGAAGGTAAAAAACGGTAGCGAGCCGGTACCATGAACGCCAAAAGTCGTACCGAATTGGTACTTAAGATCTTTTGGTTCGGGAAATTCGGTACCGGTACCCAGTATCATTTACTCATCTCTGACCATAGGTTTCATACGAACAACATTATTACCACACAACTTTTTTGGTTGATTTTCTTTTGGTTATCTCTTAGTGTTTTTTTCTATATTTTCTTTTTATTCTTGTCAGCGAGTTCCGAGCGCAACACGCTCGTAGTGATTTCAAAATACATGTAAACACAGACTAAACAACAAAAGACGTTCGCCGCAACGCGGCGATAGTAAAAAACTATTCTTCCTATATATTAATAAAGGAACGCTTTGAACAATAGAAGGGTTTTTTTGGTAAATTACATACATATTTCTGCCCTCAAGCCCTGCCCTACACCCACCGTTGAAAGAGATACGCCAACCAACAATATCACAGAACCCCCAAAATGGTTCGATCAGAGAAACACATGGAACCAGAAGAAATCCGGCAAGTGTGAGAGAGGAAGAGTGATGAAGCAGAGATCCACATGTGGAAACGACGGTGGTACCGGGGTTTCCGGTCACTGCAGCGGCGGTCAACAGTGGTGGCTAGGGTTTCGATTGCGGTTTCAGGAGGGATCAGCGGAACGCGATAATGATGAAGATGACCGGCGAAATACCTAGGGTTTCGGCTAAGTTCCGGCAGAAGGATTAAAGCTTGCATGTTCCATTTTCAAGTAGATCGGTGACCGGATTCGTCTGCATGTGTGCTTCTCCGATTAGTAAGGTATAACCCATCTACCTCACCCCATCAATCTCATCACAACATCTCTGCCTCTGTCCCCGGCGACGTCTGGTGACCAAAGGTGAGGTTTATTGTTGGGGTTTACATCATCCTATATGTTCGTCGTCTTCTCTTCGTTCTTTGGTTGTAGATGACTGAGTTTAGATGGCTTAGGACTGAACTGGATAAATATAGATAGGGTGGGTGGGTTTCATTCTTTTCAGGCTGGTCAGGTAGTTGGATCCCAGGTTTGGTTAGACTGAACCCATTTTTGTTGAGCCAATAATCTTTGCTTTTCAATTGATTTGTATTTCCATTGTTCACTGTCTTTCCCATAAAAGTCAACTTGATCAATCTTTCAGGTGCACGCTACCAAACTCCACAGATGAAGAAAGTGACGAACTCTCAGACCATTGATCATATGGACAGAGACAACAATTAGCCACTTAATCTGTTTGTTTGTTCGTTCGATTGAGTGGTTAATTAGTGTATAAAAAGATGCTACCCGATAACGGATTTGATTTTTATAGGCCCTGGCTATTCATTGGTTGTAGAAAGGGCGTTTATGAAGCACCCTCCGTTTAAACCAAGTGGTAGGTTTTGGTGGAGAATGATTATAGCTGGAATAAGGTACACAAAATTCCTAGATCTCTTCTTTTTTATTGAGATTTTTATATATTTTTTTAAATTTAGCTTGCTTTTCTGTTGACTGTTGGGCCTATTTATTGTTGCATTAGGCTATGACATTGACTTTTGGGACATCAAGATTGGGGTTTCATGAAAACCGATATGCCAGAGTGTAACACCCACCCCGTAACCCGGGTGATTGTGCACAATTGATACACTTACAGCAGAAACAAACTAAACTTTCATTAAAACTTATAATAGTCTGAGTACAACACTTTATTTATTTACAAACTTTCGGCAACTAAGAACTCCTTGATCTTCTAAAACTCCACAACTGTCAAGTAGTTCCTATAGCTTTCCTCACGACTCACCTGAGATAAGTATACTCAAAACGACGTCAGATATATACTGGTGAGCTCATACTATACAATTTTTTATAAAGACAGACCACGGTTTACATTATATGCATACACAATATGGGCATGTGACCATATTATAGCCAGGTTGGGCCTTATTGAATCTTATAGGTCACATTTGACTTGTCACAAACCACCGTACAAGATACATACTGGTCCTCCAGCTGTGTCCCCCTACGGCTGTCACATAGGTATGAATGTGTGTCGCTGGACCTTATAAGCACGAAGTGCCTGTGGGTACAACACCTTATTACCCTTCCTAGAGTGACACACCTCATTAAGCATAATAGGATCCCATATACCCCTACTGACACATGCATACTGCAGCATTCTCATTATTACCAGTTATGGACGAGTATACTATCACAGTTTAAAAGACAAGTATGATGACTCACCTGATTAGCAATTGCTTAACTGCCGCTAGTACGACTGGTTATGTCTCAAGGTCCTGAGACAATTACATAATCCTAGGTTAGGTAATGGTACACCTAACTAGTCATTTTCATGGTTGGATATTGGTTAGTGCTGCCTTGTTTAAGCATGGGTGATCAGTCCATGCCTAACTAAGGCTAGGCTACCCAATACCCGCCCCTGACAATAACCCTAGTACCTAAAATAATACTAACACTACTACTACTAATATATTATTACTAATAATAAAACTAATATTAACTACTAAAAATAAATAATAAATAACTAAACATAAACTTAAACAAGAGTATACCTCAAAACTATCTACGGCACGTTGATGTAGAGTTTCCCTACTCCTGCTCCTACTCGTGCTCCAAAAACGACTACTAACAACACCCAATGGGGTATCGTATACTCGGGATTCTCAATACTAGAGCGTTCCCGTTAAAATTTTGGTGTATCTAAAATCCTACAATTTAGCTCCTATATATATGTGAAGCAAGCAAGCACCTCAATGGCTTTCTGGGCGATGTGGGACAATTGACGTGCTAGCTAGCTAGTTTGGCGTGCTAGCTAGCTAGCTTAGTTATATTATTTCAGCTGCTTCACTCGTTTTTCTTGTATAACTTTTAAAATATGACGTTTTATAAAACGACGAATATGTCATTAGAACGAGCATATTTTTATCTACGTTTTAACCTAAGTTTCATTAAAAACGGAGTAAGGTCAAAAATAATATATTTAATTATTAATATTAAACGGTCTCCTATACTAGCTAAGGCTTGTCAAGATATTTCACCTTTCACACCATCATCTTACTCGTTTAACAATATATGAAATATAAATTACATATTTCATACGTTTATAAACAGTATATTAAGGTTCGGGGTATTACATCCTTCCCTCCTTACAAAAATTTCGTCCTCGAAATTTGTCATCACTTAAAAAGATGAGGGTACTTATCTTTCATTATGTTTTCTAATTCCCATGTAAAGTTGGGTCCATGACGTGCGTTCCACTTGACTTTGACTAACGGGATTTCCTTCTTGCGTAACTTTTTAACCTTCCTATCTTCGATTTGTTGTGGTTCTTCAATGAAGTTGAGTTTGTCGTCAACCTGTACGTCTTCCAGGGGTATTTGTTGGGCTTCGTCCACTAGGCACTTCCTTAAATTTGATACATGAAAAGTATTATGTATTCCTGCCAGCTGTTCAGGAAGTTTTAGCCGATAAGCCACTGGTCCTACTTTGCTTGTTACTTCAAACGGCCCAATGTATCGGGGTTTCAACTTTCCATTCTTTCCAAACCGAATCACTCCTTTCAGAGGTGATACCTTAAGCATTACTTTATCCCCTATTTGGAACTCTAGGGGTTTACGCCTCTGATCTGCATAACTCTTTTGTCGATCTTGAGCACTTTTCATCCTTTCTTTGATTTGCTGAATCTTTTCGGTGGTCTCCACAATGATTTCTGGTCCTGACAGTTGACTTTCCCCTACTTCCGACCAACAGATAGGAGTTCGGCACCTTCTTCCGTATAAAGCTTCATAAGGTGCAGCTTTGATGCTGGCGTGATAGCTATTATTGTAGGCGAATTCGATGAGTGGTAGATGAGTGTCCCAACTTCCACCAAAATCAATTACACAAGCCCGAAGCATGTATTCTAATGTCTGAATAGTCCGTTCACTCTGCCCATCCATCTGAGGATGATATGCAGTGCTTAGATTAAGCTTAGTTCCCAACTCTTGTTGGAAACTTTCCCAGAATTTAGATGTGAAACGACTATCTCTGTCTGATATGATCGATACAGGCACCCCATGTCGCGAGACTATTTCGTTGATGTAAATTTGAGCTAGCTTGTTCATCTTATAGTCCTCACGAATTGGCACGAAGTGTGCAGACTTGGTCAGTCTGTCCACTATTACCCAAATAGTATCATAACTGTGACTTGACCTTGGGAGCTTTGTGATAAAATCCATGGTGATTTTCTCCCATTTCCATTCTGGAATCTTTGGTTGTTGCAAGTATCCAGAGGGTTTTTGATGTTCTGCCTTCACCTTAAGGAATGTAAGGCACTTTTCCACATAATGGGCAACAGATCGCTTCATTCCCGGCCACCAATAATCTCTCCTTAAATCCTTATACATCTTGTCACTGCCAGGGTGAATGGAATACTTAGACTTATGAGCTTCCTCTAAGATTGTATCCTGCAGTCCTACAAAATTAGGAACCCATATCCTATTGTTGAACCTAAGGATATTATCATTTCCCATTGTCAGTAGCTTCAGTCTCCCAATCATTCTTTCTTTTACAATATGATTCTCTTTTAAGGCTTCTTGTTGTATATTCTTAACTTGTTCTAAGAGACTAGTTTTAACCTCTATTCTGGTTGCACGAATTCTTATTGATTGAGGTTTCTCTTTTCTACTTAGAGCATCTGCTACTATGTTTGCCTTACCTGGATGGTATTGGATCTCACAGTCATAATCACTTAATAACTCCATCCATCGTCTCTGACGCATATTAAGCTCCTTCTGCTCAAATATATGTTTTAAACTTTTATGGTCACTATAGCTAGTGCACTTTGTACCGTAAAGATAGTGCCTCCAAATTTTCAATGCGAACACTATGGCACCAAGTTCCAAATCATGGGTTGTGTAGTTCCGTTCATGAATCTTCAACTGTCTAGAGGCATAGGCAATTACTTTGCCTCTTTGCATGAGTACACATCCCATACCATAGTGAGATGCATCACAGTAGACGGCAAAATCTTTTATTCCCTCAGGAAGTGACAGCATTGGGGCGCTGCATAACTTATGCTTTAACGTGTTAAAGGCTTCTTCTTGTTTAGGTCCCCAATTAAACTTAGAGGCTTTCTGGGTTAGTGTGGTTAATGGTGTTGCAATCTTTGAGAAGTCTTGAATAAACCTTCTATAGTATCCTGCTAACCCCAGAAATCTTCTGATTTCAGTGGGATTCTTCGGTACTTCCCATTTCTTGATGGCCTCGATCTTTGCAGGGTCAACTTGTATTCCACATTCATTTATCACGTGGCCTAGGAATTGCACCTCACGTATCCAAAATTCACACTTAGAGAACTTTGCATAGAGTTTTTCTTTCTTGAGCAATTCAAGGACTGCTCTCAGGTGTTGTTCATGTTCTACCTCGTTCTTAGAGTAGATAAGGATATCGTCAATAAAAACGATCACAAACTTATTGAGGTAAGGTTTACAAACCCTGTTCATGAGGTCCATGAACACTGCAGGTGCGTTGGTTAATCCAAATGGCATTACCAAAAATTCATAATGACCATACCTAGTCCTGAAGGCAGTCTTAGGTATGTCTTATGGTGCAACTTTCACTTGGTGGTATCCAGACCTCAAGTCTATTTTAGAGAAATAGCTTGCCCCTTGTAATTGATCAAACAAGTCGTCGATCCTGGGCAAAGGGTATTTATTCTTTATAGTGGCTTTATTCAAGTCTCTATAATCGATGCACATGCGCATCGTCCCATCTTTCTTCTGGACAAATAAGATGGGGGCTCCCCATGGCGACGAACTAGGTTGGATAAACCCCTTGTCAAGCAACTCTTGTAGTTGCTTCTTGAGTTCTTGCATTTCTATCGGGGCTAGTCTATACGGCGACTTAGCAATCGGTGATGTACCGGGAACTAGGTCAATGCGAAACTCAACCTGTCTATCCGATGGTAGTCCCGGGAGCTCATCGGGAAACACTTCGGGGTATTCTCGTACTACTGGCACGTCCTCGACCTTCTGCTTTTCTGTAGTGTTTACGACATATGCTAGAAAGGCAACATACCCTTTCCTTAGGCATTTATGTGCTTGTGTTATCGTGATGAGGTTCTTAGTCTTGTCAGTTTGGTCTCCCGATACAGTTAGTTGTTTGCCGTTGGGTAATCGGAGTCGGACGATCCTTTTATCATCCTCTTCAAACACTTATGCTTACCTTGCACATACAAAACCGTTAGTTTCTTTATATGAATGTATACGTACATGCTTTCATTCCATTTCTCCCTTTAGATCTTGATCAAGTCATGGATTGTACGGGTTCCTTATCACAAGAGCACACAGGTTTGAGTTCAAGTATTTATCTTCTCGTACTTGATTCGCTCAAACCAGGGCTCTGATACCAACTTGTAAGCCCCTAGTTCGTATTTGACATAAAGTCGCAGCGGAAGTTCATGCCATAAAATTTCTTTCCTTATAAATACCTTGACTTACTTAAATCTTCATTTTAACACAACTTTTTCACATGATGTCATCAATCGAATCATTTACAATTAAATACATAACATGGGTTTTCTAAATTTCATACACCAACGTTCCCGTACAATCTGTCTTGTGACTCGATCCTCGATCTCTATTCCTTGATGATCCTCATGACTCGTACTACCTACGCTCACCACATAAAATTCATAACATTAGTACGCATTAGAAACATACAGGATTTATTCACGTTTACTTTTCGTTCCGTTAACTCTTTACATCCCAGCTTTCCATCTAATCATACAATCCGTGGTGAGACTTCTTTGCTATTCCTGCGTTACACTTCATTCACCAGGCACGCTAATATTATCGTTAGTACTCAATTTCATTGGATACATGCGTACCTACTTTCATACATACTTATACATATTCATACGTTCACACATAACTAATTACATACATACGTACATACCCATATGTAAACACATCCACATCATTACATACGTATCTACATACACACATACCTACATCATTACGTACACTCATAGCATTATACATATATACATACATACATCCCTACTTGCAACATACCTAACTCATACATGCCTACTCACATACATACCTTCATATATCCGCGTATACTTGCTCACATATTTATAAACATACATACGTAGGTGCATACATACTTACATACATTTCTAATTACTTGTATAGAGACATACAAACATACATACATATCCGGGCACTCTTGGCTATCACCCATGATCAAAACCGACTTAAAAGTTAACTTTGATAGTTAAATAACAAGTTTAAACAAGTTATATGGGTCAAACAAACAAAATTAAACAATTTTGGGATTCAGGGGGGGCTAGACGCCCCACCTAGCCCCCTTTTTGACAGCAAGTTCCTTTATTGCTGCTGCAAAATTCCAGCATAACTCAGTTTTACGGAAACGAGCATAACTTTCTCGTTTTTTATCCGTTTTACCCGATTCTTTTTCCTACGCGTCCGTAATTTAATTATCCATCACATTGAGTGAAAATCCAATATTTGGACTACCGAAATTTATGACTTTTAAGCCTTCGGCTTATTACTCTTTTTCCGAATTTTGACCCGCTCATGCATTTATTACCAAAACATGTTTGTTTGACCTTAATTTCATACAAACCTTATAATTTCAAAGTCGCTTAACACATAAGGTTTAATTTCCTGATTTCTTACATCTTCTTAACCCATTATTGCTCAAAACCTTATTTTGACCCGTTAAGGGTATTTGCGCATTTAAGGTCTATGACTAACAAAAACCATACTTCTCACTTTCATACGTGTCCAAAACATTTCCCTTAATCAATTAACTTGTCTCTAAAAAACTTTTACGATTGTTTGCCCGATATGTCTGTCAAGGGCGTTTTGGTCAACTTTGACCCATCCTTTACAACAAAGGACTTCCTTACATATTTACCTAATCCTAGGACTTAGCAACGACTCTACTCATACATACCTGGCTTGAATCAATGCTATGACCCGTTTTAATACTTCATCCGCCAAATTGCTAGATAATAGCAACGCAAATCCTTTTACTATACATTCTGTGAATTCATAATACTTAACAAAATAATTCATTAGTCGATAATGCCAAATGGTGACATCTTCACCATCTGACCCGTTAAGTCTAAATATCATTTTATCCTTATGGGATTTTAGTTATTCATTACCCCTTCCATGTAACTTATTCTTTCGTTAACTTGCAACCGAAATTACCAAGATGCCCTTTTTACCCTTTTTAACCATCAAGCTTAGTTTCTTAACATAACCACACGTTCCGATCCGATCCATACCAAAACTTGTCGGAACATCATAATTCACATATTTAATAATTCACATATTTACTTACCATGTTCGTAATCTATACATTGAATAGACATTCTCCAAAAAGGGGTGTAAGTTTTACTTACCTAGCATCCGAATATGCTTCCCGTGGGCGTTAGTCCCGTTTAACCCGCTTCCTTCTCAAGCTTCCATGTCGCTTATTAAGCATCAACTATCACATATCATTCTCAAGATAGTTAGCTTATTCATCATTCATCAAATCCTTTTTATCATACGGATCTCATATTATGTTTATCATTTAACCTTAAAACATGCTAATCCATCATTTCTTATCCAATTTCTTTAAACATACTTACACATAATATGATTTTCAACATTATTAAAATAAGCATATCATTACTTCTATCATATCATCAAAAACCCACTTCATAACTACTTTGTTAATCACTTACAAGTGATCTAATCTTAAGTTCTTCATAATTTCATCATACTTTTGATGTGTGTACTACCTCCTAAACATAGTGTACAACTAGTTCATGCATATCCTTCTAATCTCATTCATAATTCATCAAATTCCTTCTTCTAATCAACATGAATCATTCATGCATAAACATCAAACATACTAGTATCACATTTCTTTCAATTCCTCTAACAAGAATCCATCATACAAATCAAAATCAAAAGAAAACATCAATATTAAGCAAGAATTTGACATAGGTGATCATTCAAGTTGTCATCATCACCATAATCAACAGGTTTCATATCTAAACCTCAAATTAGCCTAAATCATGCATAACCCATGTTCTATATGATGATTCTAACATATCCTCATACTCAATTTCATACCAATTCACGATTTACAACATAACCCACTTCGTTCATAATCACCAATCTAACTTTTAAGACATACCTTATGATCCCCTTGTGAAGGTGATCATTTATCCATGTTCCTTCTTGAATTTGAGCCATAATTAACCCTTCAATTTGGTGATTTAGTCTTGTTAGGGTTTTGGCTCCCATGGAGCTCGATCTCCTTCCAGAACACACGATTGTGTGTGTGTATGTGGGTATTTTTTTTATTAATAATTTCAACTTTCATTTTGCCCCTCTTTAGCCCCTCAAGTTTGTCACTTAATCCCTTATTTGTTTCTACCATACTTTTAACTAGGATAAATAACCTAGTTATTTATTTCTTGAGGTACCATCTTAGAACATTTAACGAATATAAACATTCGGGTTTTTGGGGTGTTACAGCTGGACAACTGACGGTAAGCATCTGAAGGTCCTTGATCGCTCATACTATAAACTAACAAATAGTCAAATAAGACACAACAATAATATACAGATATGCACAAAATCCCGTAGATTATTTCCTAACATATTGAATAAATTTTGGTGTCAGAAGAACACTTCTGTGGCTGAATCAATGGCTTAGCTCTGATACCACCTTCTGTCGCAACCCCCGTCCCCTAACTACCCGGGAACGGGCGGCCGCGGCCAGTTTCAGTGGCATCGGTGTTTATCAGTTTGGTAGTGGAATTTACATCAGGACCGTAGTTAGGAAATATTTTATCAGAGTAAAATACCACACTTTTATAATATTAAACACATGGGAAAATCCCAAGTTTAAAATACACACATTTTCATAGGGATAAACCCTATTTTATTTAAATAAAAACATTTCTTTATTTAGGTAACTTATATAGCCACTTTTCCAAGCCCTCAGTGCTGTCCAGCTGGCTTCTACTTGGCTTTCACATTTTGTTACCTGAAACACGTTTAAAAACATTTTGTCAGTGGGAAATACTGGTGAGTGAATCCAGTTTAATCAAGACAGGTAAAACCATTTTACAGTATTGAGGGCGGTTGCGCAATTACATTTGTTTCCATCTACTTTAATTACCACCCACGGTACTGTCAATCCGACTTGTGGTCATGTTACTACTCACAGTGTAGTAATAAATTTTGTATACAAAACCCCAACATACCGACGATAATTGTAGAATACAAATACTCAATCACTGTTAAGTATAAATTAAAACACCTGAGGTTTTGTAAAAACAGTTTGCAAAAATGTTTCCAAAAAGGAGATTACTCACATTGCTTTCCTAGGGTTTCCCTTTAGGTTTTCTTGGTGATTATCTATTAATTACACAATGCACACTCGTTAGTATAATAACCCAATATTTACATTAGTAATACCCTCCCCGAGACAGAATTCCAACGACTACGTGGGGCAGAACCCTGACAGCCGTTACGGAACTCTAGATCAATCGGGCAGCGTATCTAATACGTAACCGGGGGTTAAAATACTTACAACGAGGTAGAACTTCGTTATTTTAGGGGATATTATGACCGGGAATTATGTATACTATGCAGAATATTGAGAGAGAGATCGAGAGAATGAACGATTTGAAATTGAAAGCTGATGGCCCCTTTTATAGGGCTTGTCGACGGTTTTGTCGCGCCCCGCGAAGGTCTCAGCCAAGGGCTTCGCGGCCCGCGAGGCTAGCTAGGGTAGGCCCTAGCTTGGCTGATTCAACCCATACATTCCACACGCCTTATGCCACGTGGCAGCACCAGGATGCGCCCTGGTGACTAGTTGTCGGACCCCGCGTAAGATCCTTAGGAGGTCTCCGCGGCCCGCGAGCGACACTGAATTCTTGTTTTTATTTTATTTTTAATTATATAAGGTATTTTGGGCTTGGTTTTCGTATACGGGGTGCATTTTAAGACGTAGAGGGACATTCTAAATATATTAAGGGTGTCAGAAATATTTTAGGAGGGTTGTTATACATCTCCTCTAATTTTGAGTTATTTTGAGGGGCTGGTGGCTGGGAAGTGCTTCCTGATCCTAAATTGTTGTAACGTGGTGGGAAATATTGCCTTTGAGGCTGAAAAGATTGTCCCTGGGGCTGAAAGGATTGCCCCTGAGACTGTTGTGGCGCGGGAGCGCGTTGAGCATATATGAGTGGGTTTTGGTTATTGGAATAAGATTTCCACCCAAAGTTTGGGTGATTTCTCCATCCCGGATTGTACGTGTTGCTGTATGGGTTATTTTGGGGCCTAATTTGATTGCCTAAATAGTCCACCTCTTCGTGGCCTGTAAACATAACACACTGTTCACAAATACCTTGCTCGTGTGACACTTCACACTGCTCACATGATGATTGTACCTGCGAAATGTTCTAAGCTTGATCAATCCTTGCTGCCAAAGCTCCAATCTGTGCTGCAAGAGCCGTATACGTATCCACCTGATGAACTCCAGGAATAGATAATGTTTTATTTCTCACTCCACTGTGACGAGAACTCGACTTCAAGGTAGCTTTTACTATAATCACGTAGGCTTCAGGTGGTGTTTTAGTTCCAAGATCGCCTCTTGCATATACATCTATGCGTTCTTGTGAGTCGTAGTTGAGTCCTTGGTAGAAGTTCAACACAAGTTGTCATTTGGACAACCCATGATGTGGTACATCGATCAGAAGATCTTTGAACCTCTTCCAAGCTGCATGTAGAGATTCTCCTTCGTCCTGCTTAAATGTCATGATACGATTCTTTAGCTTAGCTGCCTTTTCTAGAGGGAAGTATTTTTGCATAAAAAGATCTGTCATCTCGTTCCAAGTCATGATGGACCCTGCTGGAAGTGACAATAGCCAAGATTGGGCTTTGTCTAGCAAAGAAAATGGAAATAGTCGCAAACGAATTACGTCTTTAGAAACGTCTCTAATTTTAAAAGTCGAGCACACCTCGAGAAATGAAGTGATGTGCCGACCTGGATCTTCGTGATCCTTCCTATCAAACTGCACAGAATTTTTTAACATGTTAGTTATACTAGATTTAATTTCAAAACTCGGTGCTGCTATCATAGGTCGGGCGATGCTTGGTAGCAAGCCCTCTCCTACTGGACGGTCGGTCTCGTTTAAAGGCTGGTCGTCGTCCGCGATGATGCTTCCTCTGTCGTCCTCTGAGCTCTCGCTGTGAGAAAGTATCACTGGTTCGTCGATTGCGGCTGCAATCCTTTGTGCAACAACAAGTGATCTTTAACGAAGCCGCCTACTTCTTCTTAGGTTATTTTCTTGTTCGTTGGCTAGCTCAGCAATATACAGGGGTCGTGGACATTAACCTACAAGAAATAAGGAATGCATTATACGGAAAAAGAACATAATAATAATATAAGTAATATAAATATAAATAATAATACTATTATATGATGTACATATATATACAATTTATTATACATATGTATTTATCTATTTACTTACTTGTTTATTTACTTATTTACACCCGAAGACTTTTAATATATATATATCAGAAAACCTGATATTTTTTATTTTTACCAGAAATTCTGATAACTTTATCATAAATCTGATGATTTTATCAGAAAGTTTCTACTTTATTTTTAGTGAAGTAAATAAATAAATAAATAAATGAGTATAAATAAGTGAATGAATAAGCAGTTAACTAAATAAATAAATGGATAAGAATGAATAAATAAATAAATGAGCGTAATTAAATAAAATGTAAATAAATGCGTAAATGAAATAAATAAATATAAAAGCAGTTCGATTCCGAACACGTGCGTAAATGTAAATATAAACAGAAATGAAATAACTGAATTGAAATAAATGAAATACTGAAATAACTGTACTGGAATGAAATAAATAAATTAAATAAATGAAAATGGTCCGATTCCGAACACATAACTGAATTAAATAAATAATTGAAATGAAGAAAATGGTAGTTGAATAATAAATAAAAATTTAGTATGTTAGTGAGTTAGTAAAGTTAGTCAGTTAGATGGTTAGTAGTTAGCTAGTTAGTAAAACAGAAAAAGAAAAGTTAGTCAAACAGTTAAATATTAACAAGTTAGGGTATAAGAAAACAAATAAATACAAAAATATACAAGGATTCACAGTATGTACACCGGTAAACTAATGACTCGGATTGTTTCGAAAATTCGCCGTGTTTCCCGGCAACGGCGCCAAAAACTTGGTGACGTCCGAAGTGCACATATTTATTTACAGTGAACTTCGCACTCACGTGGTTTTAGTATTTATAAAAATGGTTTATACCTTAACATTAAAACACACACAAAAGGACAAGTGTATCCCGTCATATATGTAGCAAAGTATTGGTAAGAGCCAGATATCGATCCATGGAACACGGGCGTTATTAAGTACTAAATGTAACAGCCCAGCGTAACCGCACCATGATATTATCCGCTTTGGCGGCAGCACGCCCCCGGCGTCCGCCCCTCACGGTTTTCACAAATCGTCATGATGGTGAAGGTATCCAGCCCCTTATAAGGAAGCATTTGTTCCCCTTCACAACCGATGTGGGATGTCACAATCCACCCCCTTAAGGGTCCAGCGTCCTCGCAGGACCTGGCACCACCGGTCCGGCCCTGGCTCTGATACCATCTGTAACAGCCCAGTGTAACCGCACCATGATATTATCCGCTTTGGCGGCCAGCACGCCCCAGGCGTCTGCCCCTCACGGTTTTCACAACGCGTCATGATGGTGAAGGTATCCAGCCCCTTATAAGGAAGCATTTGTTCCCCTTCACAACCGATGTGGGATGTCACACTAAATCTTTGTCATTAATTTACCAGTAAAAGGATAAGTGAATAGTTGTTTAACTAAATAATCTAAAATTATATCTAAAACATAATAGACTCCAATATGAAAAATAAACAATATCTTGTTTCACAAACAGCCTAAACATGTAATCTAGATATGTCACAAAAACACCTGATCAATTTTCCAATTTCAAGACAGTTAGTCATCCGCTAGGAGTTTTCTAACATGATGCCTCTTCGGAAAGTTAACGCGATAAACACACGTTAATCACCTAAAATCATTCTTTAGCGAGCTATTGATATGTATTCATGCGAACCTTTAAAGATAGATTAGTCATCCGCTAGGAGTTTTCTAACCTCACTTATCAAAGAAAGCAATACCGATGGTCACAATAGAGCCACGAGGATAAGCATTTAAGTAGATTATATAACAAAATATTTCATCTTACAATTCTTGATCACAAATCTACCATGTTAGCAATTTCAGACCAAAACTACTAAACAAATATCATAAACCGCATCAAGAACAGGTAACAACACCATATAATTCGTTAGAACCCTTACTGCAAGAAAGCATTCTCAATCAAAATCTGATATATCTTAGATAAAACCAATACCCCTCTCGAGTCTCATGGTGTAAACAAGTTTACAAACAAGTGATTAATCAAGAAATAGTTACCATCCCACTAACCACAGATTCATTATCCAAGAAAATCAAACATAATCAAGAACTCAACATCAATGAAACATTCATTATATAATCATGAAGATTCAAACATGAAAAAGTACTAAAGATTCATACTAACAAGATTACAATAAAAAGATTATTCAAGAAACAAGTTCATTACTAATATTACATAACTAACATCAGCTCAATACTTGAATAATGATCAGAATACATGCAATAGAACAAGGAATCGAACCATAAACAAGCAAGGAATTGATGGGTTGGATCGGTTATGCTTCCACTCGATCTTGGTGTTTCAAATGGGTCTGATCAGTACTGCTTCGGAACCCAGAAATCGCCCAGAAACATGGAGAAAAACCCAACATTTTGATCAGTAGCGAATGCTGCTATTTATAGGCAATTTTCAGTTTGGCATGGCCGTGCAGTTGGCCCGTACGGTCGTGCGCTGGCACTTGTCGGGTGACGTCATTTCTCCGATTCAGGGTCAGACAAGTGGACAAGTTGTCTCGGTCACCAAATTGGCACGGTCATGCCACTGGTCGCACGGTAGTGCGAGGTCATCAGAATGGTGATCAGAAATCAAGGTTCAGCTGGTGCACGGTCATGCGGTTGGTCGCACAGTAGTGCGGTTCGAGTAATCAGCAGCACCATGAGTCGCACTGGTAGTGCTTCCGAGGTCGGAGGTCTCGCACGGTAGTGCGGTCGGATCGCACGGTCGTGCGACACCTGACAGTCATCAGATTTTTGTCCTTCTTATCAGAAATGCATCAGAATTTCCCCGTTTTCATCAGATTTGTCTTTTGCACTTAGTTTAAGACCTGAAAATATAAAAGTACCGGATTTGATACCCCAAACGTCGCGGTTTCGGTTAAAAATGCTTAAAACCAAAGTGTTTTGGGGGATAAAAACATGTATAATTTAACGTATATCACTCTCTCTCTCTCTCTCTCTCTCTATATATATATATATAATAATAATAAAATTATTTTGTTTAAGTAGGATAAGAAATTATCTTAATCATTTATTTTTCAAATCAAGGATTAATATGAAAATTGTAGGAAAAAATAGGGTATATGAGTATTTTTGGAATAACCTATTTTTTGACTTTCTCTTTCCATATGCAAGGTACATACATATTTCACCTTATTTTTTAAATGTTCATAACTTTGTATAACTTTTTTATGCGATACTATTTTTTTTTTAAATTGTAACATAAAATATAACCTATTTTTATCTTTAATTTGAGTACTCTATTGCTATATAAAGTATGAAAACTAAAAAACCCAAAAATTGGGTTTTATTTCCATGTTGTATATCATTTTTGTGCTGAATTTTTGGTACTAGATTTTTTGTGTTTAATTTTTTTGTGTTGTATTTTTTAGAAAACAAAAGAGTGAAAATTTGTGTTATAGGACCAAAATGCCCTCCAATTCTACTTCTAAGGAGTGACACATGTCATGTCTACAATCCTTTTTAGTCTACTTAAGAAAAACATACTTTTTAGTGGATCCTTCCACTATATATAGGATTTTATTAAATAGTGAACACTAGTGTATTTGTGAACTGAGCGAATTAATACTGGCCAAACACGTGTTTAAATCAATGGTCAGGATTTAATGATGAAATTCTAGCCATACACGTGTGTAAATCAATGGTTAGGATTTGTTCACTCAGTTCGCAAATACACTAGTGTTCACTCTAGAACCCCACCCTATATATATATATATATATATATAGGAGAAGGATCCGTTAGGAACCACCCTTTATTGCGAGAACCGCGAGAACCAGTGTGAACACAAACAGTAATACCTAAAAAAACTAAAAAAACACCCAAAAAAAAATTTCTTTTTACTACTTTTTTTTTTGAAAAAATCGCTATATTTCGTTAATAATAAAAAATAATTCAAAAAAAAAACTTTTTTTTCAAGTAACAGTTATCCATGCACATGTGCATATGTATCATTTCTTTGACAAATTCCGTTTGCACTTTCATTTACACTACCACGTGTAATACACTACTTTTTACGTTAACAATATTAGAAATGCACATGTGCATCTATATGTATCAACATGAAATAAGGTGTTTTGGTACACTACTTTGAATACACTTTCCCTTTCATCTATCATACCATCCATAATACACTACCATTACCTCCTACCATCCATAATAGAATACCATTACCTCCTACCATCCATAATACAATACCATTACCAATATTTTCACTTTATTACATGTATATCAACACTATTTATACCATCCAATCATCATATTACATCATAAAGTAACAACTATAGCCAAACCATCAATCACTAGATATAACTAACCAAAAAACATGTATATGGGCCTATTTCTCCATTCAAAATCACAAACTTTTTGTAACAAAACATGTTATATCATTGTTATACCTAATGATGCACATGTGCCTTTTGAATATTGGTAATGTAAAAAGTAGTGTATTACAGATGGTATTATAAATTAAAGTGCAATTGTCTATTACTAATAAAGTATTACAGAATTTGTCGAAGTAATGATACATATGCACATGTGAATGGATAACTGTTACTCGAAAAAAAAAGTTTTTTTTTTTTGTAACTAAATATAGCGATTTTTTTTTAAAAAATATTAAAAAAATTGAGTGCTTTTTTGATTTTTTTTTAGATTTTATTTTGCGTTCACATTGTTTCTCGCGGTTCTCGCAATAAGGATGGTTCTCAAATGAACCTTCCCCTATATATATATACATATATATATATATATATAGGGTGTGAGTTGGCTACAAAGTCCATTTTTCCAACAAAGTGTAAAAAGTCATAAAACACCATAATGTCAACCATCAAATACACTCAAAACCCCCAAATAACAAAGTGAAGATTACCAAAACGCTATATTTTTGGGTTTTGTGTTATGTTTTGGATGATAAGGCTTTGTTTATCGAATGACTAACATTAGTGTGTTTTATGTTGATTATCATGCTGTGTTTTATATTCATAGTTCTACGATGGTGTGTTTGAAATTTTTATGAACTATTAGGGTTTGGATATTGTTTTTAGTGATCCCCATTCTCTTATTTATGGGTTTTGAGTGTGTTTAAGGCTGAAATTGTGATGTTTTATGACTTTGTACACTTTGTAGGAAAAATGGACTTTCTAGCCAAACCCCACCCTATATATATATATATAGGGTCAGCATTTAGAGAAAACGGTAGAAAGTGTGAGAACGGTGAGAATGCTTAAGGATCGTCTGATCAAAACGATCTATGGACTAGATTGGTGCGGTGGCGTTTCCGTAAATAACATCAATTTTATTACGTGGACGCGCTTCATTAAGGGTAAAAAAGGTAAAACATCATTTCTCACATAAAACACCATTGAAAAATAAAACGCCAAATAAATACAAAACGCCAATTTTATCACTGCATATATTTTTTCTGTGTTTTTATTTAAGCTCTCTGGCTACAAAAACGCCACAAAATATGAAACGCCATAATATATAACGCCAAACCTTACATCCGGATAAATGTTAATTACATTTTTTGTTATAAAAATAATATCCCGCCTAAACTACGCGCCAAAAAAAATTCTATAAATAGAAACGTCTCACCACCTTCCGTTTATCACACCAAAATAACACACAAAAAACACAGGGGTTCCTAAAAAAATACAACTCAATGTTAAACGCCAAAAAATACAACGATGGAAAACATCTTTTCTTTGATACTCAGTAATGTTCTGCATGAAGTTTCGCTGAATGATTTGTTACGTGAGTGTAGTAAGATTTTGCTGCATGAGATGGACAAAATTCAAAAAAGAGGGACTGATGACACCCATATGTCATTCTGTCATCTTTGTTCTTGAAGAAGGTTTGAAAAATCTCTCTCTCTCTCTATATATATATATATATATATATATATTTAATAATAAAATTATCTTAAACATTTATTTTTCAAATCAATGATTAATATGAAAATTGTAGGATAAGAAATTATCTTAATCATTTATTTTTCAAATCAATGATTAATATGAAAATTGTAGGAAAAAATGCATCAGAATTTCCCCGTTTTCATCATATTTGTCTTTTGTACTTAGTATAAGACCTGAAAATATAAAAGTACCGGATTTGGTACCCAAACGTCGCGGTTTCGGTTAAAAATGCTTAAAACGAAAGTGTTTTGGGGGATAAAAACATGTATAATTTAACGTATATCACTCTCTCTCTCTCTCTCTCTCTCTATATATATATATATATATATATTTAATAAGAAAATTATTTTGTTTAAGTAGGATAAGAAATTATCTTAATCATTTATTTTTCAAATCAATGATTAATATGAAAATTGTAGGAAAAAATAGGGTATATGAGTATTTTTGGAATAACCTATTTTTTGACTTTCTCTTTTCACATGCAAGGTACATACATATTTCACCTTATTTTTTAAATGTTCATTACTTTGTATAACTTTTTTATGCGATACTATTTTTTTTAAATTGCAACATAAAATATAGCATATTTTTATCTTTAATTTGAGTACTCTATTGCTATATAGAGTATGAAAACTAAAAAACCCAAAAATTGGGTTTTATTTCCATGTTGTATAGCATTTTTGTGTTGAATTTTTGGTACTAGATTTTTTGTGTTTAATTTTTTTGTGTTGTATTTTTTAGAAAACAAAATAGTGAAAATTTGTGTTATAGGACCAAAATGCCCTCCAATCCTACTTCTAAGGAGTGACACATGTCATGTCTACAATCCTTTTTAGTCTACTTAAGAAAAAACTTACTTTTTAGTGGATCCTTCCACTATATATAGGATTATGTTAAAGAGTGAACATTAGTGTATTTGAGAACTGAGCGAATTAATCCTAGCCAAACACGTGTGTAAATCAATGGTCAGGATTTGATGATGAAATTCTAGCCATACCCGTGTGTAAATCAATGGTTAGGATTTGTTCACTCAGTTCGCAACTACACTAGTGTTCACTCTAGAACCCCACCCTATATTGCGAGAACCGCGAGAACCAATGTGAACACAAACAGTAATACCTAAAAAAATCTAAAAAACACCCAAAAAAAATTTCTTCTTACTATTTTTTTTTTTGGAAAAATCTCTATATTTCGTTAATAATAAACAATTTTCAAAAAAAAACTTTTTTTTCAAGTAACAGTTATCCATGCACATGTGCATATGTATCATTTCTTTGACAAATTCCGTTTGCACTTTCATTTACACTACCACGTGTACTACACTACTTTTTACGTTAACAATATTAGAAATGCACATGTGCATCTATATGTATCAACATGAAATAAGGTGTTTTGGTACACTACTTTGAAAACACTTTCCCTTTCATCTATCATACCATCCATAATACACTACCATTACCTCCTACCATCCATAATACAATACCATTACCTCCTACCATCCATAATACAATACCATTACCAATATTTTCACTTTATTACATGTATATCAACACCATTTATACCATCCAATCATCATATTACATCATAAAGTAACAACTATAGCCAAACCATCAACCACTAGATATAACTAACCAAAAAAATGTATACGAGCCTATTTCTCCATTCAAAATCACAAACCTTTTGTACCAAAACATGTTATATCATGGTTATACCTAATGATGCACATGTGCATTTTAAATATTGGTAATGTAAAAAGTAGTGTATTACAGATGGTATTGTAAATTAAAGTGCAATTGTCTATTACTGATAAAGTATTACGGAATTTGTCGAAGTAATGATACATATGCACATGTGAATGGATAGCTGTTACTCGAAAAAAAAAGTTTTTTTTGTAACTAAATATAGCGATTTTTTTTAAATATTAAAAAAATTGAGTGTTTTTTTTATTTTTTTTAGATTTTATTTTGTGTTCACATTGGTTCTCGCGGTTCTCGCAATAAGGGTGGTTCTCAAATGAACCTTCCCCTATATATATATAGGATGTGAGTTGGCTACAAAGTCCATTTTTCCTACAAAGTGTAAAAAGTCATAAAACACCATAATGTCAACCATCAAATCCACTCAAAACCCACAAATAACAAAGTGAATATTACCAAAACGCTATATGTTTGGGTTTTGTGTTATGTTTTGGATGATAAGGCTTTGTTTATCGAATGACTAACATTAGTGTGTTTTATGTTGATTATCATGCTGTGTTTTATATTCATAGTTCTACGATGGTGTGTTTGAAGTTTTTATGAACTATTAGGGTTTGGATATTGTTTTAGTGATCCCCATTCTGTTATTTATGGGTTTTGAGTGTGTTTAAGGGCTGAAATTGTGATGTTTTATGACTTTGTACACTTTGTAGGAAAAATGGACTTTTTAGCCAAACCCCACCCTATATATATATATAGGGTCAGTATTTAGAGAAAACGGTAGAAAGTGTGAGAACGGTGAGAATGTTTAAGGATCGTCCGATCAAAACGATCTATGGACTAGATTGGTGCGGTGGCGTTTCCATAAATAATATCAATTTTATTACGTGGGCGCGTTTCATTAAGGGTAAAAAAGGTAAAACATCATTTCTCACATAAAACGCCATTGAAAAATAAAACGCCAAATAAATACAAAACGCCAATTTTATCACTGCGTATTTTTTTCTGTGTTTTTATTTAAGCTCTCTGGCTACAAAAACGCCACAAAATATGAAACGCCATAATATATAACGCCAAACCTTACATCCGGATAAATGTTAATTACATTTTTTTGTTATAAAAATAATATCCCGCCTAAACTACGCGCCAAAAAAAATTCTATAAATAGAAACGTCTCTCCACCTTCCGTTTATCACACCAAAATAACACACAAAAAACATAGGGGTTCCTAAAAAAAATACAACTCAATGTAAAACGCCAAAAAATACAATGATGGCAAACATCTTTTCTTTGATACTCAGTAATGTTCTGCATGAAGTTTCGCTGAATGATTTGTTACGTGAGTGTAGTAAGATTTTGCTGCATGAGATGGACAAAATTCAAAAAAGAGGGACTGATGACACCCACATGTCATTCTGTCATCTTTGTTCTTGAAGATGGTTTGGGTGATTTGAAGAGACCTATACCAGTGTAAACGCTACTTTGGCCTCGATGATTATAATGAAGACGACGGGCAGATAGCATCCACCCACAAAGGGTTGATCTATGTCTCCAACATCCACAATGACACTTCAACACATGAACGAAGAAAATAAACCACGCCAAAACCAAAACGCCATTTATTTGTGACAGTTCTTGTAGTTTCAAAAGAAAAAAGAGACTGATGACACTGAAGATTTAGATCATAAATTGCTTCTATTTTGTTTTTTTTTTCTTTATCTGTTGTTTGTTTTGTAATTTCAGTTTATAAATAACAAAAGTGCATTAATACTATAATGAAAAATATAATAAAACGCCAAAATGAGCAAATGCTTGTAAAACGCCATCATGCCATAAAAACGCCCCCAAAAGACTACCAAACTATAATAAAATTACTTTGAACAACTACTCTTATAAAAAAAGCGTGAAACAATGTGCAAAGAATATAAAACAAAAAAAAGTCCAATCGTTATCTAAACGCCATTGGAAAACAAAACGCCATAATTACAGCCGTCAAGATTAGACGTGTTACACCATAAAAACAGTTGAGTCTGAAAACAAAACACGGTAACTACAAAAACAGTAAAATGAAACGACGGAAAAAATAATTACTAACATTTATTATATTGAAAGCAAAATACTTGGGGAATTAAATTTATTTATCTTTTTCAAAACGCCATAATTACCTGTCATGCGCGGGGAAAAAAAAGTCAGTATAAAAGAAGACCATGAGAACACAAGCTCAAACACGCCAAAAACATTGACTAAAACGCCACATATTATCCAAAACGCCAAAAACTTTAAAAATGGCTAAGGTTATTAGATGGAGGTTTGAAAGGAAAGAGAAACGTTTCATCATAAAGTTCTCTGATAGGAGAAGGGTAAAGGTAAGGACAATCAAAGTCATGCTTGGAATGAATGAAGGGGTTCAGAGGGATATCCTTGCCCTTGGGGTTCCAATGGCCAACGATTGTGAAAGAACACGAACTGTAATAAAAAGACTGAAGAGAAAATTTCCGGTAGAAGATGATGAAGATGATGATGATGATATTGACGATACTCCTCTACCAAAACTTAGCAGTTGGGTGATGCATGAGGAAGAAGGAACGTTTGAAGTGACTTATAAAAACGGGGTGCAATATTCATTGCCAATGGAAGAAATGTTGAAGACTGGGTTGCTATCTATCATTTAACAACTCTGTGATTTAGCACCTTCAAACGATCCAAAATCCAAGGATGCAGCGATATTCAAGAATAAGCTGCAGCAAAGAAGAGACGAGCTAATAGCGTTATACGCAAATCTGAAGAAAGTGATGAACAAAGCGATGGGTACATCTCTGATGTAATCACACCCACGGAAGACTATTAGTTTATTGATTTCGTATTATTGTAATTTTATAAAATATTAATCTATGGTAATCAATTATTAACAAAAAGACTCAAAACGCCAAAAATGACATGGAAAAAGCCATAACGCCAAAAAACTTAACTATGTGACACAAAAAGAATTAATTAAACGAGAAGAAATCTTAGAAAAACAGTAAAACGCCAAGTAATTAATGATTCTAGATAACGCCAAAATTATCTTGCACGCAAAAAATAAAGCAGCATGTCAAACGTGAAAATTGGGAAAGGAGAATACTAAAAAGACAAAAAAAACCCTCGGACCCTGATCATGTTCTGCGCCACGTGTTGGGCCAGGATGCGTTCTCACCGTTCTCACACTTTTGGTTGTTTTCTCCTTATCATGTTTCTATATATATATATATATATATATATAGGGTATGGTTCATGCGTGAACCACCTTTATTGCGAGAACCACGAGAACCAATGTGAACACAACAAAATAAACCCACTACACCACCCAAAACCTAAAAAAAACCTAACCCCTTCCCACTCCACCCCCCAAAAACCTAAAAATTCCTAACTTCCTCCCCCCCCCCCCCCCCCAAAAAAAACAAAAAAAAAAAACTTTAAAAAATCTAAGAAAAACATAAATAATTTTTTTAACTATTTTTTATAAAGAATCGCTAGTTTTCGTCTCCAAAGTTTTTTTTTATTGACGAAAAGTGACGATTTTTAATAAAAAAAAAATATTTTGTGTGTTTTTTAGATTTTTTAGGTATTTTTGGTTGTGTTCGCATTGGTTCTCGTGGTTCTCGCAATAAATGGTGGTTTCTAATGGATCTTTCTCCTATATATACACACACACACGAGAATGTGAAAGGAAAGAGTCAAATGAAATACTCAAAAAGATACTAACACGTGTTTTACATTGATTAAAGAATAAAAGAAATAAAGCCATGATATACTCAAACGACATCAACATTTATTTACATCGATAAAAAAACATAAAAACAAATCAAGTCGTGATCATATGCCAAAAAAGGATACCAACACATGTTTTACATGTAATAAAAATCATATAAACGAATAGTTGTACTAGTTCCGATGATACCCGCTAGCGATACCGATGTCGGCTCATCATCACGGTACCGATATGCAATAGCGACAATCGCAATAACTTACGGAAAATGAGTCTACTTTGAATGTAACTTCGTTTTGAACAAAATTAATGCCGACATGTCAAAAAAATTAAACACATCAGTGTATTTAAGTTTTTACAAAAAGTTAACAAACATAAAAGGAAAGTCTCTAGTCGTTTTTTGAACGGCAAATTTGGATCACTGTCGGAACATTGGAGTATCATTGTGCTACAAACGGAACCATGTGATTATATACATCTCCACTAGGCAATAATGCTTATACATCAATTTAAGGGGAAACCCAATAAATCTGAAAAAAAAAAAAAACTATTATGAGAATCGAACCAAGGACCTAATGGTTCATAAGTCTTATCCCACCCCCAAAACCACACTAGGCTAGGACAAGTTTTCACAAAAGAAAAGAGAATTACAGTATTAAGATTTCGAGGCTACCACTTCAATCGGAAAACAATCATACACGATTCAAAGAGTTATCGAGTAGCATTCCAAACTACAAATTCTATAACTACTTAAAAGTTTGTGGTTTCGGAAGACTAAGATAAGAATTGTTATGGCGTGTGGGTTTTATAAACAAAGAACCACATGGATATAATCAAATACTGTTTACAGAAATATCGTACGTTTGACCAACCAATTTAGAAAGAAGGCTCAGCCCCATTTTTTGACCCTTGAAAGGTAAGCACTATATAAGTTGGCATCTCACTCTCCTGCGTCAGTTAATACTACTTGATAGCAAATAAGACTATCTATACATATTATTATAGTGATGAGGACTCAAAAAGGGGAGATGAAGACAAGCTTGAAGAAAGGTGCATGGAGCCTTGAAGAAGATCGTATGTTGATTGCATATATCAATAGATATGGCATATGGAATTGGTCTCACATGCCCAAATATGCTGGTAAACATTAATGAACCTTTTTTTGGTGTTTGATTTTTCATATCACATGTAAACTTGATGTCAAATTTAAAGAGAAATAGAGAGTCCAAAACTTTTTCTAGGGCTATTTTATAATTGTTCTCTTTGTAATTTGTAGGCCTGTTAAGAAGCGGTAAGAGTTGCAGGCTCCGATGGATGAACTATTTGAAGCCGGACCTAAAGAAAGGGAGCTTCTCTGAAGAAGAAGAAGAACAAATCATACTCCATTTTCATTCAATCCTAGGGAATAGGTATAATATATATACCCCCTTACCCATTCTTCATTTTCTAGGAATCTTTGTTGCTATGCCAGATCTATTTTTTAGCATAAATGAGGTTTTTATATAGAAGTAATATTAATGTTTGATCCATGTTGACTGTTGTACACTTGACCCATAGATATATGTTTACCCTTGTGTTATTTTTTGGCACAGATGGTCTGCAATTGCAAGGAAACTTCCCGGAAGAAGTGACAACGAAATTAAAAATTACTGGCACACAAATTTAAAGAAACGTGTTGCAAGCAACCCTGTGATCAAAGGATCAAAGCAAAAGGACAAGGACAAGTCACCATGCTTTGAATCTCATAATGTTGAGGGAACAAAAGAGGACCTAAATAATGCAAACGACATCAGCGACAACTTTCACTTCTCATGGACATCCGAAGATGATAGTTCGACATCTAGCGAAAGTCCTACTCAAGTCGAATTTAGAGCGGATATCAGTTCACCAGGAACAGTTGAAGATCTTCAATGTTTTTGGAGAGAACTTTGCCCATTGGAAGACTTGGATCTCAGAAAATCAGATCAGGAAATGTTTCATGACCACATTTTCCAATATTCATATGACGATACAATCGCACCATGGAGCTTCTACAACAATGAATATGAAATCGCACCATCAAGCGTTTAAAATAAAAGTTAACAGTTTTAGATCATTAAAGTCTTGGGTTTAAAATTTAAACCATTTTAAACCCAAGACTTTAATTAGAAGAAAATAATATTGTTGTATCTTTTTGAGGTTAAGGTGGTTTAGGTCTTAGTTATCAACGAATTTACTCATGCATAATAATATTAGCTAGACAGTTTGATCGCCTGGAATCAATTCTTACAGGTGTTGATGTGACAACTTGTATAAAACCCTATTACGCTTCGCTTTTACTTTGTAACTACGTGTACGTTATATGAAACGATTATGGTGTTTGATTATATTTGAATAGTTGTGAACTTGGTAATGTGTTATGTGAATGTTGTATGTATGTGTTATAATATAAAAGCTAGTCGCACTAGAACCGAACCGGGCCGCACACCTCCTTTGCAAATTGTTGAGATCCTTCCTCCTTGTTGGATCATGCTCGGCCCAAACAAGTAAACCCAACCCGCCATCCCCTTCCCCCCTTGCGACACCATGCGGCCCAACCCGCACCCCTTCTCCCTGCGACCCATTAGCTCAAGTCGCCCAACACCCCTTGTTTCAATTATATACGTAAGTTTTGTTGCATGGAGAAACCAAACCCTAATTCCCTTCTTGTGCTTGTGTGCAATGACAGAGGAGAACCAGCACCCCCCCCCCCCTCGCAAATCCCTCTTGGTCGCATCTCTCACTCTCTCTAGTTCTTTCTCTCCGCTCCAAGGTTAGTGTCTTTAGTATTGTTTTGAATTGTGCCTTTTGCTGATTTCGGCCATGAGTATATCTGTGTATATGATATGATTATGATCAAGAATGGTGTAGGGTTTGTTTACATTTATGAACTTGATTAACTAATTTGAATGATGTCAGGATGATTAGTGTTGCATGATTATAAGGTTTGGTATTTTCGGGTGATGTGGGTTATACGAATTTGATATGCGAGTCTGATCGGAATATTGTGGTGATTGATTGAATTACGTTTAGGGTTCATGTATATGTTGAATGTTGAATTATTATGCTAACTGCCGATCCATGATTTTAGTGAATTAGTGGTGTTTGTAAATTGGTTCGAATGTTCGTAGTTAAATAATGATTAGGGTTGGTATGGACGTGAATTAAAGCTGCAAAAATTATGCTGGTTGATCTAAATTGGAAAGTGATTAAAAGTGTTAACTGATTCTTCATGATTAGTTTCGGGTGAAATATTACTGCTTGAAATATCCGATCATATGCATGTATACATGAGTGTTTAAAGCTGTGTTTTCTGCAATGATTATGATGTTACATCCCTAGGGTTGTTGTGATTTTAATATGCTAGATGATGTTTGATGAGTTAATTTGCTATTAGTCGTTGGTGCTAGATTTGCATGATCGTTTAAACTCGTTTTAACATCATAAAGATCCAAAAACAGGAAGCTGATTAACAATTACAGCCAACTTCAATTGGCTGTAAACAGGTCGTTATCTATGAAAAACTGATTTTCTGAAGTCTAAAACGTAAGTTTTTGAAAAACGCTTCAAATGGTGCTGGAATCGCATTTTTCTGAGGTCGTTTACTATTTTTAAAGGACTGTTTTGTACAGCAGCAAAAGCTGGGTTTTTTCTGCAGAAAATTCATGTTACGCTTTTCGTTATAACTTTTAAACTGGATAGAGTTAGGCTGTGAATTTCATACAGCAGCTGGGCACGGATGTTGCCATAATTCTCCCACTGGAATTTCACCAATCGGGCAGACGACGATTTTTAAATAAATTGTTCCGTGGACTGCAGTCAGAAAGCGATGAATCTGGCTGCAGCCTAGTAGATGATTTTTGATAAATAATTGGTAATGAATTAGGTCCTGAGATTTTTACACAAGGTGACGCGGACAACTTACAACGTTCTATAAATTATATAGAATTTTTGGAGTAAGACAACTATTTTATAAAAATACCCGAAAACAGCCCAGTTTTGGACGTCAAAGCTGAAACGTAATAAGTTGTTATATGCGTATCTAAATGTTGTTTATGCTATCTGAGAATGATCAAACTTGTTTAATGTCAACGAAAGTGTTATTTGAATTATTGTGTGTTTTGATCACGAGTAATTATATGTGGAATATGTATATGTACGTAAGTTGTCAAAGTGAGTGCATGGTACGTGTCAGATACGTGTAGGAGCTTTGTGCCTTACTTGAACACGCTAATAAACTATATGGTAATCGTGTTAGGACGTGATTGACCTACCTCGACTCCTAACCATTTTAAGAGACAAACCGAGCAATCGAAGGTGACTTCACACTTTTCTTCAAAGTATGGGATTCCTGGTGGTTTGGGAATGGATTAAACAACAACTATCCCCCTTGGGTGGGATGCAACCTGCGTATTCTCCTTGAGTAGAATACGTACTACCGTCCTCCTAGGTGAAGGACGACAACCGTTATAATACATGTCTTAAGCTTACTAGACAACAACTCTATCTTAAAGTCCCTGCATATTTTATATCGACTTAATCGTCTGGCCAAAGGCGAACGAGTTATTAGTTAAATAGTGCTATTAGGTTTGACAAGCCTCATACTGTAACACCTCGAAAATTCACGTCCTATAATGTATTGACATGTGTCATAAGCTTTGAACGTGTGAAAGAATGTTCTAGAGGTACTAAAGTTGACAAACAAGGAAAGTATGTGAATGTAAGGGTTCAAAATGTCAACAATGGATAAATATACTTTACAATAACCCTACATGGTGTTTATACCCTTAAACGAATAAATCATGGATCATACGAAGCTAATTGTGAAGGAAAGTGAGAGATTACAAACTACGGGGGTTAAATGTGTCAACATGTTTAAAGTATACCTCTGAGTGACCTTTTAGCAAACCCGAAGCTTTGTAACAATTAATTATGCTCACTGGAATGCATGATAAAAATTTCACCAAGTTTCGTTATCGTATGAGAAAGTTATGATAAAATTCGTATACGAGGGGTTAAAAGCGACAACGTTGAAATTTATGACTTTTCGAGTGATAAATAGATAACCAAGGACTTAACAAAGTTGGTACAAGTCTTGAAGTCCTTATAAGTCAATTTAGAAGGCTCATAATGCAAGAAATAAAGGTAAAACAACTTTTAGGAGGACCGGGGACCAAAACTGCAAATAATTGAAACTTGTTTGACCTGATCCCAGGCCTCACACGGGCCGCATAAGCATAGGCAGAGCCTTACGCGGGCCGCCTGGCACACCCAGATACAGAAACTTTGGACAGGTGTCTGTCCAGCCCGTTTAACCGACTCAAATGCCTTGTATGCAATACCATGGGCTGCAAAAACTTGTTTTTAGGCACTAGGGACACATGTTTAACATCAGGGAACATGTATAGACTTCTTTGGCATGATCTAGTGGGATTAAACCCACTATATAAAGGAGCACAATGTTGCAACTTTGATCATTCACTCATAACTCAACTTCTGGACCTTTTGGGAGTTCAAGATCAGTTCCTAAGCATCATTAGTCGTGCATTGGACCTTGGTAAGCTTCCTTAACCTTCCTTAATCATGTTTTACTTAGTTATTAGCTTAAAAGTCAAACCGTCGTAATTAAGGTTTGACTTATCAATTAATCACTAATGGTCTGATGTTTAGTCAAATTGAAAGTAGTTATAAGTTGGTAATTATATGGGCAATAAACCCTTAAAAGGGCACCCTCTGATTCCCGCTCTAACTAGATCATTTGTCGGGTCAAAGTTTGTAATAAAAAGTCAACAGAAACTAAATTTGCGAATTAACATGTAATTAGCAATGTAGAAGACGTGTAACCTATTTTATCACTCATATAACTTGGTAATTAGTATAAGAACTGGTCTAAGCTTGTTTGAACCGACAATTTTCTGTTTAGGCTCGGTTCGGAACCGAAAGTCGCGAAACTTTGACTTTTGCTTTGACTTTAGTTCTGACCCGATTTAGATGGATTTAGATATGCCTTAGAGCTCCGTTAGGACCAGCTTGTATGGTAGTATAACCCTCTGCGTTTATACTACTTGACTCGTTGATTGTCCGGTGTTTCCGTTAAATGCCTAATGTTGACCAATATGCCCATTTGACCTTAAAACGAGAATTTTGGAAATGTGAGAGGACAATAATCTTTGTTACTGATTTATAAACATGTCCCTAAAATTTCACATCAGTTGGAGGTCTAGATTAAGAGTTATGCTCAATAGCGTAATTAGAAAGCTTTTTATTAATTAAACGGCGTAACTAGCATAAAGCCTATCTAAACCCAATTTTTGACACCAAACCTTTTATCCACCGATGTAGTATAATATTTTGGGATTTTTGAATATTTTTAATTATTTTTAACCTGATCATAACCTAAGGTCATTGCCGTGATTCGGTAAATACCGATTATACCCTTTTGCTTGTAAAATGAGTTTTACATAACATTTTGACACCAAACCTTTGGCTACTGATTTTATATGATAAATGAAGTATTTTGAACCTTATAACCTGATCAGAAAACTCAGATTTCCTGTATAACCCGGAAATCGCTTACAACGGCCTTTTTTACGCATATTAAACACCTAGTATGGGTTTAACACCATTTTGTCATATAAGACTTGTCACCAACTGATATAGCCTGTTAAATTAAGTTGTTTTACTGATTAATTCAGACCCGAATCTTAGAATTACATTTAATCTCTTTTATAATCTTTAAAATGACCAAAATACCCCTACGGGGCTTAAATTGAGATTAAACTCGTTTTGGGCATAATGGAAGGTATCCCACTGATATCACAACATATTTAAGGCATATTAACTTAGGAAACCTGTTAGTGACTCATTCGGTTACCCGTTATGCGTTATTCGCGTTCGGTTTGGTTTATGTAACTAGTTTGGATAAATTAGCCGAAACGGGTCGAACCTTATCATTTTTATCTCAAAATCCAGAATGTGTTTAGTTTACCCATATTATACAAGTCTTCAAACTTGTCGGGTCTAAATCACATTCTATTCCGATCTTCGCTTGATCATGCGTTCGAACCGTATCTTCATTTAAAAACTAACTGGTCTAAGCTTAGGCTTAATTAAAGGCCCGTTAGGATTCTAATAGGTTATTATAAACCTTCGTTCCAGAATAGGAGACCCGGTAAAAGCTACTTGCACTTGCTTGTTGTGATTATTACTTGCAAAGGTAAATACTTTTAACTTATTTTCCCTTATACGGGCTTGGGGTACTGTATATAAAATACCGCTTGGTCGGACATTGAATCTTTAATCGTATGATGGTTAATTTATTGAAATTACCCGTTTGAATTGTTTTGTTGCTTAAAGTCTTTGGGGGGTTAATGACCATGTCTCGGATATCCTTGGCATCATTTTACGAAATGGCCACGACCTAAGTACACGGGTGTAGGCGTACACCCGTTAGTGCATAAATAAATAATAAGGTATAACCACCGGGTTTCGGGAATAACCCGCCGCGGGACTATATCATGTGGTGTGTCTATTAAGCTCTAACCCGGTGTCAACCCGAGCTACTGAACGCATAAGAAACATGTAATTCTTTTACAAGTTTATGTATAAATAATTATCCCAAGTTATAAAAGTTTGTGCCATGTGCATTCAAATCAATTTTATTAAACCTTTTCAAAATGAGTCAGTTAACTGTATTTACCAGTGTAAACTGATGTATTTTCCCAAAAAGATTAAGTGCAGGTACTACTTGAAATAGGCTGGCTTTCTCCTTAGCATCAATAAGAGTCTCGCAAGCTTGGATGCATTTCAGTCTATTGAACAATGTTTCTTTTTATTTGATCCACCTGTCGATTATTTTCAACTATTTTGTGATACTTAATATTACAATTATATTCGGTTGAAATAAATCTATCTTTTGCTTCCGCTGTGCATTTAAATATTGTGTTGTTTGACTATGATGATATCAACTACGTCACGATATTCCCCACCGGGCCCACCGGTAAAACGTGGAAATATAGGGGTGTGACAGGTTGGTATCAGAGCCAACACTAAGTGAATTAAACACTAGCCTTTTGTGTTTAATCTCAGTTACACAATTGCACATTCCTAAATTTTCGAGTCTAGACAAAGAACTTAGGACTAATCCAAATTGTTTTTAAGTCTAACTTTGTCCTATATATTTCTTTGTTGTATCTTTCGTTCGTTTTAACAGGAAACATGCCACCGAGATTCCGAAGAGGAGGACGAGGTAAGGGGCCGATCAACGCCCCCAACGATCACGAAGCCGGGCCTTCACACCGGCGGACTCATTCTACTACTATGAGTGCCGATCCTCAGGGAAACTGGAGGACCCATTTAGAGCCCGCTAGACGATCTATCTCGTATAGCTCAACACCTCCCTATCGTCACTCCTTTGGGCCGCACTCAGAAAACGAGCCCGAAGACTCCCGCCATTCCTTCTTGTCGTTGCAGCGGTCCGTTTTGCACCGTTCCTTTGGCGACCCCACTCCTGTCTTTCAGGGCCGGTTCAACCCGGCAAACTATATTGAAGAACCAGTGGGAATTAACCCACTAGGACCTGAAGACCATTTCTCAGGAGACCATGCAATGGACATGGATGAAGACACAGATCCAGTTGAACCACCATCTGGGACACCCAACCATCCTATCGAGATCTCTGATGGATCATCCTTCCACGGATCACCCTACCGTGGTCCAGACAGTTACCAAGCGAGGTTCAACCAGTATGAGTGGTATTTTACACTCTCTCATAACCCATAGCAACAACAGTAGCAGGATCCCTCCGAGGATTCGCGTTTCATGGCAGTCACACCACCGCCATCACCGCCGCCGGTTCATCAAGCACCTCCAGAACCACCAAGTCCTAGAAGAACAGGCGTACGAATATCCGTGCGAGAAGGGGGTTTTCACTTTAGCACCCCCCATCACTCAAGTGGCAGTCACTATCCGCCACTGCATGAAGACCCACAAATGGGCGGGCCTTCAAACCCAGTTTCAGAGGTGAATTCTGCACCAGTTGCGCCACCACTGCCACCATTGGGTTTTGGTAAGCCAATTCCTACATACGCCGGTTCAACGGCATATAATCCATTTGAGCAGCCGGCTCACACTAACTATAACTATGCTGAAGCCGACCCATACCAAGTAGCAGCAAACTACAACGCCCTTCATCCTGAAGGACCATATGGAGCCCCTTGGGGAGTGGGATACCCAACTCATGGGTATCAAATTCCTGCTCGACCTTTGTTTCAACACCAGCCGCAACCGCCACGGTTTTCCCCACCAGAACAGGAGGAAATCCTCCAAAGACTAAGCAGGGTGGAACGAGACTTTCAGGAAGAGCGTAGGAACAACAGAGGATTCCTCAAGGGCTTAGCAAGCTTATTAAAAGGAAAAAAGAAGAGGGATCATTGAATCCCTATATGTATTGTTGTATTTCCTTATTTCAATCAGTCCCTGCATGGACATTTATCTATGTACTTAGTCCCTGCGTGGACTTGTCTTTCTTTAGTCCTTGCGTGGACACCTAGCTTAGTAATCAGCCCTGCGAGGACTTGTATTTCAGTTTAGCTCCTGCGTGGGCAAGTTATTTCTGTTAAAAGTCCCGTTTAGGGCAATGTGTACTTCCTTTAATGATTAATGGAATGTTAGATTTAAAAATTTCATTTTTGTCATTATATGCATAAATATATTATACATGAAATAAATAAATTAAAAATCATTCCTTTTAAAATAATCTGCCTATTAAATATTGAATAAGAATCTTAAAAGTGTAACCTAGCCTGCAGGTCATTATAAGACTTGGCCAAGGTGGTAAGACCTGTTTAAAATATTCGAATCCCTGTTAACATCTGGAAACATGTTAACGCTCCTGGCAGACGTGATTCGTTAAAATCACACACGTCATTCTTATAATAAGATTCTCCAAAAGATTCTTAACCTAACTTAATGATCTATAAATCATGGGTTTAAATCATCAATTAAGATGATCATATGTTGACCATCCATTGGTAATGTAGTGCCTACGGGCCATACTCATTGTCATATAAGACAAAAGACAAAAGACATTAGTAGTCTAGGACTCCCTGTCAGAAAAAGGTAAAGAACTATGTTCAAACCTTCATGCCTTGATTCTCTGAAATCATGGCTTATGATTTAAAAATGTCCCTATGACTAGGCCTTTTGTGCTACTAATAATATTGTTATTATTTTATAATTAGGATAAATTATAATAAAAATCCTAAATAACTATGATTAGCAAATTAACCAAATATGGTCTATGTTTACCATGGTTAATGAATTGCCATTAAAGACAATTCCATAATAAACTCCCAAATAAATTATTGTCCATATCTTATGTAACAGTTCAAACTACATGGCTGACTCGGATGAGATCAACAGTCACCCAAGGGAGGATCATGATAATACCCGAATTAACATAGCGGGTGCAAAATTGCAAGCATTAATAGACAATGTTGTTACAAAAGCAATCGAGTGGCAGTATAATGAATATAGCGGGACTCGAAGTAGGACCCTATCCGCACCGCATTCCAAGCCTAAGACTCATTCTGAGGCTCACAGCAAGCCACCCCCTCCAAGAAGGAAGAACCAAAGAAAGACGATGACGATCGTCACTCTTCAAATCAGCAAAGTGTCCCATCAAAGAAGATCGAGCTTAAGCAGGAACCGCGTGGTAAGTCCTGCACATATAAGTACTTCGTCTCATGCAAACCCAGAGACTTTACTGGGGAGAAGGGAGCGGTTGACTGCATGACATGGTTGGATGAAATGGATACCGTGGTTGATATCAGCGGGTGCGCTGAAAAGGATGTGGTAAAATTCGTATCTCAGTCATTTAAGGGCGAGGCATTAGCTTGGTGGAGGTCGTTAATCCAAGCTACCGGAAAAATCCCATTGTACAATCTGTCATGGGATCAGTTTGTGACGTTGATTAAAGAAAACTACTTCCCTCAGCATGAGGTTGAAAAGATCGAATCTGATTTCTTGTCGTTGATTATGAAGAACCTGGACTGTCAGGCCTACCTTACCAGCTTCAATACAATGTCAAGGTTGGTTCCTTATCTGGTGACGCCGGAACCCAAGAGGATAGCCCGTTTCATCGAAGGTTTAGCCCCCGAGGTTAAGGCCAGCGTGAAGGCCTCCAGACCAGCTACCTTCCGGTCTGCAGCTGATATAGCATTATCTCTTACTCTGGACGCAGTCAGGCAGAGATCATTGAGAAACACTGATGCTGAGAAAAGAAAGCGTGAGGATGATAACTCACGGCGATCGGATAAGAGACATAGGGGAAACAATGACCACAAAAAGAGTTCTGGATCTAAGAAAGATGGTCATCAGTCGGGTGATAAACCCAAATGTAAGATCTGCAAGAAAAGTCACTTCGGGAAGTGTAGATATGAGTCGAAATCCCAGTCACAGCCAAGAGCATGTGGGATTTGCAAGTCTTCTGAGCACAAGACCTTGAATTGCAAAAAGTTGAAAGATGCTACGTGCTATAGCTGCAATGAAAAAGGGCATATCAAGTCCAACTGCCCAAAACTTGCAAAGAAGACTGAGGATGGGAAAAAGACCAATGCAAGGGTCTTCTGGATGGATGCAAAGGAAGCCGTCCAGGACGACAATGTGATCATAGGTACCTTCCTCGTAAATGATGTTTATGCAAGAGTGCTATTCGATTCAGGAGCTGATAAGTCATTCGTAGATAATAAGTTTTGTAAATTGCTGTGAAATATGAAGTGGAATTAGCTGATGGTACCATAGAAACCGCATCAACCGTGTTAGATGGATGTGTTATATCCATTAGGAACCATTCTTTTCCATTGTCTTTACTTCCTTTGAAATTAGCCGGGTTCGATATAGTAATAGGCATGGATTGGTTGTCTCGCAACCAAGCCCAGATCGTTTGTGCTAAGAAGAAAGTGGTTGTCAGAGCTCCTCATGGCGAGCCTTTGACAATCCAAGGAGATACTAAGTACGGAATGCCTGAGCAAGTGTCCATGCTCAAGGCATCAAAGTGTTCGACGAAGGGTTGTGTTATCTACATGGCGCAAGTAACTATTGATGAACCTAAGCCTAAGATCGAAGACATAACCATTATCTCTGAATATCCAGACGTATTCCCTGAAGAACTACCTGGTTTACCCCCAGATAGGCAAGTGGAGTTCAGGATTGACATTATTCCTGGAGCAGCACCTGTTGCAAGAGCGCCTTACAGATTGGCACCAACGGAGATGAAAGAGTTGAGAACCCAACTGGATGATTTGTTAAGCAAAGGATTTATTAGACCTAGCTCATCTCCTTGGGGAGCACCAATCCTGTTTGTGAAGAAAAAGGATGGGTCGATGCGTCTGTGCATCGATTATCGAGAACTTAACAAAGTTACCGTTAAGAATCGGTATCCATTACCCAGGATCGACGACTTGTTCGATCAACTTCAAGGAGCGAGTTACTTTTCCAAGATCGACCTAATGTCAGGATATCATCAACTGAAGGTCAAGGATGAAGATGTACATAAGACTGCATTTAGGACTCGTTATGGTCACTACGAGTTCTTAGTGATGCCTTTTGGACTCACTAATGCACCAGCCGCCTTCATGGATCTCATGAACCGCGTCTGCAAGCCCTACATGGATAAATTTGTCATTGTCTTCATCGATGATATTCTTATTTACTCGAAGAATCAAGCTGACCATGAGAAGCACCTCTATTGCATTCTGAAACTGCTTCATCGAGAAAAGCTCTACGCCAAATTCTCTAAGTGTGAATTTTGGCTTCGTGAAGTCCAATTTCTTGGACATATAGTTAGTGAACGCGGAATCCAGGTAGATCCCGCTAAGGTTGAAGCTGTCATGAATTGGCAAGAGCCAAAGACGCCCACAAAGATTCGCCGTTTCTTGGGATTGGCAGGATATTACAGGCGTTTTATTGAAAATTTTTCAAGAATTGCTGAACCCCTAACCTCTTTGACTAGGAAGAATATTAAGTTTGACTGGGGACCGAAGCAACAAGAATCCTTCGATATCCTTAAGCAGAAGCTAAGCAATGCACCAGTGTTAACATTGCCTGAAGGGATTGAAGAATTCATGGTATACTGTGATGCATCACACACCGGTATGGGGTGTGTGCTTATGCAGAAAGGCAAGGTTATTGCCTATGCTTCTCGACAGTTAAAGGTGCATGAAAAGAATTACACCACCCATGACTTGGAGTTGGGTGCCGTTGTATTTGCACTAAAACTTTGGAGGCACTATTTATACGGTATCAAGTGTGTGATCTATTCTGATCACAAGATCCTCCAGCACCTGTTTAACCAAAAGGATTTGAACATGAGGCAACGACGTTGGATGGAAACTTTGAATGATTATGATTGTGAGATAAGATACCATCCTGGCAAGGCGAATGTAGTCGCCGATGCCTTGAGTCGAAAGAAAAGGGTGAAGCCTATAAGAATCAATGCCAAGAGCATTGAGATAAAGAATAGTTTGAATGAAAGGTTGTTAGCTGCGCAGAAGGAAGCTGTGCTGGAAGCTAACTATCCTAGTGAAAAGCTAGGAGTAACCGAAGAACAGTTATCCTATGGCGAGGATGGAATTCTGAGATTGAATGGACGAATATGGGTTCCAGTTTATGGAGGACTTCGAGATGTTATCCTCCAGGAAGCCCACAGTTCTAAATACTCCGTTCATCCTGGAGCTGACAAGATGTACCAGGATCTGAAAGCAAATTTTTGGTGGATAGGCTTGAAGAAGTCTATAGCTACCTATGTAGCTAAATGTTTGACGTGTGCGCAGGTCAAAGCTGAACATCAGAAGCCGTCAGGTTTGTTACAACAGCCTGAACTTCCCACGCGGAAGTGGGAAATGGTGACAATGGATTTCATCACCAAGTTGCCAAAGACAAAGAAAGGAAATGACACCATATGGGTGATAGTAGATAGACTGACTAAGTCAGCACATTTCCTACCCATTAAGGAGACCTATAGCTCCGACATGTTAGCCCAATTGTACGTAGATAAGATTATATCTCTGCATGGCGTACCAGTGTCTATTATCTCTGACAGAGACACTAGATGCACGTCACATTTTTGGAAAAGTTTCCAACAATCTTTGGGCACGCGCTTAAATTTCTGTACGGCTTACCACCCCCAGACGGACGGGCAAAGTGAGCGTACAATCCAAACTTTGGAAGACATGCTTCGAGCATGTGTGATTGACTTAGGTGGTAGTTGGGATAACCACCTGCCATTAGTCGAGTTCTCCTATAACAATAGCTATCATACCAGCATTAAAGCTGCGCCTTTCGAGGCCTTGTATGGTAGGAAGTGCAGAACGCCCGTATGTTGGGCGGAAGTTGGAGATGTCCAACTGACAGGACCTGAAATAGTCCTGGAGACGACAGATAAGATTGTGCAGATACGCGATCGTCTCAAAGCTGCCAGGGATAGGCAGAAAAGCTACGCGGACTTAAGGCGTAAACCTCTAAAATTTGAGGTTGGTGACAAGGTACTACTTAAAGTATCACCCTGGAAAGGGGTAATGCATTTTGGCAAGAAAGGCAAGTTAAGCCCCAGATACATAGGACCATTCGAGATCATCGAATGTGTTGGATCAGTGGCTTATAAGTTAAATTTTCCTGAAGAGCTCAGTGGTATTCATAATTTATTCCACGTCTGCAATCTGAAGAAGTGTCTAGCTAATGAATCACTAGTCATACCATATACAGATGTGCACATCGATGAGAGCTTGAAGTTTGTTGAAAAACCTGTGTCGATCGAGGATCGACAGGTTAAGAAGCTTCGAAGGAAGCATGTACCGATCGTAAAAGTAAAGTGGGATGCCCGAAGAGGTCCCGAATACACGTGGGAGGTAGAGTCCACAATGAAAGAAAAGTACCCTCATTTATTTCAGTAAATCTCGAGGTCGAGATTTCTTTTAAGGGGGGTGAGGATGTAACACCTCGAAAATTCACGTCCTATAATGTATTGACACGTGTCATAAGCTTTGAACGTGTGAAAGAATGTTCTAGAGGGACTAAAGTTGACAAACAAGGAAAGTATGTGAATGTAAGGGTTCAAAATGTCAACAATGGATAAATATACTTTACAATAACCCTACATGGTGTTTATACCCTTAAACGAATAAATCATGGATCATACGAAGCTAATTGTGAAGGAAAGTGAGAGATTACAAACTACGGGGGTTAAATGTGTCAACATGTTTAAAGTATACCTCTGAGTTACCTTTTAGCAAACCCGAATCTTTGTAATGATTAATTATGCTTACTGGAATGCATGATAAAAATTTCACCAAGTTTCGTTATCGTATGAGAAAGTTATGATAAAATTCGTATATAAGGGGTTAAAAGCGACAACATTGAAATTTATGACTTTTCGAGTGATAAATAGATAACCAAGGACTTAACAAAGTTGGTACAAGTCTTGAAGTCCTTATAAGTCAATTTAGAAGGCTCATAATGCAAGAAATAAAGGTAAAACAACTTTTAGGAGGACCGGGGACCAAAACTGTAAATAATTGAAACTTGTTTGACCTGATCCCAGGCCTCACACGGGCCGCGTAAGCCCGGGCAGAGCCTTACGCGGGCCGCCTGGCACGCCCAGATACAGAAACTTTGGACAGGTGTCTGTCCAGCCCGTTTAACCGACTCAAATGCCTTGTATGCAATACCATGGGCTGCAAAAACTTGTTTTTAGGCACTAGGGACACATGTTTAACATCAGGGAACATGTATAGACTTCTTTGGCATGATCTAGTGGGATTAAACCCACTATATAAAGGAGCACAATGTCGCAACTTTGATCATTCACTCATAACTCAACTTCTGGAGGTTTTGGGAGTTCAAGATCAGTTCCTAAGCATCATTAGTCATGCATTAGACCTTGGTAAGCTTCCTTAACCTTCCTTAATCATGTTTTACTTAGTTATTAGCTTAAAAGTCAAACCGTCGTAATTAAGGTTTGACTTATCAATTAATCACTAATGGTCTGATGTTTAGTCAAATTGAAAGTAGTTATAAGTTGGTAATTATGTGGGCAATAAACCCTTAAAAGGGCACCCTCTGATTCCCGCTCTAACTAGATCATTTGTCGGGTTAAAGTTTGCTATAAAAAGTCAACAGAAACTTAATTTGCGAATTAACATGTAATTAGCAATGTAGAAGACGTGTAACCTATTTTATCACTCATATAACTTGGTAATTAGTATAAGAGCTGGTCTAAGCTTGTTTGATCCGACAATTTTCTATTTAGGCTCGGTTTGGAACCGAAAGTCGTGAAACTTTGACTTTTGCTTTGACTTCAGTTCTGACCCGATTTAGATGGATTTAGATATGCCTTAGAGCTCCGTTAGGACCATCTTGTATGCTAGTATAACCCTCTGCGTTTATACTACTTGACTCGTTGATTGTCCGGTGTTTCCGTTAAATGCCTAATGTTGACCAATATGCCCATTTGACCTTAAAACGAGAATTTTGGAAATGTGAGAGGACAATAATCTTTGTTACTGATTTATAAACATGTCCCTAAAATTTCACATCAGTTGGAGGTCTAGATTAAGAGTTATGCTCAATAGCGTAATTAGAAAGCTTTTTATTAATTAAATGGCGTAACTAGCATAAAGCCTATCTAAACCCAATTTTTGACACCAAACCTTTTACCCACTGATGTAGTATAATATTTTGGGATTTTTGAAGATTTTTAATTATTTTTAACCTGATCATAACCTAAGGTCATGGCCGTGATTCGGTAAATACCGATTATACCCTTTTGCTTGTAAAATGAGTTTTACATAACATTTTGACACCAAACCTTTGGCTACTGATTTTATATGATAAATGAAGTATTTTGAACCTTATAACCTGATCAGAAAACTCAGATTTCCTGTATAACCCGGAAATCGCTTAAAACGGCCTTTTTTTACGCGTATTAAACACCTAGTATGGGTTTAAAACCATTTTGTCATATAAGACTTATCACCAACTGATATAGCCTGTTAAATTAAGTTTTTTTACTGATTAATTCAGACCCGAATCTGAGAATTACATTTAATCTCTTTTATAGTCTTTAAAATGACCAAAATACCTCTACGGAGCTTAAATTGAGATTAAACTCGTTTTGGGCATAATGGAAGGTATCCTACTGATATCACAACATATTTAAGGCATATTAACTTAGGAAACCTGTTAGTGACTCATTCGGTTACCCGTTATGCGTTATTCGCGTTCGGTTCGGTTTATATAACTAGTTTGCATAAATTAGCCGAAACGGGTCGAACCTTATCATTTTTATCTCAAAATCCAGAATGTGTTTAGTTTACCCATATTATACAAGTCTTCAAACTTGTCGGGTCTAAATCACATTCTATTCCGATCTTCGCTTGATCATGCGTTCGAACCGTATCTTCCTTTAAAAACTAACCGGTCTAAGCTTAGGCTTAATCAAAGGCCCGTTAGGATTCTAATAGGTTATTATAAACCTTCGTTCCAGAATAGGAGACCTGGTAAAAGCTACGTGCACTTGCTTGTTGTGATTATTACTTGCAAAGGTAAATACTTTTAACTTATTTTCCCTTATACGGGCTTGGGGTACGGTATATAAAATACCGCTTGGTCGGACATTGAATCTTTAATCGTATGATGGTTAATTTATTGAAATGACCCGTTTGAATTGTTTTGTTGCTTAAAGCCTTTGGGGGGTTAATGACCATGTCCCGGATATCCTTGGCATCATTTTACGAAATGGCCACGACCTAAGTACACGGGTGTAGGCGTACACCCGTTAGTGCATATATAAATAATAAGGTATAACCGCCGGTTTCGGGAATAACCCGTCGCGGGACTATATCATGTGGTGTGTTTATTAAGCTCTAACCCGGTGTCAACCCGGGCTACTGAACGCATAAGAAACATGTAATTCTTTTACAAGTTTATGTATAAATAATTATCCCAAGTTATAAAAGTTTGTGCCATGTGCATTCAAATCAATTTTATTAAACCTTTTCAAAATGAGTCAGTTAACTGTATTTACCAGTGTAAACTGACGTATTTTCCCAAAAAGATTAAGTGCAGGTACTACTCGAAATAGGTTGGCTTTCTCCTTAGCATCAATAAGAGTCTCGCAAGCTTGGATGCATTTCAGTCTGTTGAACAATGTTTCTTTTTATTTGATCCACCTGTGGATTATTTTCAACTATTTTGTGATACTTAATATTACAATTATATTCGGTTGAAATGAATCTATCTTTTGCTTCCGCTGTGCATTTAAATATTGTGTTGTTTGACTATGATGATATCAACTACGTCACGATACTCCCCACCAGGCCCACCGGTAAAACGTGGAAATATAGGGGTGTGACACATACCGTGCCGCAGAGGACGGGCGTGGAGTAATATACTTGGGCACTTAGTCAATGATGATAGACATTGACTCGGGGCACTCAACATAACTTAAGTCAGTAGTCGATATGGTAACGGGTCTAGTGGTTTAAAAACAGTGGGGTAGCTTCCCGTGGCATGTTTTTATAAAGAACAAGGAACATAACAACTTATGGTTTTTGGAACAACATTAAAACGGACAACCAACTTCAAGTTGAATCACATATCTAATTCAGTCTAAATTCAAATTGAATTTCTATTTCAGTTGAATTCGAAACGTTTTTCCAATCTAGATTGAATTCTGCTTCAATAAATGAAAATTTAAATAACTCGATTTAGGATTCGTTGAACATCCCTATCTATAGATGCTAATTAATCACAAGGATGGGGAACATGTAATACTAGGATGATTGATATAGCTTTCTAACAATCTAGTCTTAATTAACTTTCTACTAATGATCATAATCGACGAAGATATAAAAGTTGAAGCCAGAATGTTAGAGTTGACAAAAGATATTAGCATTTATGGGAAAATACATGAAGTCCGTGAAACAAATTAAATATGGGTAACATCAATTGTGTACCCATGGTGGAGAGTATTCATGATAAACAAATTAATAAATGAGATTTTCAAACCAAATGTGACGGTGGAGAAGTTTACGTAAGTGGAAAAAATTTTCAATGTCGTGATTAAATAATATGGAAACCAATAAACACAACATTCATTGCACACACTCATCTGTGACGGATGGAAGTGGATAGGTGACGCGTCGGGAGAATTTTCAGTTGGGATTGTTAAACGGCTGCTTAGTAAAAGGGTTGTGTCTAGCGATAACTATGTTTCTAGCTGGAGTAAACGTGTTCCTCTGAAATGCAACGTTCTTGCTTGGAGGGTAGAAATGGGGAAAATCCCCACGGTCGTTGAGTTAAGGAAACAAAATATCGCCATTGACGACATTACGTGTCTGATGAGTAATTCGGGAGACGAATCGGTAAGGCATTTATTCTGTTTTTGTTTTATTGCGAGCCGTTGATGCAGAGTTGCGCTGTTTTCAACAGGTTCGGTTAGAGTGCTATTGGAGCTTCATGAGAAAGTTGGGTTAAAAGATACAACGAAAGAAGTTTTTAAGGGGATAAATTTGGTAAGATGCTGAAGCATTTGGCGCACCAGGAATAGTTTCAAGTTCGAAAACAAGAATGTTCGAGTGGAGGAGATTATTAGTAATATAAATTCGATAAGATACCTTTGGATTAGAAGTAGAGATAGAAAAAGGTCCATTATGTGGACCGAGTGGTGCAATTTTGTAATTATGTAATGTGTTTTGGGTAGGTCGCCCCGTTTTGTAGGTGTGTTTGGTTTCTAATGAAGTTTACTTAAAAAAAACGTTCTCACAATAAAGGCTCTACTACTTCTTTTATCTTTCTAACCACATGTGATGGGAGAATACCTATTTTTCTAGTACTAATTAACCTTGTTCAATCGTGACGGATCTTCAATTTTTAAATAAGGGACCGAAAATTTTAAAGAAAAAATCAAGGGGTGTAGACTCAATACATATAAAATTTTCGAAAATATTTACACTTCTAAGTGAAAAATAGAGGGGCCGAGCACCCCCGGGTCCCAACTAAGATCCTCCCTTGTTGCCCAAACATCTTGAATCTAGACATACCGATGTAAATATTAATCAACTAAAATATGTACAAATGTACATTAGTAGATTAGCTGGTAATATCAATAGTCAGTTATTGAAAAAGGCATTGATGATAATTAAAACTTTTTACGACCCTTAGTAAATGAGGAAATTAGGGTGACGATAATCATATCCTACTATGTTTAACGCACCCTCTCTGTAACAAAAAAAAATAAAGTGATGATGTAACTGATTCAGTTTAGGGTGCGTTGAGTAAAATATCATAGAGATGTACGTTTAGTAAAACCCAAAAATAAATAATAAAGGGGAAATTACGAAATTGGCCAAGACCAGAGTTGATTTACGAATTTGGCCACCTCATGCGTCTTAGGAGCAGCGCATCACGGATTCAAATGCGTGGGATGCGTCTGGAAGTCCACGGGATGCGTCTTTGAAAATAATTCACTGACGATGCGTCTGAAAGTGCACGGGATGCGTCTTAAAGTGTCGGGATGCGTCTTGAAGTGCTGGGATGCGTCCGGCGAGTTTTCCGGCGACTTGCGGGTTTCCGGCGGAATTTTCCCTTGGAAGATTCTCGTCCCACATCACAAGAGATCTCACTCGCTTAGGCCTTTTTTTGAAAGTTTATATTTTTTTTTTCAACAAATTAAGCACCAATTGGAAAGAGTAGAAGAATCAAGCACCAGTCACTAGTAAATTTATAAATCAACTTGTAGTAGATCATCTACAACTTGTAGTAAATCAACTGGTGTTGGGCAAGTTACTCTCCCCTCTAAACAATCATAAAAAAATTGTATACATTTGGTTTTTACATCTCGCCGGAAACCTAAAAGTCGTCGGAAAAGTTGCCGGAAACCTGCAACTCGCCGGAAACCTCGACGGACGCTTCAGAAACTTGCTCAACGCATCCCGTGCATTATGCCTCGCTCCAAGGATGCATCACATGGCCACGTGTGTATTTTTTATTGGGTTTCGCTTCAAAGACGCATCCCTTGTTGAAAGACGCATCCCGCGCATTTGAATCCGTGATGCGCCGCTCCAAGGACGCATGAGGTGGCCAATTTCGTAAATCAACTCTGGTCTTGGCCAATTTCGTAAATCAACTCTGGTCTTGGCCAATTTCGTAATTTCCTCAATAATAAAATCGTTTTCGAGCTATTGCAGTCAAAAGCAGTACATCATCTTGATGTCTTCTCCACCGATTTAATGTTGAGTCAAATGCCTAATTACTTGGAACAAATATCCGATCCGGCTATAGCAGCTTGCTTGGTGATAGGGATATTTCATTATTAGTAGTTTGAAAATTCTTGATCTATTAAGTAGGAATAGGAAAATGGTTTAAGCCTGCATGCTACAAATTACATGGTCCCCTCATCACAAATGCCGCCATCAGGAGCGGACCTATATTTAGACAAGGGGCAACGCCCGCTACTGCTTGGCGCTCCGGCGGTAGTGTAAAACTAGTGTAAGAGATGTAAACTTTACCTTTAACTAGATCGTTCTACCACTTAATAAACTTAAAGAATTAGTTCATTTGTCATATTTCCTAGTATTTAAATAAGAAATTATCTACAGTGGTTTCCCTTATTTGAAGAGTTAGGAGAGAAAAAAAGCAATAAAAGAACAGATGATCAAAGGACCTGAGTTGATGGAAAAGGTATTTGTGAAGTTTAGTAATGGGAGGGCTTATTTTGGTGGAGATGATGTAGGGTATTTGGATGTTTTCTAGGTTGGGTAAAATTTGTTGAAACAAATAATAAATTTAAGATAATTGATGAAGTTAGAACCCCAAACCTTTTAAAATGGACCAAGCGTATATGGTCACATGAAGCACTTAAGGATGCGATCCCAGGGGATGAGACATTGACGAACTTTTTTATGATGCTTCATATCCATAGACGATAGACCACCAACTGATGCTTGAAGTTAACTTTATGATTTTGTATCTGTTGGTAGAGCATTATGGTCATAATATTCAGGTCGCAACTTATGTAAGGGGTAGCAACGCAACTTGTTGCTAGTTTAACATCTATCTCAATGTAAATTCATAACATGTGAAAGGAAATATTCTTCATTATATCAATAAAGATCACAAACGTGGTTTTTAATATACATTTTGTCTATATGATAAATTGCTAAAATATAAGTTAATATACATGTATATCATTTCCTCACATCATAAAAGTCGAAAGGTTTAATCTATAACATGTAAGAGAACTCATTGCTTCATAAAAAAACTTTGTTGTTGCATTTATATGAAAAATGTAATTCATGAAACCAAAAATGAAAATAAAGGAAACCAACCCCTATCCCCAGATATGAACTTGGATATGGATTGCGGAATTCTGAGGTATGCTTGGGATACTTGTATCATGATGCTCACACACTTCATACATAGACTTCTCGTCATGTTATGCTTCGTAATAGTGTTTTCTACATTTCATATTCTAATATCTGCATCTTCTCCTTATATAGTCTCCATACTCATTTTCATTGGAAGTTTAAACTAAACTAATTTGTTTACAAGGGTCTTAGTGTCATTATTATAAAGTATGTTTAGGGTCACACTTGTTGTGTTGTAACCAGTAAGGATTAAATTGTAACTAGGTCTTAGATGTATCGGTGTTGATTAGCCAAATGTCATAATGGTTGTGAAGCATCGGTCCATGATTGTATAAAAAGGGTTGATGTACTAAATGTAATAGTGATATAATCAAAAGTTGAAATTGCAATAATTGTTTATCTTGTCCATCCAAATTGTCTTCGGTTCAACAATTGGTATGAGAGAAATTCTTAACAATTATGATCATCATCAATCAAGAAACCTACGATCACAAGAAGCAATCGAGAAAGAGTAATTGATTAAACATTGAAACCTTTGTTTGATTGATTCTGAAGTAGCGATCAAGGCATGTCAATTATCATCATTCATGCCAAGTGGGGCTAGCTCACTTGGTAGAGGCTCTTGCCTCTTAGTGGGAAGTCTTGGGTTCAATCCCAAGCAAGTGTGATTTATTTGTAAATATAGGAGTTTGGGAGAGTAACATTAGTCATTCAAAAAAAATTATCATCGTTCAAAACATCACCAGACAAAACCAAAACCAAATCCATCATTCCAAGTCTAAATTGACACTATCAAACATGGTCAAGAATAAAAGAGCGATCGATCCTTTTTGCATAATCATCCAATTGAACAGAAAAAAGGCAGTGGTCGTTTTTTATTCGCTTTGCATCCTAAAAACCCGTGTATTATTGTTATTAGACAAAGTTGGTTTTGATTCGCTCTACGACGAAAAAAACCTTGTATTGTTTTCATAAGTAACAGTTAGTTTGATTCACGTTGGGACGGAAAAACTTGTGTACTGCTTTTGGAAGTAATAGCTCGTTTTGATTCATCCTAAGTTCATAGGCAACCGATAAACCGGTGTACTGTTCTTGCTAGAAGGTTTATTAGTTTAAAATGAAACTATCATATTTAATATCAGATTAATCTTAGTTGAAGGTTGATGTCGATTTGATCTAATACTAGTGTCGTAGAATGTAAGTACAAAAAATGGTTGAGGAATCATCAAAGAATAATGAAAGTTTAGCAGTCGAGGAAGGAGGAACGTCAATGACTTTTCAATGCCCGATTCGCACTTCAAGAAGCTATAGGAAGATCACATAAGAGTGCGACAAGTGTAACAAACTCGGACACTTTAAACATGAATGTCCAAAATTATTCTTGTGTTGATCAGTTCTTTTTAAACATAATGGAAAACATGAATAACATAACTGATTGCATCAGTACAGGCCAGCAGAGAATCCAGATGGAGACGCAGCAATAGTGTTTGACATGTTTGTCAGCTTGGTCTAGTTCCTCCTTAGGGTGCAATCTAATGATGGTGATGATGAAACCGAATAGGGTGGTTCGGTTGGGAGAGAGAGGCGAGATTGATGTTATGAGAGTAATTAGGTTGTGTAAAATTGTGTAACCCTTTAACCTCTACATTAGTCTCCTTATATATGCACCTAAGAGGAAACCTAATTAGTTAATAAGGGTAATATGGTCCATCAACAATTACCAACTAATTATTTAATAGATTGTTATATATTTTGATCTATATAATGTAAATGATTATAATGACTACTAGATTAAATATTACACCATAATATATTTAATGTTACATTATCCCACTTAGCCGAGTAATCATTTACTATGAGTATTAGATAAGCCTGATCAGGAGTTAACACTCATTTTAGCCTTAAACCAAGAACTATAGCAGAGAAATACAGCTGTTGAATCATTATGCGACTCAGGACCCCCATTAGTTTGATTTGTAACTTTATTTGTCTATATGCCATTATACCGGCTTGACATATTCTTAGAGACATACAAAATCAAAATGATGAGGAAAATTAACTAATACTTAGTCATTCATAGTACGATATGCAGTTGGGCACGGCCATCAATTAATACCCGTCTATGAGCTCTCTTAATAAGACTTATGGGTAATAGCCCTTCAGTTATAGGATCCTTATGCATATCATGAATGTTTTCGGTACAAAAACTTAGTTTCCTCAATTCGTTCATAAACGAATAATTAATTGCGTATCAAAACTTAATACAACACCTCTCGAACTGTTACTGTTCAAGGAGTCATGGTAGCTGACTTTATCATAATAAGTCTTTAATACATTAATTATATGAAGTTAATAAACTTATGAGTCCACTGATAAATTTCCAACAACATTTAGTGACTATATTATGTCGTTGTAACTTAGGTTGTTATTATCAGTTTATTATGGCTCCTCCATGAGAAAGGTTTTGTCTGCTAACATAAGGATATACCCGAAATTACATTTTTTTCATCTTTGAACATTACAAAGTTAGAGTAATAAATCGATTTGAGTTCTCACTTCTTCTTTAAATTATAGTCTCTCGTTTCTTTAAAGATATTGTTATACTCTATTAAATGCTTCACATTAATCTGGACAAATCTAGTGCGTTGCAATGTGAGTAATATCTAAACGAGTATAGACTTAAACTTACATAAGGCTTCTATTAATGAAGCGTAAGAAATAATCTCATTTATCCTATTATCCTCTAAAGGAGAGCAGTATTGTTTGTTACATATGTAAGGAGCCATTTAACGTTAAACTTATGGAATGTAACTAATGTCCCATTGGGTCTATCTCGGTATGTTATGATATCTATCACTTAAGAGATATCTCTAAGATCTATTATATCAAAGTTTGTGTTAACAATGCTTTGAATTATGCAACATGTACTTGTTAAAAGAATATCATCTATATAGACAAGTTTATTTTAGTTGCTCCCACTCATCTTAAGGTAGGTACATTAATCCACTTGATTCTTGATGAAAATAATTACGTTAAGATTTCATCACATTATGATGTTTGCATTAACCCCTATATGAATTTTATTGGCTTACAAATAAAGTGTTCTTTAACCTTCAGTTTGGAAATTTCAGGTTGTTTTATGAACATGTAAATATGTCAGCCATTTGTTAGGGAAAATTGTTTTTAATGTTCATATAATGTAGCTTTAAACTATTATAAGCTACTAGAACAGTGATGATCCTCAAAGAAATCTTTGATAATTTATCTCTTCCTAAGTATAACCTTTGACAATCAATCATGCCTATTTGTGTCTTAACGCTTATATCAGGATTTGGTTTAGTTATGAACACTCTTAGATAATTCAATCAAATCCCAAACGTTCTACGAACACATAAAATCAGTTTTACTAGAAAACTGTTTTATTCCATTTAGAAGATTAATTGACGCTAATGGCTTAATTATAAGAGATAGGATCAGTAAAATTTTCCAAAATCCATTTCAACTTCAGTTAGGGAGGTTATGTAATCATCAAAGTTAGTAGGTTTTTAAACCTAGATGACCTCCTGAGTTGATTATTGGGTTTTAAAAGTCTCAGTTTTATGGATTAGCTCTTGGTTAGGTTGCAATCATTTTCGGGATTCTAAGTTTGTAAGAGTTGGTGCAGTACGGTGTACAAGAGGTGTAATCGGAGTTAAATTCAGAGTAAAATTTAATGACACTCTTTCCCCCCACCTCTTGTATTCCTTGCAAGTAAGGACTTTGATTGCTCCCACTGACCTTAGAAATATTTAGGAACTTAGCATGCTTAGGGTCAATATTTAACGACCAACAAATTCTAATAGAGAAACAAGTTAATGATGTTAGTCGTTGTGATTTCTCTTAATGATGATTATGTTAGTTTAGGTAAGAAATCTAAGTGTGCCCACAATTAAACAACAATGAAACTTTTGTAGGAGTAGCATTAGATTTTAAGGAGACAACTTTTGATGGAACAATGTCATGATGGAGCAGTGTCTTGTACAAGAGGTGTAAATTGAAGTAATATAAAGTTTTCACTCCCCCACCTCTTGCAACTATTGCAAGTTATTATTAAGACACTTAATGCTCCCACTGATCTTTAATATCTCTAGAAATGCTACAAGAGAAGTTTCAATGAGGTACGTGACGTGGGAACCTATCATATATACGTTAGACTTTATTTGATTCCTTTAATGTCCAGGTGTCATAAGAAAACTTAGGGACATATCTAATAGAAATCTTATTAAGTATATATATGAATAGATTTCTTCTAAGACCGTCGGCCATAAGCGACAAAATTTAGATACAAGTAGATACTCGTAGTCTTTAAATGATAAATGAATCATGTCTGAATATTCTAAGTTCCACGAATGTCAATGAATGACTTATGATGGACCCATACTTATTCCTTAAGCCAAGTCATATTTTAGGGCTTTAACGTCATGATTTAAAATCACTTAGAATGAGATTAGATGAAAAATCATCTTCATTAACCATATCATGATTTCTCATGAATTTTGGTTATAATGGATGAAATTTATAAGTCTCATTTTCCTTTTGTCAAATTCTCATTTGCATGATGACAAAAGTTGTGAAAGTTTAAGGTATCATCCAGTTTCATCTTAGTAATGTTTTTATCCAGATATTTAGAACAAATAAGATAAGAGTTTAAGGTAAGTGTGACTTTATGTTGACCATGCAAACCTCACAACCTTCATAACATAGCTTAATTATGATACTATATTCTGATTAATCTTCAAAATATATAAGGTATCGAAAAATGTTGTTAGAAGACTGCTTATTATGGTTCTTATAGCCTTAACTTTTAATTTTGTCACTAACTCACATGTTAGTTGTTTGTCAAGTTCTGGTAAGGGAACGTATGGAACTAGAGTCAACTAATCATGTGTTAATAGGAATATTAAAAATAGCAGACTTAGGTATCATTAGTAAGTGACTACCTAATTAACTTATCCAACTGTTCTTCTGAATAATGGATAGTCTCGTTGCTTATGCCTAGTCTAATGGCATAATCATGTAGTGAGATTTTCCCTTGAAGAATCTTAGAGTTGGGATTTTGTACTTGTATTTTGACTATGGACATTAGAACAATCCTCTTTTGATGTTTCAGTGGTTGTAAGGTGAACAACATCTTATTTTCCAGTTTCAAACATTTATTTCTATGTACATATGTTGCTTATCAACACACTCATTTTCCCTTTGGTAGTTTTGAGTGTTATAGTTAATTTATAAGGCATCAAATTTTACAAGTGAAAATCTTAGTATGTAATGTACTGAAAAATTGTACTTATTTCCATGCGTAAGCCCTTAACTTTATGGGTCATGGTATTGTACATTATAATGTATTCACATATACCACTTAACTTTATAGTTTAGAACTTTAAATGAAGGCATGCATCTTATGAATTCTTGTAATTATTCCACAAATAATAGATTAGTCTTAGGAAAGACTTAATCTGGAATAACTTTAGTGATAGCATTTATGTTAGAGAGATCTTGATTATCATAAGAGACATCATGTTCGATTTGTCCTATTCATCATGCTCTACTTTTCTTATATAGTACCTTTATCAGAAGAGAGCAGTAGGATTATCGTGTCTTAAAAGATAATCAAGGATTTAATTTACGAGCTAATTCTTATAGAAACTTTAAATAAAGCAAAACTTATTAGGTTTAGGAATTAGAGTGGATGAGATATAGATTTGTAGAAGAAAATTATAGTGAGTAAAGTTATGGGTACTTAAAAAAATTAAGGCAGACAAAAAATGATCATAAGTTTAATGAAGGATCTAGATATGTCTATTACTAACATCAAAGTAATAGACTTAGTTAAAGTTCTACTTAAACGAAGACAAATCAGCTTTGGCCAGAAATAAGACAATCACTTTAGTTATGCACTTGTTAAGTATGCTAGATATGAATTAATTAAATCAGCTTTGGCCAGAAATTAAGACATTCACGTTTGTAATGCATACTCAACATAGCTTTCATAATACTTGAACAATAAATAGATGTATCAAATCAGCTTTGGCCAGAAGTGATACATCAGAAGCTCATTCAAGTTAAGCTATTTTGGTTTTGTAAAACATTATCTGGATTCTGATTAAGTAATTAAGTGTTGACAAAACCAAGTATTTTAGTTTACATTAACAGCTTAATAAAGTAATGAGATTTCGAGTGAGTGACTTATGAGATTTCGAGTGAGAACTCGACTCAGTTATGAGATCTCGACTCAGTTATGAGATCACGAGTGAGGTCTCGAGTGAGGATCTTATGGTCTCGAGTCGGAACCTCATGGTTTCGAGTCGGAATCTTAGTCTCGAGTTATGAAGACTGAAACCTCATGGTCTCGATTCGCAACCTTATGGTCTCGAGTCGGAATCTTATGGTCTCGAGTCATGAAGACTGAAACCTTTATGATTTCGAGTCAAAACCACCTAATTTCGAAACTTATCATCTAAAACTCGAAATCTACTGATTAAAAGTTGTTAGTTGTGATAAGTTTGAAATTCGAATTTTTAGGGATTATGGGATTTAGTTTCCTATTTTAATGCTAATCTAAATTTATCAAAATATTTCAAAATAATATCCATTTAATTGTATAACAGATTTTGAAATTTTAAGAGATAAAATTTAGACCAAAACTAGGAAAACACCCAATAATCTAAATTTCATTCCAAAATAAGGAATTTTATTCGAATTTCACTAAGAACACGAAGAACCCTAATATCAATAAAATCATAATTTCTAGAACCCGAAACCTGAATTTTAACAGTTTTATACAGATTTCAGAACAATTAAGGTTGTTCTATGAAAGTGGACGTAAATTATTCCTTGCATGAATATTTGGTGGACCATGAAAGTGCATCAAGTCCACGAAAATTTTTTGAATGTGGGGCTTTGAAATCGACATTATATATAAATTAATCCTTTGGAATAACTAATCAAGAACATCAGAATGGAATATTATATATCCTTTTCGTTTACCTATTCTGAGCCTATTCTGAGTATAATATATTTAATGTCAATGAGACCTTACTCAATGTCATTATTCGTTTACCTATTCTGAGCCTATTCTGAGTATAATATATTTAATGTCAATGAGACCTTACTCAATGTCATTATAATTAACGTATTTCAAAAATATATTATGTAAGATTAAATACGAAGAAGCATGATGGATTAGGTCTCAAAACAGGGTTTCGATTTTTTTTATTAGGTTTTTAAAATTATGTTTTCTAGATTTCAATCCCAGAATAATGGATACGAAAACAGAACTGATTAATCAACATATGCTCTCATACCACATGTTGATCAGTTCTGTCTAAATATAATGGAAAACATGAATAACATACCTGATTGCATCAGTATATGCCAGGAGAGAATCCAGATGGAGACGCAACAATAGTGTTTGACATGTTTGTCAGCTTGGTCTGGTTCCTCCTTAGGGTGCAATCTAATGATGGTAATGATGAAACCGAATAGGGTTGTTCGGTTGGGAGAGAGAGACGAGATTGATGTTATGAGAGTAATTAGGTTGTGTAAAATTGTGTAACCCTTTAACCTCTACATTAGTCTCTTATATATATGCACCTAAGAAGAAACCTAATTAGTTAATAAGGGTAATATGGTCCATCAACAATTACCAACTAATTATTTAAGAGTTTTTTTTCCCAAACTAGTGTTGGTGAAAAAAAATATTTACATTTTAGTGTTCTATGAAAAACTATTTACTAAAATGGTGTTTTTCTTTTATTTTGTAATTACCTTTTCTTTTATTAACATATTATATATACTTTATTTATTCAATCAATCCATTTTCTACTTTCATGTTCTTTTTTTATTCATTCAATCCTTTTTTTATCAATCAACCCATTACAGTGTCTTTTACCAACCCGTTATGATTCTTTTTTCCCCATCAACTCATGTCAAAGATGAACTACAAAAATCATCCCAAATAAATATAAACAATAAAATAACTAACATATAAAATAACTAATTAAGTATTAAAACTTGACTTGCTAATGGTCTTAATATCACATAAAAACGAAAATAAAAATATCAAATAAAGTCGGTCGCTACCGGTCTCATTATAGTATACAAGTAAAAATAAAAACGTCAAATAAAAGCGAGTCAATATCAGTCTCAATATCAACCAAAATAAAAGTTTTAATCCCGTTCATATTAAAAACATGTTTGTTAAGCGAGAACAACCTTTTTATCTCGTTTTGGATATAATATAATACTAGATACTAGATATAGAACCCAGTTATGAAAGTTTTAATTTATTCTAGGCTATGAAATCCCACCATACAATTTTTCTGCTCGACTTGTTTTTCCATCACTAAACTATGAAATCGCAAACAAAAACATTAAATCTACGTAATCCTTATGCTCCGTATATTACCAATTAATTTTAAGATTTCAATCGTTGTATTTTATAATAAGAATGATGAAATAAACAACTTTTTTTGTATTTTATATAACAAGAATGTTAATCTGATTTAATATATATTAACTGAAATGTAAGTTTACTAGATTTTCGTTCTATTTATATACTTAATAAATAAAATGTAACTACAATAATAAAATAAATGAAAAACACCACTTTGGTAAATAGTTTTCAAGAAACACCAATATAGTAAATATTTTTTTCATCATCACTAGTTTGGAAAAAAAACTCAATTATTTAATAGGTTGTTATATATTTTGATCTATATAATGTAAATGATTATAATGATTACTAGATTAAATATTACACCATAATATATTTAATCTTACATCTTGTACACAATATAGATCTTGAGCATATGTATTATATATTTCATAATTAAAGTTTAAACTCGATTTCTTTCAAATTATTACATTTATTATTTATTTGAAAGATCAGGGATATGGCTCCCTCACTTGTAGGCAAAACGCCCATTCACCTTGAATGTCTCGTTCTTGTTAACGCTAATTTTTACCACGAACGAATCACTATTGGTTAGTACGTTGTCCTGGTATACGAAGATCTAAAAGTTGTTCTCATCCAACGTAAGTTCTTAAGACGAGTTGTGTACATTTCTTATCGAAGGATTGTCGATCCAATTAGTGTGCTATTCTTGCTCAGGTTAAACCATGTCATCTATAAGCCTTGGTACCTTTTTTATTTTATTCTTTTTACTTTCAACACATTTAAGTTTTAGTGTCAAAAAAATCAAGTTGTACATTTTATAAGTTTGTGGTGCGTGTCATTTCTAAAGAGGAAACTTGCCAATTTGTTGTACTTTTTAGGTCTCAACTAGTTTCTATTTTATTTATAAAAAAAATCTTGCATAATAAAATTTGTGGTGGTAACAAGAAACATAGTGGAGAGTAGTAGTGGACTAGTGGTGAATAGTTGGGCCCAAACTCGTAATAGTTGAAAATTCTAAACACGTACAATGAATGGTCCAAATATGTGGGCCAAGTTAGTAGAAGCCGGGAGCCCCATGAATCAACAAATATGATGGATGGTCCGAGTACTTGAGCTCTAATCATTCGAATGGTGAATTCGAATAATGTGGACAGCAAGGCAGCAAGCCGTGGTTGAAAGGGTATGGTCCTAAATGTCCTACGGGCTGCGACCAAGCCCCCTGGGGCCAGTGGCGGAACTAGGATACAAATTCAGGGGTATCCTATTTTTTTTACCTAGTCCCATTTTTTGCCGCACGTACGGTAAAAATGGGCCTAGGTAAAAATGCGGTTAAAAATGACTAAGGTCATCCATGAGAATTCAAGAACACTTAGAGCCCTGTCTAGTATATATATATATATATATATATATATATATATATATATATATATATAATTAAGGTTCCATACTCGTATATCATACGTGTTGAATAAAAAATATTAAACAATTAGTAATAAAATTTATAAATTACAATATGATATTTTGGGATAAAGATATAACTAAAATTAATTACATAGAGATATGTGTGTGGGGAAACTAAAAAAAACAAATTATTAAATCATCTATTTAAGAAAAATGTTTTCATGGTTTATCTTGTATTATATTACTTTAAATTTTACGTAGGTTAACATTAATAATAATTACATAGTTAGTCCCTGTGGTTTGCACAAAATAACATACTTAGATACTAATAGTTTAAAATCACCTTCTATATTAACTTTTCATTTTGTAACGTTTGGAGGTATTAATTTTTAGGGTATTAACATAGTTAGTCCATGTGGTTTGCACAAAATAACATACTTAGTTACTAAGAGAATGTGATTTTAAACCTACAAATAACGTTAATACCTTCAAACGTTACAAAATAAAAAGTTAATACCCTATAATGTGATTTTAAACTATTAGTACCTAAGTACGTTATTTTGTGCAAACCATAGTGACTAATTATGTAATTAACTCTTAACATTATTAAGAAACATGTTGTACAGATAAAAAATAATAAATATAACAAAGTAAACAAAATAAAGGAAATATAAGTGATGTCTACGATAAAGTAAATAGTTCTGACAGTTGTTTTTTTCTTTTCCAATGTCCATATTAATTAAAGTTTGACTAAACTTCATCTTCTTCATTTGTTTTAATAAATGACATTTTCTCCATTCTTTACAACAAGCGCTGCAATTTTCCGATGACCGGAATTTTTTTTTTCCCGTCAACAATAAATTTCATTTGTTCTTTATCTTCATCTATACCCAGGGGTATCCTAACATTTGATTAAAGGCATCCCTGATAAATAAAACGGATATTTAAAAAAAATTACACTTCATCAAGAAAGTTGAGGGGCATCCCGGGCAACCCCTGACCGCTATATAGGTCCGCCCCTGCCTGGGGCTCGAGACCATACCCACACTTGATACAAAACACTCGGTTGGTCTCAATGTCCAACTGTGAGCTACTCCCGCGCATGCGCGACACATGCCAGCATGAAGGAAACATACACTACAAGTCTACAAGGTTAAAAGACCTGCAACCAATCAGCGTCCCCCGGCTATTGTACCAGAAGATCCCCACGATATGCCATCGTGCAGGGGACAAACGATACATGCGACAGCGACGTGTGGTCAATTAGGATGTGCCATTTCACCTCCTCTCACCCCTACTAAGGGCTGATGATAGACAAGACAGGAAGTGCATCCAGAAAGCGACGTGTACCACACAGTGGCGAAGCTTGAATTTTTCGGCCGGGGGGCGAAAACGTATATACCCAAAAATTTCTATAGAACCGGTGGGGCGAAAACGTATATACCCACAAATTTCTATACGAAAACTACATATATAACACTACTGAGCGAAAAATTCGGGGGGCAGGCGCCCCTCCCCGCCCCTCTTATCCTTCGCCCCTGGTACCACACTTCTTCAAAGGTTATAGGATTCTGGTCCTACTCTCACTCTCACTACATACATTGCTCTCTCTCAGTCTCTCTCTAGAAGAACAATACTTGTTCTCACGCTGGTATACGGAGATCTAAAAGTTGTTCTCATTTGACTTGATGCTCATTTCTTTTTCCTTTTCATTAATTTTTTTATAAAATATTTAGTCATTCAAGTTTATGACAAAAAACACCTTTTTTAAATTTACAAAAATAAATCGGCCACCCCATGCCATGAACCCATCAGATGAGTTTGCCAGATTAACGTGTTCGCGGGTTCGACATGCAAACTACCTTAACATAATTGGACTAAACCCAAACTCAAAAAGTTTATGTTAAAATCATGTCATATTACAAATTCACTATTTCAATATAGAAAAAGAAACATATAAGTAACCAAAACCTACGTTTCACTCTCTTTAATCTCTACAAGATCACCGATGTTGACCATAATTGCAGCACCATTAGACAACTTAACCCATTGTGGACTTAGAGGTCCAGATAGTATGTAATTTTGTACCTTTGAATTGCTTTTTTACTAGTGCTAGAATATCAAAAACCATTATATGTAAATATATAGATGTGTTGACCATTGCATAACCTCTTTTGTTTTTCTAGATGCGTCGCCCGCTACTTGTTTTAGTTTGTTAGAGCACCTTCAACAGTGTGTTTGATCGTTGTCCTGATTTGAGTTGACGGCTAAGTGGAGGAGAGAACGAGGTGAGACTAAAAAGAGAGAGTGTGGGGTGAGTGGAGTTTTGGATGGCACCGGACAAGAAATGTAAGGAGCGGAAGGAGAGATGAGAGAGAAAGGGGGTGTTGAGGAAGCGACGTCCGTTTCCATCCACCACAAGAGATGCACTTGTTAATTAGGTATGTTTGTGTGCAATTGAGTTTTACCATAATGTGTTTACTATTTGTCTATCTCAATTTACAATCTTTCTTTAGTTTCAAATGTTTAAAATAGACACATTTTACGTGTTTTCATAGTTAGATTAATTACATGTGAGTGTAAGTGTACATGTAATTTGGGCATACTTGCATTATTCTTCATCCATTTGCTCATGAGCGAAAAAAAAAAAAAATCTTAGGGCGGGCATAAGTCTGCAGTATAACAAGTTTTTAGAATACTGTGTTAAATCTCCAGTTATAGACGATTTTAAGAGTACTTATTAATTTTGATATATAATTATTTTTATTATTAATTATGTGTTATGTTATATATATACACACACCCACATATACAAATTAAAATATATTTTGTAGTTCCATAAGTTATTAACTTTTTAGTTTATCGTTGACGGTTTAATTATCGATAAAGGTGATTGTTAGCTAAAGTTCTTTTATCAAAAAGACGTCAAGTTTAAATTCTACTTTAGGCTCCAAAATAGGTTGACGTTGTAAGCAGATGGGTGGATAAAAGGTATCACCTTCACCGTCGTGCCATCCCTATATGAAATCGATATTCACTATATACTAACTTTAAAATGGGTTTGAGAATCCAAATCTCCAAGAATTAACAATACCAAAGGCTAGGCAAATCTATATCAATTTTAATCTGAAAAAATATCACGTTATCTTGGTAAAATGAAGAACCATAATGTTGTTTTCCATGGAAGAAGTAAAAGAAAAAATGTTACTGTGATATTTAATACATGATTTGAAGTATGCTACAAGATTTATTAAATTAACACGTGCTCTAATTGATGAATAATCCTCGACACACAATGGGAAAACCCTAAATGGAATCATGTTTGTCTAGCCGATTAAAGTATATATTAATCACATGTTTCACATTTAACTAAGGGCCATCTTTTGTCATGTGCTTTTTTTTCTATAAACGTCCACTAATGATTAATTGAATTATTCGATAATGGTGATGATGCAGTTTCAGTATTTCCACATGCTAAGTTGGGTGATTTCTAGAGACTTGTTTTTGAATATGTCTACTGTTTAATATTTATATCGGCATCTAAAAGTTTTTGATTTTTTTTTTTCGTTTCGACTCTCACTCTCCCAATTATTTTATGCGGCTCAGGTGAAGGGCGAATACGGGTGGCGCCGGTTCGTCTTGGATGGGAGGCGAGGTTTACCGATTATTCCACTGTCGTACCTTCGGGCGGGTGGAGGTCGGGTTTCCGCACATCTGAGAGAGTTGAGGGGCTGGCGACTGTCGAGTAGTCGACCTTGGACACAGCGCCCGGTGTCACGGTGGTTGGCACGTCGTTCGTTGTCGTTCAAAAAAATTACTGTAATCAATGCCTTATAATCATTCCGACTCCACCTACAAATTATTGATGCATATTTTTTTTATTAAAAACGACGTTTTTAAGTTTTTAAAATGTTTGATAAATTGTGCGACTAACAGTAAGTTTAAACATGTTACAACTGTGCATAGAATAATGAAGGGGTAATTTTGTCCTAGGATTTATAGCCTTGTTATCTTTCTCAATCTTAACCATTGAGATTTGAGATAATGACATCAATGGCAAGGGTGTAGCATAGTAGGGGCGGTAGGGGGCGGCCGACCCCATACTTTCCGCTCAGTAGTGGAGAGTATGTAGTTTTCGTATAGAAATTTTTTGGTATATACGTTTTCGACCCCCGGTTTTATAGAAACTTTTGGGTATATATGTTCGACCCCCTGGTCGGAAATCTCAAGCTTCGCCACTAAATTCAATGGCATGTTCACTTCTGATTGTTTACAATCTTGCGTCGTCGACTTATTTTGAACAACTAAAATCATGATATTGACAACCTAGACCAATTCATATGTTTAGAATAAAAAGAACGCTATACATTTGATTTGATTTTTACATAACATTTATAATACATATTGTAATATGTAAGTCTGACTTGTAATTAGGTTAGGTGAAGTTGGAGAAAGGAAAAGGGTAAAGTCCCTTTATTATGATACTAGATGTCTAACTGAAATAGATAAATATTAGGCAAAGTTTCTAATGGCTTGTCTTTTAAAAGTACTTTTCAACTCTTTCACCATCACTTGTATATTTATTATCCTGCACCAAACTTTTGTTAGGCCCATTATATATAAATACTCTTATAGAAATGATTTAGAAATTAAACCTTTATATGTAACTAATTAAGTAAAATTGTATTGATTAAGTTGTATATAAATGTATGGTTTGAATTCATGATATTTATGTTACTTTAAACTTTTTGTATTAAAATGTATCTTTTTACACCCTTGGCATGAAAACTGAAAATTTGAAAGTTAATTGGTTGCTTTAAGATTATAAAGAAAACAGTACTAAAAGTCTAAAACCAATATACTTTTAAACTTTTTGCATTTAAATGTATCATTTTACACCCTTGGCATGAAAACTGAAAAGTTGATTGTTTTAGGAAATTTCGGCAACAGAACATGTAATGACCAGGTTGAATTGTTTTCTTGAAGATTCTCTAAAGTTGTATAATTTATATAATAGTTATGTTAAAAATTAATGGCCAAACTAACAATATATAAAAACATGTTATTTATTACAACTTATTCTCTGAAAATATAAAAAGTATTGTTTTGCTGTAGTTTTACAAATGGACCTATGTGGTTAAGATCCTACTCTATTATTATTATTTTTTTTGTTTTTGAGTGTTATGAGTAACTCATTGTCACACCCCCTAATCGGCGGCCCTTGCCAAGATCTGCCCAGACATATGTTGTTGTCTTAACCGGACCTGCGCTGGGTTGGTCAGTCTTGATTAAGGCGTTCCCCCGAAAACCGTACTATCTCCACATGAGTTGCCTCACTGAAGTAACAGTCGAATGAAAACCAAGGTGTCGCTCAGGATCAAACCCCCCTCGGTCGGTTTGTCACCATCACTTTTGATTTTTAATATTTTCGCACTTTTTATTTGGTTTTATATTAATGACTTTAATAACTAGTTTCTTATGTTGAAGGTGAAACTTCTTTATCATTTGTCCGTGGTGTCTTGGCATTACTTTACTGTCTATATAAAGTAAAAGATTTACATCATTCATATCTCTACAGTCTATATAGAGATATGTTGGCTACCTGGTCGGGGGTTAAGGGAATGGTTTAGTAAGATTCTTGCCTTGTTCAGTGTATAGATCCTGCAATGACCTGGGTCAAGCTTACTAGGACCTCCTTCAATACCCACTGGTATTGGATGACGGGGGTGCGAATGATTTGATCCCCTCATATGTAAACTACTATTAATACATTAAACCGGCTACTTGGGATTGTATCTCTGCTGACTCAAACCACTTAGTCGAGGGTAACGTCACCTTCAAAAGAGATGCCTACCACTTTTCACATTAATAACTTAATTAATTATCTTTCAATATTCCGACCCTTTGGGATTGTATCCTTGCTCAAATCACTGGGTTGAGGGTAACGTCACCTTCAAAAGAGGGACATACTACTATAACTAAGATAATATCTTAAAAAGTGTAAAAGTGTGGAAATCATCAAAGGATACATTAAAGGTGAGTCGGATCCAAGTGATTCATCTTATCTATCTGTTTTTATTTTTATTTCTGCATTTTTAGTTTATTTTTCATGCTTAAAACCTTTTTCTCAAAAATTTTAGTTTGATTAGACGTTGAGGATAAACCGGTACTAAAAGCTCTTGTGTCCTTGGACGACCTCGGTATCTTACCAACGCTATACTACGTTCACGATGGGTGCACTTGCCCAAGTGTGTGTTTAGTGTTAGTAGAATATCGTGTTTTATAAATTTAAAACTTGACTAATGTGTAAAATGGACTTAAATATCAATAAAAACATAATACACCTTGCACACACCGTTTTCCTTCTTTAGCCTTTTTAACTGTTTTCCTTTTTACTTCATTACCAACAAGGTGTTTCGCCATTGCACTCTCAAACAAGTCAAGAGTATTTGTTGTAACCCACTCAATTGGGTATCCTTCTTTTCGGTCCCATTTTTTCCTATTGCAAGCATCGTTCACCAAGGCAAGCTGTAACAAAATAGATTTTTCAAATGACATATGTTTTTGGCGTTTTAATAACACACAAATGATATATGTTATATAGGGAAATTTTATTCTTATCGCAAGTATGATCAGTGGCCCTGTGTAATGTTTTTTTGGAGACCATGCGGTTTTGACTTGTTGCAAGCATTGGATGATATAACTACACCAGTTCATTTGGTTTATTTGAACGTCTGGTGTAACGTTGTGCAAGAACTGTTTGTTGACGACTGCATTGTCACTTGCATGCCCCATTATAGTGAAGAATGCTACAAAGAAATTTAGGCAGAAGTCTCTCCCAAAGCCATGCATCATAGGCAAAACGTTTTCAAAGTATACCTTCACACTTGGTCTGTTAACCCAACCCAACCCTTGGAACTGTGCTTTCCACTCAGCCACCACCTGGTCTTTAGTTGTTGGTCTTTTTTTCATGTTCACGGGCACCCTTCCATTCGGTATACCCATTAAAGAGTTTGTCAATTATTCATTCATATGTACGGTATGGTTGCCAACGTTTAGGGTGTTTGTCTTTTCTTTGTAATTTTCAACCAACCAGTACCCAAGCATTGTCGGTACGGTGTCTATTTTCAACCTTAGTGAAGCACCAAACCCCATTTGGTGTACTGCATGTCTTTGATTTTGGTTTAGATTCATAAACCAGCCAGTCAAGTTTGTAGGTTTTACTCTTGACAAGACCCTAGCCCCACTGAACTCATGATATGGTTCTTCCTCAACCTCAACATTCTGACTTAATGCCTTTCGCTTATTGGCGTTTTAGGTCCTTTCCAGTGTGGACATTTATTCTCAATCATAACCTCTCTTCGCCTACAAAAAATGATTTCATGGCGTTTTATTTCATGGCGTTTAATAACACAATGATACATGTATGGCGTTTTATAAATCAATAACAGATGATAGATGTTAAATAAGACAATAACAGTTAAATGGCGTTTAAAACACAAACCATACATTTTTTGGCGTTTAGTAACAAAGCTATCACAGGATACATGTTTGTGGCGTTTAGTAACACATAGGGGTGTGAATTTCTAACACGACACGAACCTAACACAAAATTTGCGGGTTTGGGTTTGGTCTAAACGGGTTCGGGTCTGTTTCAGGTTCAACCCGCGAACCCGTTTAAACGGGTCAGGTTCGGGTCAACCCGGTCGGGGGGTTGACCTGTTTAACCCATTTCTATTATATTATATTTTTTTTACAATATGTTCCATGTAATAAATTAAATTGGGCGTGTATCTTATGCTATAATTATAACTTAAAAAGGGAAATTGACATAAGATTTAATGATTTTAATGTAATTTTATTGTATAAATTTATGTAATTTTAGTAGATGTTAATTTTAACATATTAATTTGCTGAAAAAATAAAAAGATTCGGGTTGAACGGGTCAGGTTCGGGTCAGCATGTGAATATTCGGGTCAGGTTCGGGTTCATATGTATGACACGATTTTCAGGTTCGGGTCGGGTTCGGGTTTGTCTAAAGTTTTTGGGTTCGGGTCGGGTTGAACCTGCCAACCCGCGAACACGACCCGTAAAGCACCCCTAGTAACACACGAATGATATATGTTTTTTCAATAAGAGAATGACATATATGTAAAATTTCGTTCTCATACATTGTTAAACAAACAATACAAATTTTGGCGTTTTGGCAACAAAGTATCAAAGTGTATGTTTACATCACAAAAAGTAACATTCTGTACCATGTCATCTTGTTGTCTTCTTTCGTTGCTCGTTCGGTTTTTGGCGTTTTGGAGCGGATGACCTTTCCCCTTCCACACTTGTAAAAACTGCAAATTTATTGTTAAAGTTTGAACGCCAAAAGCAGCATAAACTAGCACAATGTAAATCGAAGTTAACTCACTATGTTTTTTGCCTCTGGATCTGGTATGATCTTTCGACGCCATAGTTTTTGTTGTTTCGCGTTTTCTAGGGTTTTCATGTTTTACGTTGGTTTTGGGGAGGTTTCTCTGGGAAGTATATATGTTTCGGTCACGCTTTGATGTGTTTTGTAGATGAACATTTACCTTTTTGCCATTATGGAAGCGCGCCCCCTTTAAAAAGTTTATGTTATGTACGAAAACGCCACCGCGCCATCTAGTCCATAGATTGTTTTGATCTGACGATCCATAATCGTTCTCACACTTTCACCATTTCTCTCTAAATCCTGCCCTATATATATATATATATATATATATATATATATATATATATATATATATATATATCAGGATCAAGGGAAAACCACTACAAGTTGTGAGAACTAAGAGAACTCGGCCTTCCGTGCGAGTTTTGCCACCATTTTTTTCACACCCCTATATTAAAATGTTTAGAAAGATTGTCGTAAAAAAATTGGAATGGTGTTTTTCGACCCCTTACGGCGGCTATAAAAAGATGATGACATAACCATGATATCACTTTTTACATCATTTACGGCTACCGTAAACTTTTTGAAAAAGTTAATTTTTTAAGGATTTTTGGTAAAAAAAAAATTGAAAAAACCTTTCGTAAGGCCGAGTTCTCTAAGTTCTCAGAACTCGTATAAGTTTTCATTTTACCCTAACCCTATATATATATATATATAGGCCGGTTATCATACAATACGCCTAATCGTACATTATGTACGCTATAACCACAACCGTCAGATCATCTCATTTAAACCCCCTGCTTAACTATTAAATTAATCAAATTAAAATATATATATGAAACCACCAAGGTTAAAATCGTCCATTACGAAATCAAAAACCCCTGATAATCAGCAAACAAAAACTCACAATCGATCTATTCTTATTCAAAATCGTATTCGAAAATCCAACAAGTAATCAAAAATCGATATATTCTTATTCATCAACTCCTTCTGCGATTTCATTATCTGCTAATTTTGGAAGTTCAAGAAAACAACAAATCGATAGAACGTCTATCGAAGATGATGATGCAGGATGAGAATTATAAAAAATATGCGAAATGCATATAAGACGTGCGAAAAAACATTGCAGACAAAAAGAAAGGTTGTGTTTTTTTTAAGTGTGCGAAATCACATATTATAACATGCGAATTTAAAGAAAAAGCAATAATGTTTAACATGTCTTATAGTGTGCGAATTCATGACTTATACACATGCAATTTCAAAGAAGTTAATAATGTTTGATCATCTGTTACAGTTTGCGAATTCATCATTTATACACATGCGATTTCAACAAAAAAGTTAATGGTGTTTAAGATTTAGTTTGCGAATTCGTTTTCGAATAATATGCGATTTTGAAACAAATGTTGCTAATACTTTTATGTAAATTTGTCCTAAAATGCCAAAAAAAATTTATGAATTAGTAACTAAAATAAATAAAAATTAACTATTTTATATAAAAAATGAATTTATTACCGATGTGACTATAATTTGACATGTAATGATCAATTTTACCAAAAATACTACTAAACTTACCACCCTACCTACATAATAAATTAACTATTTTAATATAAAAAACCCAGATATAACTACCTTTCATATTAAGACATAGAACACGAAAACACACACAACAGACCAACAAAAATGGCATCTGAAGATTCAGAAAAATTCAAAAACCTTGCAATAAAAGAGCTATTGTCAACTCGCACGTTGACAGAAATAAGCACCGATGTCACCTCTTCTCATCTGATTCTTGATGTGCTGGGGAAGATTCTTGAAGAAATCAAGAAAAACCAAGAAATGTGGGAAAGACTACTTGAAGAACCACCATCAAGCTTCAGAGACGCAGCTTTGAATCACATAAAGGAACAGTCCCGAGCTGATGACTTAGCCTTCTCTTTCCTGAAAGATGCTCTAAACGCCGTGAAGGAGAAAATTGAATCTTTGCTTCAAGTAACTAAATTTCTGTTTAATAGTTTTATGTTTTTAGTTGTGTAAGACAATAACAACTACTTTATTTATTTTGGGTAGATGTTTTGAATACATATTATGCGTTCTGAAATTATCCTCACCCTATATATATATATATGGAGAAGATCATGCGAGAACCACCTCTTATTGTGAGAACCGCGAGAACCAATGCGAGAACCACCTATTTTTAGGCATTTTAGGTTGTGTTCACATTGGTTCTCGCGGTTCTCGCAATAAGAGGTGGTTCTCGCATGATCTTCTCCCTATATATATATATATATATAAATGGTAAAATGAGAGTCACCTTGAATTATGAGAACCATGATAACCAGACCTTCCAAAAGTTTTTTTCAAAAAAAAATCTCAAAAGTTAAAAAAAAAAAAACTTGTTCCATCAAATACATGCTGGATACCACTGCGTCCAAACACAACGCGCATGTTTTGATACCACTAGTTAATATTAATATTATTGTTGTTGTCATCGTCATCACTATTTTACGTTAATAAAAGCCTCTACTACCTTATGCAGGTCGATAGGCTACAATTGTTCTCTAACATGTGTTGATATTTTTTATATTTTAATTATATACATTCTTTTATTTTGCAACATACAAGCTTTTTGCAATATCGTGGAGGAAAAAATAAGTAGCGTTATATTATTATTTAGGAAAGGAAAATGAGTGTGAAATAGAGATAAGATACTATAATTATTGACTTGGCCTACGCCCGATCAACATCTGTCTCTCGTACCTCCAGATTCCTCTTAGCTGGCTTCAAATGCACAATTATTATTATTATGTTTCTTAGAAAAGTGTAACTTTTAATCTCAAATGCTTTATAATCATAAAGTAAATATTGCAAATGAAAATAAGGTCTTGGAGGATCAACAGATGACCGAACATAAACTAAATATGAGCATTTACCATGTCAACTATTAATAATCTATTACTTGAAGTAATTTAGAAACTAGAAGATCTCAATAGGTGAATTGTCGTTTTTTTAAACACGTGAACACCCATCGGATCAGGTAAATCGTAACTTGTGTTGGATTGGTGACCTTCCAAATGTTATGGTAAGAAACCAATGTGAGAAATTAAGAGCTAAAACCTCTGATAGATGAGAATCAGGTGCTTACCGTTACCCAATTCACCACCCTTTGAAGGTTTTTGGATCAAGTGTCGTACATATACATGAAAATTACGCTTTTTACTTATACATATATCGTACTTATACATGTTTAAATATAAACTAGTGGATTTTCCGTCTCTGCAATGAGTTTTCAGTCAGTATCAGTTTGGTTCATTACATTATCGGTTCGGTTTGTTACGCTACCAATATAATATTAGCGCTTGGTATACAACAGTCTAAAAAGGTGTGCCCGAAAAGATATTGACATGTGTTTTACATCGTTCGAAGACAACGAAAACGAATATCAGCACCGTCATCAATGTTGTTTGGCCGGTATCAGTTCGATTTCGTAACTTATTGTTACTGTACCGGCACTCGCTATAGCATATTTACCGTCACGTCGAGGCAACCTAAAAACTAATGCGGTACTGGTGTTGTTCGAAAGGTATTGGTTTGCTTCTCACGGTAAAGAAAACAAATCAACTTTATTTAGAATCGCAATATTCGAAATTATAAATGTTATATTATATTACTAAAATATGCCATGACGAGAAAACTATAAAAACAAATACGACAGCTTTTATCCGAATGACTTTCTCTAGGGGAGGTTGCCAGTTGGAGTCCTGTTTATGATGAAATGTCATGCGCAAGCCATGGGTTTTCCACGGTGGGCTTCAAACGGTGGGTTTTCACTGGAATTGGTTACGGCCGGACAAGCCAAGTCACTAGTATTGTATGCGATCGCAGACATGAATGACTTTTGCTTATAAATATAGCTAAGTGATCAGACTTTGTTTAAAAGTTAAAAAAATGAATATGCAAGTAGCACAATAAATATTCCTTTATTAAATAAAGGATAGATAATCACCATGAGTAGGAACATATAGTACAACGACGTATCAAAGCGAAGTACTACATTGGGGTCGGGATGATAAGATTTGCCTCCTTGGCCTTTTAACTGTTTACCAAATATAATGTATTGCAATTTCAATGAAAAATAAATAATGAGATATAGAATGTAATCACAAAATATATAATAAAAATAAAACATCACTAAAAAGATTAAAAAAAAACATCATTAAAAAGATTAAAAAAAATAAAAACAAAAACTCCGTGCATTTAGAAATAAAAAATACTATATTTTAGTATTCTATAGTCCGTTTTATGAGTTTTCATCTTTTGAAAAAGACTCATTATACTTCTACCGGAACATTAATAAATAACTCTTTTCTGATATAGTAAAGGAAAGAAACGTTCATATATTCATCATTATCTGGTTATACCATTTCGTCTTTACATGCTTTATTAGAAAAACATCGTTCAACACCTGTCATTTCAACAGATTAAACGGGTGATAACTTCACGCTAGACTATTGAATATGAGTCATTGCAACAGAGGAAACGGGTGATAACTTCAATAAACACAATATTATAAGAATAGATATATCATTCAAGTTGTCAAATTTTTTATCTACTTTCATATAATCAATGTAGTTGTTGTTTTCATACTTAAGTTTGTTTTATCATCATAATCAAAATTACTTGGATACGTCTTCCAAGCTTAGGATCTTTGGCATGTCAAATTCTTGACAATTATCATATGAACTCAAAGTACATACATATACACGTAGTGGTAAGTTTTTAAAAGGGTGCTACTTTCTACACCCCCCTCCTCTCACATACTTACAGGTGGGGCCTGCGTGGGACCGATGGTTTTCCTCTCACAAAGGGGGGGGGGGGGGGGGGGGGGGGGTATAATCATCAGGAAAAGGGGGGTGTATAGAATAAGCCTTTTAAAATGATCACCAAACCATTGGATTGCATATCCATCATTGTGTTGAAACAATCATACATATAATAATGGTGATTGTAATGTCAATTCTTTGTCTCTTCGACTTTCTATTTATATAAGCATTTTTCATGTTCGCCATTACTGTTGAAAATTAATTCTAAAACTTGTATGAGTTGAAATGTGAAGGGCCAAAGTGAGATTAATTTAAAGTAGTTAATTGTTTGACTTATTTTAGTTAACTATATTGTAATAGGTTTAGAAAAGGTTTCACCTCTTTGAGAGGAAGTTTAATAGAACTATTAATAAAGGTCTAGGTTATTGTTTTATTTGTCATTTTTCCTTGAGAGTTCATTGTGTTCATTTGATTGAATAGAAAGAGTTGAGGGTTTGTTGCCCTTAAATATCTCGTGTGTTTGATCTAATTGTTTGATTCGTCTGGGCCAACAATTTGTAGTAGAGCGGAACTGAAAGATCGGTTGATTGACAAGAAGATTTAAGAGCGAATAAGACGAAGACACCGCTAACGGCAATTGGAACGGCTACCGTAGTATCATGATTTGTTTGAAAGAAAGGAAAAGTGGACACGCAGTTTTGTTTGTTGTGGTTCTCACAGTAAGCAAAGGAGTTTTGGATAATATATTCAAAGCTACTGAATCATTCAAAGAATTAGTGGGTTGATGATTAATTGGATAAAAAGAAGGCAGGAGTAACAAGGGAAGCAAAATCTTTGGATGGCTAATTTTTTTTAAGATAGACAAAGAAGAACAATAAGTCTTTTTTTCCTGACAGCAACGATCGGATTAGAGAAACAACTGCCACACCTTAAGATAGCCACCATTGTTGTTTTGTTGCCAAAGCAGTTTTGACTACCATTGAACATCGTTGGGAACTGTTGCTACAACTGCCATCCTAGCCGTTGATCGAGTTCAAGTGTTGGGACCAAGAAGAAGGTTTCCGCAACAAGTTTCTAGTTCGCAAGTGTTTGGAAGACGATTTGATTGTTGCGTTGCAACTAATAAGGAGTGATCGCAAGACCAAGCAGAAAGTTTGCTAACTATTGTAGTTGTTCGGAATCGATTGTATCGTATAAGCAGGTCGGTTTGATTGTAAGAAAGTACTATTTTTTGGGTTGTTTGGTTATTTATTGGAGATTGGTTTCGAAATCGGGAATCGATTCTAAACTGAAAATAGCAAACTAGAAAAGAAACAAAAGATAGAAAAGACACGATGGTGATTCGGGAACTTCCATTATTGATGAAATTGAACTACAAAGTATGGTCGATCAAGATGGAGGGATATCTGAAAGACTATGGCTTTTGGGACGTTATTAAACCTACAATCAGTGTAGCTATAGATGCAAGGAAGATGTACACGACATTGAGTACATATGTCAAACCCTACCGGAAGACATCTTGGTATAAATATGCATATTCATGAATCCTAAGGAAGTATGGTATGATTTGAAGATTCGATTTCTTGGAATTGATCATGTACGAAAGGAAGAACAGGAAAAAATAGCCCAAGAAGTCATTGAGAAAGAAAGATTGAATGAGATCGTTAGGAAAGAAAGATTGGATGCAATTGTTCAAGAAGAACAAGCACGTAAGAAGAAAGCTCAAGAAGCTGTAGAGAAAGAAGAAGCTTTGCAAGCTATTTTGGTAAGTGAAGAAAAGGAAAACCCGAATAAAGAAAAGGAAAGAATTGATTTGGAAGAAGAAGAAGAAGAAGAAGAAAAGAATAAGGTAAATCGTAAAGTATGTTTTTGTCACGGCCCCCGTCCCGGTGTGACCCGGTCCAGGAGCCGCAGGACAGAAACCCATGGTATTTATTATTTGAGTTGACAGCGGAAGTTTAACAGGATCTTTTAAATCTTTAAAACTGCCCAATTATTTTATTTCATAATTTGGGACAAAACCCCGTAATTTACAATAGAGGGATTTCACGAGGAAATTCTCTGTTTTACAAAACATGTTTATTTATTTAACTGAGCCACCACTTCAAGCTTTATTAGTGCTCCGTAGCACTTTTCCTTGATTCACAGTAGGTCACCTGAAACATGTTTTAAAAATATTTTATCAGCGGGGAAATACTGGCGAGTCACTCAAGTTATATAAAACGACACATTAGTTATATAAAAATATCATATATATGCCCTTACAAAGTAGCTGAAATATCATATATACCCAATTCATTAAAAACAATTTAATAAAATACACTTTTACCATTATTTTTCTATAACTTTAAAATTTATATATGACATTTAACTTCAAATATTATATTTATTCTTTTCTAGCTTATTTATTTTGCTTAAATATTATATATATATATATATATATATAGGGAGGAGCTCATGCGAGAACCACCTTTATTGTGAGAACCGCGAGAACCAATGTGAACACAACCTAAAATAGCTAAAAAAAACCTAACCCTCACCCCCCCCCCCCCCCCAAAAAAAACCTAAACCCCCCCCCCCCCAAAAAAAAAAACCTAACCCCCACCCCCTCCCCCACCCCCCAAAAACCTAAACCCCGCCCCCCCCCCAAAGCTAAAATGCTAAAAACTAAACCCCAAAAAACCTAAAAAAATCTAAAAAAAATCTAAAAAAATTTTTTTGAATTTTTTAATATTTTTTATGTTAAAATCGCTACTTTTCGAAGCAAAAAAAAAATTTAATTTTTTTTTTTTTTGCTTCGAAAAGTAACGATTTTTTTTTAAAAAATATTAAAAAATTCAAAAAAAAAAATTTGTGTGATTTTTAGTTATTTTTAGACATTTTTGGTTGTGTTCACATTGGTTCTCGTGGTTCTCGCATGATCTTCTCCCTATATATATATATATATATATATATATAGGAGAGGGCTATATAGAAAACCCTTAAGTTTTTAGAAAACTCTGGAAACTCAAATCTCCTCCCATTTTTACCCAACCTCCCGACTTTTTTTTTTTTTTTTTTTTGAAAAAAATAACACATGTAATATACATGTTTTAAAGTGTTTTGGGCAAAAAAACAAAAAAGCGCCGAAGGGATGTTTTAAAAAAAAATAAACAAATTTCAGCATGCTTCGAGTGACTAACATGTGTTAGGCACAAAAGACAGAAACTTGCTGAATTTTTTTTTTTTTAACATTCCTTCGGCGCTTTTTTTGTTTTTTTGGCCCAAAACTCTTATAAACATGTATATTACATGTGTTATTTTTTTCAAAAAAAAAATGTCGGGAGGTTGGGTTTTCTCAAAATGGAGGGTTTTCTATCTAGTTTTAGCCTATATATAGGGTCGAGTTCTTTTCAGAACTCTAAATAACTACAGAACTTTCAGAACTCTTAATAAACAATCATTTTATATATAAGTTTTTGTATTTAGGATCTTTTTATCATCTATTATATGTATTTCTTTGATTACATACATGTTAAAAGTAGTTTACATATGTTTAAGTGCCAAAATTATATATATGTGTCATAACTAATTACATATATGTAAAAATACTAGTTTACATAAGTGTAATTATAAAATTACATATAAAAATGATAAAATTACTCTTAACATGTATGTAATCGTAAAAATACACATAATAAATGATAAAATTATCCTAAACATAAAAATATATAAATAAAAAGATTGTTTATTAGGAGTTCTGCGGGTTCTGTAAATATTTATGGTTCTGAAATGATCCTGGCCCTATATATATATATATATATATATATATAGGATTAGGTTCTTTTGTGAACCCTTCATAAGTAATGAACAAAAACGAACAAATCCTGACCCTTGATCTAGTTTAATAATTATAAGGGTAGGATTGTCATTAGACATTTAAACATTATTTATTATTTAAATTTAATAAAGATCAGTTACCAGATATACATAACTACCCCTAAATACTTGCGATCTAAACATCAGATTGTAAATTTGGATTCATCTTTCACCCAAAAAAAACCCACGTCCATTCCGTTTCCATCAAGGAACTACAGCATCATCTTCCATATTGATGATTTCATAATCTTTTTATTCAGTCCATTCTATTTCCATAGTTGTTTCTTGAATTTTTTTCCGGCATAAATTAATATATGTCAGATATCTTCTTTTTTTTCTCGATATATGTCAGATATCATTCTACAAGTTCTAATACATATTTGTATACATACTGTACATGTGACATACTATGAAAATCATATAAATCTATTGCTACACGTACATATATGTACATCTCAGTTTGCCCAACTGTAATACATATGTGTACTTTGTCACTTACACATGTGTATTATTACAATCGTTAAGTTCACAAATTACACCATTTTAAAATCGACAGAAATACACAACATATCACAATGTTTCATGATGAAGTTTGTACAAATACACCTCTTATCGGTTCGTTTTACCCAGCACACTTAACTGTACAAAGCAATATATTGCATCACCTACATATATGTACAATTCAGTTTGTCGAACTTAAATACACATGTGTATTTCTTGAAAATATGGAGGCGGTTTTTTTTTCCATGACGAATTAAAATTGAATTACTAACTGAACATGATGGGGCGGTTATTTTTTCTTGTAACTGAACATAATTTTTAAGAACAAATAATTACGATACTGCCCTTCAGCAGTTATTTTAAATCAGGTTTTAGATTTTTATTAATTAAAAAATCCTTTAAAACCTAGATCATGGTCTCCTCATCCAACGGCTAGGATCTGTTCGTTTTTGTTCACAAAATAACAATGTTCACTCTTGATCCCCACCCTATATATATATATATATATATATATATATATATATATATATATATATATGGAGAATACTATTATTTATGGAAAAAATAAAAGCAAAAATGAGTAAAAATAAATTTAAGCTTAAAATGTGTTATATAAAAATATGAAATTAAAATATGAACATATATGAAAACTTAGAAGTTAAAAAAATAAGTGTAAAGTGATATTTATTAGATTGTTTTTAATAAATTTGGTATATTTGATATTTTAACTATTTTATAAGGACATATATGATATTTTTAGTTTTTGTAAGGGCATATATAATATTTTTCATTTTGTTGAGTATATATGAAAATTTTGCACCTCCATGCACTAGCATAAGAGTGAGAGTAAAACACAAGGAAGGAGTTTACCTCATTACTTTTATATCATTTCAAGGTTTGTTCTAACATCATATGTCATTCACATTAGCTTATTTAGAAAAAAAAATCTTAACTCATTGGAAAGTTTTAACTTTGGAGAACACAAACCCACAAATTAGTAAATATGTTATGTTAAAATAATTTTCTTGCTTAAAGTTAGTAAAAGTTAAATTTTCAACTACATTTTCCAACACACCTCCATCTATAATCTTTTACTTCGTAGTTATGATGTAAAAATACACACATTACATATATATGATATACACCAACTAGTTGTATCCTTTTTTGTAAGTTTGTATCGGGTTTGACTTGATGCTCCTCAATACAAACAATATGTTTACTTCAGTCCTAACCCTCGAACATATTTAAAATCGTGTAATCTGAATATGATCCATGTAACTCATTAGGGTTAGACAAGTTATAAACAAGTTAGGTTATAATGGGTTTTAAACGGTTTGACATGTTTATAATGAATGGTTAAACAATCGGTCGTAAGCGTGTTGGTGGATTGACCATATAAAAATATTTTTTTCATTCTAATTGTTAAAGGATTAACAAGCCAGCATGTTTAATTAAACACGTTAAACAGATCAACTCGAACATGATATGTTTGTTAACTAAGTTCGGTTTTAATGGTTAGTCTAATAAAGCTTGTAAACAAGCTCTATTTGAATCTTAGACCAAACATTGTTAATGTTGGTCTCTAGTCATTTCATTAAAAGTGATACACACAAACACAAATAAATGTGTGCATATATATTAAAAACTAAATCGAGCCAACCTAGCCAAACCGAACTAAGCGGACCTTTGTTCGTGCTCGGTTCGTTTACAAACCGAACCAAACATTTCTTTTAATCAAGCTAAATCGAACCAACAAATTCCTAGAGCGATTATCAAACGAGCGTCTAGCAATTTGAACGGCACTCCCAATAATTATTATTGTATCGTAGGGGTGAGAGAAATAACAGAATCGTGATGATTTAAAAAGGCGGTGTTGACAAGAAACCCCTCGACACTCCCAGAAATCCTCTTTCAGAAGTCACTTCTCTCCACTCTCCAGGTCTACCTTGCTAACGTACGCCGGTCGTTGGTACACTGCGCACCCCAACATCCATACATATGTATCTATCTATAACCTCAACCAGATTATTATTATCTTTAATTTCTTATATTTCACACAAACAAACTTTATGTAAACCAATCTAGGGTTTCAAACCGTTACATACTGATTTGAATTTTTCGTGAATTTTTAAATTTCGAATCGTATATTAAACAAAACAAATAGTGATGATGAACGGGGGAGGATTCCGGTCAGGTAATACGACGTCGTCTTCGGTGTGTAATATGAGCGAGATCTGGCGGTATCCGGTGAGTCATGGGAATGGCAATGCGGCGTCGTTTGGTATGGGGGATAATAATAATAGTGATGGTGGTGGTGTGTTTGTGGATGATGATCCGATGGTGGTGAGTAAGAAGCGGCGTGAAGATGATGATTTGTCGACTAGCAGCCGGAGTAATAATACAATGGTAATTGTTGAATACTGTTTTTTTTTTTTTTATGAAATTTAGTGTTCTGAAATGATATTATGTTGTGAGGGTTTTTTGTTTTTTTTTAGCTACTGTTGATGTGCTTTTTGGATTTTAATTGTTTATTTTGTTAATTTGAAGAATGTTTGAGTGAGTTTTGTGGTGAAATTTGGATGCAATTGGTACAAATTTATTCAATTTTCGTATGGATTTGTTCAAATTGGGATGAAATTGGTTCCAATTTATTCAAATTTGGATGGAATTGGTACGAATTTATTCAAATTTGGAGGAAATTGGTACGAATTTATTTGAATTTGGAGGAAATCGGTACGAGTATCTTCAAATTTGGAGGAAATCGGTACGAATTTGGATGAAATTGGTACGGATTCATTCAAATTTGGATGGAATTGGTACGAATTTATTCGAACTTGGAGGAGATCGGTACGAATTTATTCGAATTTGGAGGAAATCGGTACGAGTATCTTCAAATTTGGATGAAATCGGTACGAATTAGTTCAAATTTGGAGGAAATCGGTACGAATTTGGATGAAATTGGTACGGATTCATTCAAATTTGGATGGAATCGGTACGAATTTATTCAAACTTGGAGGAAATCGGTACGAATTTATTCGAATTTGGAGGAAATTGGTACGAATTAGTTCAAATTTGGATGAAATCGGTACTAGTATCTTCAAATTTGGAGGAAATCGGTACGAATTTGTTCTAATTTGGATGAAATTGTTACGAATTTGGATGGAATTGGTACGGATTTATTCAAATTTGGATGATGTTGGTACTGGATTTATTGGAATTTGGATGATTAATCCACACCACAGTACCACAGAAACAGTTGCAGGTTCATTTCCTGCTGTACCTTTTGAATTGAGTTTCTAATTATTTATTTTGTTTATGAAGTTTGGTATATATGTTAGGCTACTATTACCATGATGTGCCAGTTATAGCTAGTAAAATATGATGAGAGTTCTTGATTTTTATAATAAATTGTGAAATTTTAATCAGCTTGACGGTGATGGTAAACGCTTGAAGACTTTGGCACTTGAAAACGAGAACTCGGAAATTAAACCAGAAGATGAAAGAAGTACCGGCAAGATAGCGGAAAACAGTGCGAAACCGACTGAACCGCCTAAACAAGATTACATTCACGTTCGCGCAAGAAGAGGTCAAGCCACTGATAGCCACAGTCTAGCAGAAAGGGTAATCGAATTAATTTTTTTTTTTTTTATCTTTTTAAAGATAAAGTTTCTTGTGTAGCCTTTTTCTTTTGCTGAATTTTGACCGATTTTATGAATATATGGTCAGGCTAGAAGAGAGAAGATAAGTGAAAGGATGAAAATTCTTCAAGATATTGTCCCTGGATGTAATAAGGTGTGATATTGTTCTTGTTTCATTGTCTTCATTTTAATTTAAATTAATTAACTGATAAGAGTTGGACATCATGACATGTGAATCTTGTTCTAATGTTTTTAAGTTTTTTTAGTCAGGTGCAAAATCTTTTAAACCGATCTAAAGATAGAACAGACACGAGTATGCATAAACCCTTCAGGCTGTCCACATTTCCGTTTAAATAATTCCACATGCTTATGTAATTTAAGTTATAACATTAATGGTGGCAGATAATGAATGCTTGTTTAAAGTTTATAAAAACATCTTTTAAAAGTTTATAAATGGTATCAATTATGTGATGTTCAGGTTATTGGAAAAGCACTGGTCCTTGATGAGATAATTAATTACATTCAATCGCTACAACAACAGGTCGAGGTAAGCATACTTGTTTTTCATCTGGATTATGACTCGTATATCCATTTCGACATTACAGTTACAGTGTATACGGTGCTAACTAAGTCGAGCGTGACAGTTTTTATCAATGAAGCTTGAAGCTGTCACTTCAAGATCGCAACCAAGTCCAAGTCCCCAAGGATTTCCTTCAAAAGATGTAAGTATAGAATGTTATGTCTTGGTTAGGTGTAAAAAATTTGTTACAAAAAATAGAACTGGGATAGGGATTAAATAAAGATGGCAATTTCAACCCATTTACTTATGAACGGCTTCATTTGGGTAACTTTCTATTTCTAACGGGTCAAATGAGTAAAATAGAGAATATTACTAATGGGATTTGGATTAATTTAAGATGAGAGCTCTGACCCATTCACTTATGAACGGGTACATTTGGGTTGTGTTTTTTAACGGGCCAAATGAGTGAATAAGGAAGATTAGCTTAAAAGGGAACATGCAAATACTCAAATGGAACTTGGATAAAATGGTGAGACCAGCTTTGACCCGTTTACTTATGAATAGGTGCATTTTGGTTATGTTTTATTTCTAACGGGTCCAATGGGTAAAATAAAGAGTATTAGCTCAAAATAGAACATGTCAAATGGGATTTGAATTAAATAAAGATTACATCTTTCACCCGTAGACTTATGAACGGGTTCATTTTGGTTATGTTTTATTTCTAGTGGGTCAAATGAGTAAAATAAAGAATCTATTAACTTAAAAGGGAACATGTCAACTCGATTTCTTTCTATCTAACAAGTCAATGCCGGTGTTTCAGTTTGGTCAACAATCATTCGACATGGCTTTGGTGCCGTTTGCTTCACAACCCACAAGGGAATACAGTAACGGATCATCACCAGAATGGTTGCACATGCAAATCGGTGGCAGCTTTGAAAGAACAACATGAAATAGGCACACTTTGGTAATCTACATGGAGCTAATGATCAAGAAACTACTGGAAAGATAAGGCTATATATTTGTTTTAACTATATATATATATATATATATATGTATCTCCGTTTTGTTAGTTTTGCAATATGCATGCATGTATGTATGTACTATTCTAGTATTCTTGCTCATACGTCTCTTAAGAGTCATACACCCTTTTACCCGCCGCAAACAACCTGATGAAATTGTTTGTCCGCTTAGAAAAAACGAAAAAAACCAGAAACATAATGTGTATTGAAACAATTTCGGGATCAAATAATTTGAGTTCATTTTACTCTTATTCAAACTATCAATATATCTTGTGTTTTTTTTTCTGTTTAAGTTGTGTTATCACTGTTATGTGTATATATTATCAATATTATGTTAAAAAATATTTTTGTATTTTTATAAATATATGAGATTTTGTTGTACCAAAAGGCTTCCCAGTATTCTTTCTCCAGTTCACCAAAATCTGATCTCTAGTTCGAAACTGTTTTCAAACTTATTTACGACACTGAATAAGCAGTGGAGGATCGATTGATTATCAGCCCATTGTCGCACCCACCATGACACATGGTGATGGCACTACAACACCTTATCGGATGTAGGTATAGTATGTTACCACACAGAATGGTAAATGTACTGTTATCGCGAGTCAGAGTTCAGATTACGAGGTAGATTGTTTTGTAAAAACAATGAAAAATATAATTGAAAGCAGATTGTTCCCTCGAGATGATATTGTGTCACTTCAACAGTCTGCGGCGTGTGTTGTACAGCCCTCAAAACAACTGATCATCTACTCAACGAGTGCCCCGGGCAGATTTAGTGTGGAAGATGGTATCCTCTTGGATCAGGATGGTGGTTCAAACAGGAATTTCTTTCAGTCAAGGAGAGATTAAAATTCAAAGACAAGGCAATGGGTAGCATGGCATACAAGAAAATGAGTCAACATATTATTCTCGTCGCACTATTAAATTGGAAAGCAAGGAACGATTGGGTGTTCAACCATCTATACAAGAACCCAGAAAGCGTCATGGAGGAGATAAGAGCAAGCTCGTTTGTTTGGTTGGAAAATAGAGCTATCTTTAATAAAGTAGATTGGGAACAATGGGGTAATTTTGATGTCGTGTTTTAATGTTGTAATCTTGTGCACTCTAGCGCCTTGCTAGTCTGGCTTAATAATATAACCTGGCTTGCTATTATAAAAAACAAAAAAACTAGCAAGAAGTTAGGTGTACGTCCTTCGTGGTGAGCCACAACAAGCGGGTTCGTAGGGGATTGTGGTGTCTTCGTTTCTTAGTTTACATAAGAGACTACTATGTTGATTTTGCTACCATTTATGATCCTAAGGAATTCAAAAGATACAAGAAGAATATGACATTGGGATTGTACCACTAGAAAGTTTATTGTTGGCTTATGGTGGAAGAATAATGTCAAATACCCATTATATTTATATGTACCATAAAAAGACTATCTTGGTTATGTGTAATGTGTAAAGTGTGGTTTACAAGTTGGTTATTTGCAATTTATGAAGCGGGATGTACAACTCGGTTTAGGTCGGTGGAAAGTCGTCTTTTAAAAACATATTATTATAATATTTTATTATTATAATTACTTTTGAGCATATTCTGTTTTTCGCTTATAGTTTTCAAGATACGACGTTTTATAAAATTTCAAGTATGCCGATGTGACTTGCTTCTTTTTATGTACGTCCAGATATAATTTTTTTACTTAAAATTGAGTTGTGAATATTAAAGTACAAGTGAACAAAGCACAAGCGTACATGTCATCAAAAACTACATCACGGTTTTTTTCCTTCTATAAAATGACGTGTTTACCTATTTTGTTATCCTAGTAATATAATATAATGTCTTATAAATTTGGAATATACCGATGTGATTGTTGGGTTTGTGGAGGCTTGATTGAGATTGTTTAAGTGAAAATAAGTTTGGGCCTATATGGAGATTGCAAAGGGTGGCAGTGCGCCCATGCCTAATCTTTTAGCCTATTTATCTTTTGTTGTTCATTAAGTTAAAACACTATACTAGTCTCTATACATTCATGTCTTATACTTTGTAATTCCTCACGAGTGAGGCAAAGCAATAAAAGAATTACCCTGATTGCTACCCTTGAACGCCTACCAAACCACGTATTTTTTTTCTCGTGTTCACTCTCTTGTTTATTTTCTTGCAACTGATTGTGTGTGTGTTTTGATAATCGAATTCCTAACAGTGGCGTGCTTATTTTTATCTACAATAAAAGTTTTATTCAAACGAGTCAAATATAGCTATTTTTTTTTGTTCTTTGTCGTGAGAAATGAACCGATACCATGCGAAGAACATAAGTACCGGTACCATATTTTTGTATGCTTTTCTTGACATGACACATTTTAGTAAACTATAATATAACGTTTCATAATTTCGAATATGTCGTTTGTGACATGCTTATTTTATCTACAATTCGAAATATAGGTGATTCGTTTCTTTATCGTGAGAACCCAACCGATAGCAACCAAACAACACCGGTACCCATACCACATTCATTTTTATGGTTGTCTTGACGTAGCGGTATACAAGCTATAGCGAGTGTTGTATGGTTACAATACGTAATGAATCGAACCGAACCAATACCATCCAAACAACATTGGTGTTGGTATTGGTATCATTTTTGTAGTTTTCAATCGACGTAAAATACTTGTCGATATCCTGTCGGACATATCTCTTTCGATTGCTATATCAAGTGTCGGTATCATACCAAACTGTAACAAACCAAACAAATAACGTAACTAATCAAACCTATACTCATAAAAAAAATCCATTGCAGAGCACAACAAATCTCATTAGTTTTCTTTAAGTTAAAAGTGTTCTAAGTTGTCCTCTCCTCCACATACAGTCACTCGTTTTGATCATGTGATCTTTAAGGACTTATGTGAGGTTAGTAGATAATATCATCCTAAAACAAACTCCCACAAAAATGAAATACTCATGCCTTGAGTTATTATTATTGAGTTAATACATAACTAAAAAGTGTGTCAAAGATGTATCGTGTATCAATCTTTAGCCAATTTGCTGATTGGGTGAGGTTTTAGAATGAACACTGGTGTATTTGTGAACTGAGTGAACAAATCTTGACAATTGATTTACATCATCAAATCGTAAAATACACTAGTGTATTTTCACCATCAAATCCTAGCCATTGATTTACATTTGTGTTTACACTTGTGTATTGATAATCAATGGCTAGGATTAGTTCACAATCAAGGGGGTTGTTCACAAATGAACCTGACCCTTTGCTGATTAATGCAACACTCTTGAGATGTTAGGGAAACTTCAATTGATTCCACTCTAGCCGCATTTATTAGGTCTTGCGTAGTGGGGCGGTATGCCCGGTCATGGCGCCGGCATGGCGCCGGGCACACCAAAACGAAGGGCGCCATGAAGGAGAAAGAAGAGAGGGGCGCGACCTCCATAGCGGCGTGATGTTTGTTGTTTGTTTTCCCTCCACTCACACAGACATATATATATACATATATATCTATAATTTAAGGGTTTATTAATTAATTGGGTAATGATGAGGTAGGGGCGTTATGACTACGGGCTTAAATGCATAAGGCCCCATAACGCCCACACGCTGACGTGGCGCGCCACGTGTCGCATAACGCCCACAAAGGGGCGTTATGACTACGGATGGCCTTAGTGATCATCAATAATCGTTCACGCCTATTTACATGAAGATAATCTATAAAATTTCCCGAATTACCACTAGCATGAACAGGGGACCGAATAAGGACATCCCTCATATTGTTCTAATAATGGACCGACTTGCTAAATAAGGTGTAGGGGTCATTATACCTCGTAATTTTTACTTTATATGTAACGTATATTATAGTTCAAACGAACCCCAAGATTTTTAAATGTTGACTTCAAATAATTTTTTTTAAACTTAGAAAAGATCAATCTAAACATGTTGCATTTGAAAAACAAAAAATAATGAGTAAGAATTCGATTAAGTACTTCACTTATTTCTTTTTTTTTTTGAACAGCTAGGAAAACCACTAGGCTCAACATGTAACAAAATTTGCCCGCAAGACTCCAACCCATAATCTCTCATTTGAAAAGCCATGGATTATCACTCATCCATAAAGCTTAGTGATTTAACTTATTCTTTCTAAATGGTCACAATAAAATAGTACATAACATTTTCGTTGTCATGATTAGCTCAAATACTTCATTTGATTGTTAGCTTTACCCGATCACAAAGATAAATTATCATTATTTATGTCACCCGACTTGACTCAATCCGGTTCAGACATCTAGATAAGTGACATTTAAAATCGAAACTGACCATGGTAAAAATAAATCGTGATTTTGTCACCGGTTTCATTAACCTCAACTTATAACAACTTCTCATCCATTTTTCCAATGACAACACTCTTCGTATCTAAGTTACACTTTTCACACAAGACATTAAATTTACTACAAAATTAACTCTTTTAGGCCATGTGTCGTCATAAAGTCCCTTTGGGAGCGTTATACGACAAGTGACACGCCACGTCATACAGGGGCTTAATGGGGCATTATATCACTAGAGCGCGTAATCATAAAGCCCCTACCCATTATTACCTAATTATTAATTTTCATTTTTATTAATTAATTAAAAAAACACTTAACTATTTTTTATTGGTCAAAATTTTGAAACTCTCCTCCTTCACGCCGCAATCAACATACCGCCCCCAACATTTTGAGACCCCATAACGCCGCCTGTTTTGATGTGCCCAGATCCTATGAGGCACTATGGAGATTGGGGTGATATACCGCCCATTACACATGATCAATATGTAGAAAAGGTAGATCTTTCTATAACATAACTTTAGGTTCCAATTGATACAAAACAACAATACAAGGACTAAGATGATACTTTCTCTCTCTATCTATACATACAATACAGATCTATATATACAAACAAACACCATCCTCTCTCTCTTTTTGGCAAAATTCTAGAGAGAGAAACCACAAGTCAATGAAGCCAAATTTCTCTCATCCAACCGGAATAATCAAACCCTAACCCTAGCGTTCTCCTTACATCAAATCCAATCAGATTCAACATCTGATCCACAAAATCACCATCGATTTTCACAGATCTACGCTTATTTGACCGGAAAACGGAATCGAAAAAATGCCGTCACACGCGGATGTAGATCGGCAGATAGAGCAGCTGATGGATTGCAAAGCGTTGACCGAATCGGAGGTCAAAGCGCTGTGCGATCAAGCTAGGGCTATACTTGTAGAGGAATGGAATGTGCAGCCGGTGAAATGTCCGGTGACGGTTTGTGGTGATATTCATGGACAGTTTTATGACCTGATTGAGCTGTTTCGGATAGGTGGAAACCCTCCGGATACAAATTATCTCTTCATGGGGGATTATGTTGGTGAGGTTTTGTGTTTTTGTTGTTGATTTGTTGTTTGGTTTGTAGATTTAGGGATGAATTGGTATTTTGTGTGGCTGATGATTTAATGGTGATTAGCTTTAGGATTGAAAGAATTTAGGGCTTTTATGTATTCATGATTTTAATTCTTTGAATTTATGTATTCATGATTTAATGCTTTGAATACAGAGGCGGAGACAAAGTAATTGCTATATGTCGTATGCTAGCGAGATTTAGGGATAAAGTGGCTTTTTGGGGGGCTGATGATTTCATGGTGTTTGTTTTTTGTTGCCTAGATTGCTTGTTTGAGATTAGGAAGGTTATGTTGGTACTATTTGCCAAACAGGTGTAGGCTATGTAAGTTTGTTGCTTGTGGATGTCGATTTTATTGTGGTAGCGGTGTGGATAGTATATTGTTAGAAGTAGTTAGGTAGTCGAAGGCTGTAGGTGCATAGTTGTTAAAGGCCATTGCCTCTTGTGCCTAGGCCCATTTTCCAGGCGAGGCGAGGCAGTTGTGCTTTAGTTCTCCAGGTGATGGTTCAGGCGCAGATTCCTATCCAGAAAGTATTTGGCCAAATTCTCTAAGATTCCAGCCAGGTTTCTACTTTTATCTAAGGAAAACTACTTTTCAACACCAATACAGTGATACACTAACATTTTACAACTTTTGGTACTAAATAGATGATATTAAATGTTATATACTTTCTTTTGTTTGTTTTATTTGAAGAATATTATTAAATTTCTAATACATAATATATTTTTAGGTTTTTTCATTGTTCCCTCGTTTTTTCCTCAGGCCCTCGCTTTTTTGCGTCTTGAGTAGGGATGAACTCGGTACCGGTGCCGAAAATCGCCAAATATGAGTACGGTATACCGGTACTTGGTACCAAATGCTCATCCCTAGTCCTGAGGCACGTCTAGCATCTTTAATAACTATGGGCAGGTGCACTCAAGGCGCAAAGGGTGAGTCTTGGGCCTAGGCGCTTAGAAAGATATGGCTCTCTTTAAAAAAGGGTGAGTCTTGGGCCTAGGCGCTTAGAAAGATATGGCTTTCTTTAAGCAAGGCGTGCAGTATAAGTAGACCCTTTTTAGGTGTTTTAGGCTGGTTCTAGGCCGTTTTGGATGTTTCACATCAGTTTTAGCTGTTCAGATTGGAACATGGCGTGGATTTGCAGAATCTGGTCAGAGCGCGTTGATGGAAGCAAGGCGGTATGGTTGCGCTTGGGTGCTTATGCAAGCGCCCTGTGTGGTTTTTAATTGCTATGAGAAGCTGACATGATTTCTATGCACACATAGAAAATTATTTACGTGGAATTATGTGAAGTTTTTATTGCTTAAGGATTTTATGGAGCAGACAATTCAAGTATGTAGTTAAAGTTGTTATATCATATTGATTAGGTTGTTACGCTACGTTTTTTTTTATAAAGTGTTGTTTCTTTCTTCTTTGATGCTGTTAGAATCCAGTGCAGAGATGATACAATGGAAGTTTAGGAGTTCCATTAGTTCTTTAGTGTTAGCCATCAGGTGCGTATTTGGAAATCTAGAAACACATAGCTGTCAAGATGCTGTTATATACATAGGGTATATCTTTGTCGGCACTCGGCATGAATGTTAAATAATATATCTGGACACACATTTATTACTATCTTTGTGGATGTGAAATTAACTGGAATTAATTTATCAGAGGGGTTTTTAGGAAAGTATTGATACAGAAACTGAGAAAGCTGGTTTTTGCAATCTTGATGTCTTAGGATTACGTTATGGTAAAATTATAATGTATATATTCTACAGCTTTGTTTAAAAAAGCGCAAGATTCTCCGAAGCTTTTAGGTCCCAAAAGCCGAGGCGCGAGGCATGCACATCACGTACCAAGGTGTTGTTCTATGTAAAACCAAGTAGACTTTGTTTACAACAAGAAGCTGCATCAAGCTCATGTGTTTTACATATCAACCTCTTTATCAAGTTAACCTTTTTTGATTTCTTCATCCCTTTTAATTGTTTTTACACGCATCACTTAGTGTTTCAGACGCGCCTCTTAAAACGTTTAGTTTATGTTTCATCATATAACTCTTACGAAGGTGATACATTGTATCATGGAGCCAAATAGGCCAAACTAGGTCAGACAAAGATTGTGAAATAATTATATATTATGGTTGTGCAACATTTCTTCTACTTGTGAGTAGTACTATGATTATGTGGTACATGGTATTGTAAAGAACCAGCTAGGTCTTCTTGATTTCATGTTATTAGCAGTTGTATTGCAAAGAGGCAAATGGTTTTAAAAAACGCTTGAGGCGTGCGCCTCGAGGCGAAACGGCCAAAAAACGAGTCTGAGGCGCGCCTCATGGGGTTTTTACTGCATATGCGCCTGGGGCTGAGGCGCTAAGAAAGGCTACGCCTCAGGTGCGCCTCATGGGATTTTCATAGTTGTTTTTTATATTTTTGACTTTTTGTGTCAGTTTCAAGCATTTCATGTCTTTTTTATGTATGTTTTTGATGATTTTGATGAATCTGATGATGAAATTAGTTAGTATTATTATTTTTATAATATATATAATTTTATATTTATTTATTATTACCGCCTCGGCCTTACGCCTCGTTTTGCCTCGAGGCTTACGCCTCGTGAGGCGTAGGGAAAACGCCTTGAAACTCGTTTCCGTTCTTTTAAACCTAGGCAAGAGTAAGTTTTGACCTGAGTTATCTTTCATAGCTGTAATTAATTTGTTGTGAGCAGTATATACTTTTTATTTGTGTGTCATTTTTCAGTTATTCTAATTTATCTGCCAATTCTTTCTCCTTAGTTTTGTTAGGTGCTGACTTTACAATGGTAAATTGGTAACTGCAGAGATATGTTTGCAAGTTTTTTTTTTTAACATATTAAACTGGTTTCATTCTAATGTCAAGGATGTTTGATTAAAGTGTATCACTTTCAGCATTTTAACATTTTGATTAAGACTGTTCCATTTACAGATCGTGGGTACTATTCCGTGGAGACCGTCACCCTGTTAGTGGCTCTAAAAGTTCGTTATAGAGACAGAATTACAATTCTTCGTGGAAATCATGAGAGCAGGCAGATCACTCAAGTGTAAGACCATTACTTTCTTATTCTAAAATGGAAAATTGTACACACACATACATATATATAAAAGTTTGCAACAAAAACAAAGGTCAAAAATCTACTAAACATTAGACACTTTGAATATCAACCTTACTCGATTTTTGGTCAAACTCATATTCCCTTTTGGTCAACTCAGATATGGATTCTATGATGAATGTTTGAGAAAGTACGGAAATGCTAATGTTTGGAAGCATTTTACCGACCTGTTTGATTACCTTCCTCTTACAGCCCTTATTGAGAGCCAGGTTATAATATTACAAGTTTCACGTTTATACCATCATCATATTATAATAAAACTGAACGGTTTTTTTACATCATAGATCTTTTGCTTACATGGAGGACTTTCACCATCATTGGATACACTAGACAATATCCGAGCATTGGACCGCATACAAGAGGTGCTTTGTATTTCCTTCATCCTGCAGAACCTGATAATATGTATCTTACCAATGTGTTTTTGGTGAACTTGTAGGTCCCACATGAAGGACCAATGTGTGACCTGTTGTGGTCTGATCCAGATGACAGATGCGGGTGGGGAATATCTCCACGTGGAGCCGGCTACACGTTTGGACAAGATATAGCATCGCAGTTTAATCATACAAACGGACTCTCACTTATCTCAAGAGCTCATCAGCTTGTCATGGAGGGTTTTAACTGGTGCCAGGTCAGATTGCGGTTTTGGTTCTCGCTTTTTAAAAAGAGTAAAATGCCATTTTTGTCCCTGAGATTTGGCCAGTTTTGCGACTTTTGTTCTAAGGTTTGTTTTTTCGCATCTAGATCCAAAAGGTTTGAAATTTGTCATTTTCCTCTGGCTTGTTAACTCCCATCCATTTTTCTCTGTTAAGTTAGGGGTATTTCTGTCTTTGTACTTACTTTATATTGTTTTGAATACTTTGTACATTATGCTAAATGCTTGTATATAAAGTGAAAAAAGACCAAATTGCCCTTTAAGTTAACAAAAAAGACAAAAATACCCCTAACTTAACGGAGAAAAATGGATGGAGTTAACGAGCCGGATGAAAATGGCAAGATTTCAAAACTTTTAGATCCAGATGCGGAAAAATACACCTTTAGACGAAAGTTGCAAAACTAGCCAAACCTCAGGGTCGAAAATGGCATTTTACTCTTTCAAAAGTTACATCCATAGTATTCACCGTTCACTCGGTTGTAACACGTTTTTATGTAATGACCATTTTTATTTGTGTTTGGTGGTGTCAGGACAAGAACGTGGTGACGGTATTTAGTGCTCCAAACTACTGTTATAGGTGCGGGAACATGGCTGCGATACTTGAAATAGGGGAAAACATGGACCAAAATTTTCTTCAGTTTGACCCAGCGCCAAGGCAGATTGAACCAGATACTACCCGCAAGACGCCAGATTATTTCTTGTAATCAGTCACATGGATGTGATGTGATACTGATGCCCTAAAACCGAATCGGGTTGTTTGTTTGTAATCCTTGTAGATGTTTTCCCCCTTGAAAAACAAAGAAGAGATCGAGTTTTGTTGTGAACATCATTCTTTTGTTTGGAGTTTGGATTGCTGCTGGTTGTTGTTATTGACAAACTGAAATGTACCAGGCAGCAATGTTTCTGCACTTTTTATTTCTTAAGTTAGAAGGTAGGTTTTTGGTGGATCAACATATTTGGGCATTCATAATAAATTTCTAGTTTTTGGAGTAATTTTTTTCTTTTAATTTTTATTTATAATTAGATTCTTTGATCAGCTCTAGCTACTGGCCGACTTACATACAATAGTGTGGTCCAGCGTCTATAAGCAGAAAATTTCTTTTACATTTTAATATTATATAGTATGCCATGCGTGCGGTGTGCGCATATAATGTACATATGTGTGGGGATCTCAAGGGGCAAAGGTGAAATTGCACTTTTAATGTTATTTTACTAATTTCATGAAAATTATGTTAAAATTAAAAGCGACGGATGACTAATCATGCGTCATGTGTTGGCGTTGATAGCTGAAAGACAAGGGATACATGCACAAATTGGCCTTTGTCCCGATTGCTGAGTGTTATATGCCTCAGCTGTCTATATATCCTACCCTCCTCAGACCCTATCTTAACTTTCCTATTGGTGGGATTTACCGAGTATGATGATTTAATATTATATATATATTATTCGGTACTCGTTACTAAAACTGTATATTTTCAAAGTGTGCGCCAAAAAAAAAAAAAATTAGAAAATCTTGAGTAGCCACTTCAAGAATACACACCTATTCACCTTGTATTTTAAAGTGCATCAACAGGAAAAAAAAAAAACTTGGGGAAAGACTACACATCATAATTAATACCTCAAGAGCAAAAAATGGGTTGAGTACTTGAGTTAGGTACAAAAGAACGTTTATAAGTTTATTTTGATCCAAACGCTTTTTTTTTTACGGTGAAACGCTTTATAGAAAAGTGACTATAGGGACTCAGGGCGTTAAACATTTTGATTTTGGACTCGACTGGTTAAGACCACTAAAACACGAGGACTCAAAAAGTAATTTACCCTAAATATAAAGAGCCCAGCAAGAAGTTGGGACAGAAAAGCATACAAGAAAACGAAATACAAACAACCTGACTAGAGTTGGTTTACAATATCAACATCAGACCGGTTCTCCCACACAGAGGTAGAAATGTTGGTCCTATGACTAAGCCAGATGAATGCATCTTCTTTGATTAACTCCACAACTTTTGTGACCGGAAGAAACTGCCCTTCGAAAACTTTGAGGTTGCGCGCGTACCAAATTTTCAAGACCGCAACCATTACAATCATATAAACGATCTTTTTCCATCGCTTGGAACCTGGCGAGGACATAATAGTTTCCTCAATGTCGTTAAGGCGATCCGCTCGAGCTGGAAGGGGAACTTTAATCCAAACGAAGATGTTCCACCAAATACTCTTGGCGAACAAGCAGGAGGCGAATAAATGATCAACCATCTCCTCTTGGTACCCGCACCTCTCGCACAAGACGTTAGGGAGGTGGACTCCCCGATGGGCCAGCCCAACCTTAGAAGCCACCTTACCTAATTGGGCTCGCCATAGGAGATAGTTGCATTTCAAGGGGGCTCAGCGTAGGCCTTATTGAATTATGCAAGTCATCTTCTTAGGCTCTATCATAGAGCTTTAGCAACCGACTGACTTGAATACAATAGTGTGGTCCGGTGTCTATAATCAGAAAAATTATTTTACTTTTAATAATGTTAATATAATATAGTATTCGGTACTCGTTACTCAAGTGACACTCGTACTCGTTACTTGAGTGACTCCTTTCCAGTATATTTCCAAAGATTGCATCAACAAAATCGATAGCTACTTCAAGACTACAGTCATTATGGGCTCTATCATAGAGCTTAATAATTTGATGTAGGTCCAAATGGTTACACTCCACCTACAACCAACCATTGTGTTACCACCACCTACTAGTCGTTAGGCGGAGGCCTCAACAACCGTCGCAATCCCATTGCCATGTTCACTGCTAGCACCACAGCCATCCATCGCCACAAACCATCATAGAAGCTTATATACTCTTTTTTTCTTTCTAAAACCATACATTTTAAGGCAAACACATGTTTTGACCCGAACCAAAGTGACATTTTTTAATAAACAACCCATTTAAACCCGTACCTGTTTTGGTCAAGCATGTTTTAACCTGATCCGTCCCACCCATTTTGCCAGGCTTACTCAAGACCATAAGGGCCTTAAGCTTCATACAACATGGTTACAAGCCAAACAGCCAATATAAAAAGAATATACAAGCAGGAAATTCCTTCAGTGTCACAAGAAAAAAGTATCATATAACGTACAACTATCACCAAAACCGCCCATTTTCATACTTACAAAAACAATGTAACTATCATCCGATACGAAATCCCGAGCGCAGTGATTCGAAATACTACGATAGCTCGGTCCAAAGAATCAATCAATCAAATATCTGTATACCTCATAGTATGTCACATAGATCTATCCCATGGCAAAACTCCAGTAGTAACATCACCCAAGTTAGCCAAAACAAAGTCCCTTAACCCAGTGTCCCATACCTCACAGAACTGCAGCCTCCAGTCAGGCGGTTCGATTGGCTCTGTCCCCAAACCAGGTGCTCGGTCTCTCGACCCTTCGTTCTGGTTATCCTTCCAATCAGCTACATAAGTAGCCACCCGTCTATAAAACTTTGCCCGAAAAACCTCCCATACTTGGTACTTATAATGGTTGATGATTGCGGTATTTTGAGGCAAATCGATGAACGTGAACCCTTTCCGTAAATGGAAATGGTGCACCACGTTCATTAGGTTCGTGTTGAGTGCATCCGGTCGGATGATCGACTTGTGCCTTTCCGGGCTTTGTAGTCTGCAAGTGTACCCAACCGTGACTCCTTGTTTGGGCCGGGAAGTTAAACCCGAAGGCCCGAAACTATGACAAGATGTTCTAATCTCCCCGATTGACGACGATGTGGTGAAATTTGAAACCAGTGTTCGGAGTGAACCCTGGCCTGGGAAACCGGATACCGGGTTGTACGGGAAATAATAAAACTCGTCTACATCCATGAAAGAAACCCAGTTACATTCGCTTTGAGCCCGAATAGCACAATGTGAGAATCCGGCTTCTTGAGTCTTTATCCACGGCCAAACGTGTCGACTAACATTATAACCCTCAAAATCAAGATCCTCGATCACTGTCTTGATTTCATCATCACTGTTATTATCATAAACGAACCATTTCTCGACCCCAAGCCACGAATGGTATGTTATCCACTCGCGTATCGAATGGGCTTGATTCCACAACATGGTGCAAACACAAAGCTCGTGCTTTTCAACTTTCAGGCTGAATACAGAACCCGGTATCTTGGCTACCGACGGGACAAGAACATGGTTAACCCGCCCATGAACCCGAGGCATTCGAAAACTAACCGTGGCCCGAACCCCATTGGCTTTCTCCGGACGCATAACCATACTTCTCGGCAACGCACACCGCACCACTTCTTGAGCTGCGGTTACGGCTCTTGAAGTGATCATATACTCCCCCAACCCGAAATGACATCTGAATTGCCTCGGGTCCGATTCTTTACCCTGTCTATGACTAATCCCTTTAACGAAAACAACAGCGGTGTTTCCATCCAACACCGCCTCATATGCCAAATTCTCCCACGTATTCAACGGCTTATCGTCCGCTAGACCAACCGTTAAACCGGTTAAACCGCGCCTCCTTATCCCGACCGGAGCCGAGAAGTTAACCGGCGGAAGAGCACACCGGACTAACAACCGGTTATCACTATACTCATCCACCGACAACACATTCATCCCCTTGATGACGTCATCACCACTATCATTCACACCCTTGATGACGTCATCACCGAGATCTAAATTCGAAAAATTGCTTCTGTAAACACATTCGAATTGATTTGAATTTCTAACTGCAGCATCGATTGCAGTTCCGATTAACAATATATGATCAGGAAACGAAACCCTAGATTCTATTTTAAACTGAGTCAACTCGTTAAACTTCGATAATACCCTAACCGAGTCAAATTTGTAAGTAGAGAGTTTGGAGAATCTGGAAAGCTCCACAACGCGTTGAAACGACGTCGTCGGGTGTCGCCGGAATATTATAAAGAAGAATAAGAAGAAACAGAAGAAGTAAAAAACAGATCTTACGGTTGAAAACTGACGGAGGGGTGACAGTTTAACGGTTTTCAGTTTCCGGCGATGCTCCGAGATGACGTCATCACGGAGTTTGAAGGTTTTCAGTTTCCGTCGAGGCTCCGGCGAGTCCATGAGGTTGATTGTGTGGGTGAATCGTTAGATCTGACGGAGTTGAATGCGGCGGTTGGTGGTTTGTTGCCGAAAAGTGTGGTTTTGTTGCCGGAAAGTGTGGTTTTGGTGGTGGTTTACGGTGGTGGGAGACGGTTGTTGTGGGGTTTAAAGGAATTTTTAAAAGAGGAAAAGTGGTGAATAAGAATTGGGTGTGACCAAACTTTGAAATAATAATAAATACTTTTTGATTTTACTTTTAAAAGTTTGAAATTGTGTAGAGAAAAAAAAAGTTTTTCTTTAACGGTTAATAGAGTTAATCCCGAACACTCTCAGGGCATCTACTGGACAAACCGAGTACTTCGAGAGTAATCCGAGTCTACCATCAATTTCGGAAAAACCCAGTAACCTACCCGTCCGGAGACACGACGATGAAATTACCGATAAAGTATTTTAATGTTTAAAGTGAATTTGAAATTTATTTAGTAGAGTAAAGTATTTTATGGAAATGAGTATATGAATAAAATAAAATAAAGTTGAAGAAAAGAATACTCCCCTCAATCATAATCTACCTAAAAAAAGAACAAACAAAATAATGGAGGGGATCATGGCCCATTTACAAACATGCTCCTCATATTTAGGGTGAATTGTTATTGTTGCTAGGAGCATGGGTAAATTGTTTATTAGTTATTACACATGCTTTTAACCTATATTTTAAATACTTAATAGGTAGAAATTGTCATAAATATTTAATAGGTAGTAAACAAATTAATAAGTTAGACAATCTTATTTAAATGGCTTAAATATGTTAATGTAAACTCATTTATTAATGGATTATAAGTGTGATAACTCAAATTCTGATTATCTTTTATGTGAGTCGTATTAGAAATTTTCATCGTTGAATAAAATTAGTTGCGCTTAAAGCTCAAAAGAATTGATTAATATGTATATTTAAGAAATAAATCAAGTAACTAAATTTATAGATGGAAAAAAAAATCATTGCATTTCTATACAAAAAATCAACGATAGCTCTTAACAAAAAAGAAATTGTTAAAGATTAACCCATAACGGTCTTTTTTTGGTTTACGTTTTTAATAAGATTTTACAAAATTCATATGTAACATATTGACCAAACTTATTTGATTTGACTCTTGATAATCATGTTAGGAAGAATGTGGTTGTTTTCAACACGGTACCTATAAATAATGACATTTGTAAGCATTTGATGATTTGTCAATGATTATGTTTATTTAAAAAAAGAATGCATAATAATACAAAATGTAATGTTACATCAATTTCTCTTTAGTTTTATTTAATATTTGATATATCGTGGATTCAATTATCAATAAGACGATGGTAATGCCTCCAACCCTATTGTTCTATCGTCATCTTCAAAACGAAATAGCATTAATAATATGCTATCACTTTCTTTTAATAATCTTTTTAACAAAAATTTTCTTTTATTTCTTTCTATATGTGAAATTTTAACTTAAGACATCTCCCTTTCAAAGTGTTTAAAAATTTTGCTTTTACTAATGGACTACCATCTCATTAGGGCTTTCTTCTAATAAATGATACGTGTTAATATCATATCATCTTAAAAAAAACCGTTTCCAACAACAGTGATTTTTTTATTATTTCTTAAATTAGATTAACTAGGGTTAAGACCCGTCCGCGTTGCGGCACGGGTACATCGTAAATATTGAATGGATTAGTCCAAACGTTATATGATGCATTAACCATATGCAAACACACATTTCGATTTATCTAGTTGAACTCGGTGTACCCGTATAAGCATTGTGATTGAATCAAACGTAAAGTAAATGGAATTCATATCGAACAATCATAACATATTATATGTGGCCCAACTCATACATTGAAAACGTAACGGGTATGAAGGAAAATATGCACATGTAATCGAAAGAGATTAATTAGAGCTTTAGAAAAAAAGAGAGAAAAAGAAACCATAATTTGACTTCATTCGGTTCGAAATAACTTTACAAAACATACATAAAATAAATACGAAAACATATTATATTTGACCCGATCATTTCCCAAAAAAGTTTACGTCGAAATGTAGAACAACTTGAATCTATACCAAAACGTACATAAAAATATGCACGTAAAAATGGTTTCTTTAAACGAAAACGTATTATATTTGACCTTACTCGTCTATAAAAAAAAGTTTACGTCGGAATGTAGAACAAATCATATTTATACACACCCGTACATAAAATATGCACGTAAAAATAGTTTTTAAGTAAAGGAAGTATAGGGGTAAACAGAAACAAAATATTAGTAAAAAAATTAATAGGTTAAAAACGTTCGTAAAACCGTGCCAAGTAGCACCAATGCCACAACGACATCGACTCTCAACATCGTAAAAATAAAATAGATAAAATGGTAAAATTACACTGAACGAAAAGGAGACTAAAATCGTTGAACCACACACACCCGTTACAGTGTCTTAATGCGAAGAAATTAACCAGAAACGTAAAACTTACAAAATAATAACTTAGTCGATCTAGAACCCACCCGTTGCGTGGAAGTTTTCAAAAGGGAAAAAATAGACGCGTTACGACGTGTCTGTCAAATATGAAAAAATAGAGCAAAAACGTTGAACCTCACATGCACGCTACGACATGTTAACTCGCAAAATTTAAAATGAAACGTAAAACGAAAAACTTGCGAAAGACAAAAAGTATGGGTGACCAAAGTTGTAAATAATAAAGTGTTGTGTTAAATAACAAAAGGTGAAAAAGTTTGAGTTAAAAGTAAAAATTTCGAATGGGTTAAAATGTAAAAGAAAAAACTTTAAGGTTGAAAGTGAAAAATCAAGTTTTTTTTTTTGAAAAAGTCCTCGAGCATGGGGTACAAGTCATGATGCACAAGAAATTTGCTAATTTATATATGGAATAATATTATAGGTAGACAATATTACTTAATATATGTTTAAGTTGACCAATATTTTTTGCGTCGTGTTAACTTGCAACATTTAGAACGAAACGTAAAACGAAAATTTAAGTATATGGGAACAAAGTTGAAAGTAAAAAAGTTGTAAGGATAAATTGCAAAAGATGAAAAGTTTTGTGATTAAAAGTGAAAAAATCAAATAGTTTTGAGTTAAAAGCAAAGATGAAGGGGGTTAAAAGTAAAAACAATCAAATAGTTTTGGACTAAAAGTAAAGAATCAAATAGTTTTGAGTTAAAAGTAAAAATATCAAAAAAGTTTTTGAAAAACTCACAAAGCATAAGTTACAACACACTCATGCCTAAAAATGTTACAAATTATAGTATTGGGTAAAATTATAGCATTGGGTAATATATCCATTTTGATTTATGTTAAAAATATCAAAATGTAAGTTGAATTACTACTACACGTGCTAGTTTCATCATACTTAGTATATCTTACCAATAGCAAAACTAAGGTAAGGTCTGAGGAGGGTAAGATGTAGACAACTTTACCTCTACCCCGTATGAATAAAGAAGTCGCTTCTGGTGAAACCCCCCGACTTGATAGTAGTTTTGCATCAAGCCTTAGACATAAGGCACATAACACTCAATAATTGAGACAAACGCCGATTAGTGCATACCCCTTTGTCTTTCAACTATCAACACCACCACATGATGCATGATCAAACATCCCCTCTTTTAATGTTATTTTCACGAAATTAGGAAAATAACGTTAAAATAGTGCATTTTCACTTTTGCCCCCGAGCACCTACACATGTCTAACCAAACCAACCCCAACAATTAAATATACATACAAAAAGTAACTTAAGACACAATGGTTTCGATGAATGGCTTTTAAATATATCACACACCTCCCTTCGAATTACTTTTAAATATATCACACCACCTTTTATAAAAAGTCACAATTTTTAAATATATCATACAATTTAAGATTTGTGCCCCTTTATTTAAAAGTCACATCAATTAAAAACAACTAATAAACTCCCGTTGGTTGGAAACAATTATGCTTCTCTTCATATATATGTATAGGAGTATGATCAAATACAAACCACATTTTGATCGGTACACTTTAGGTACACTCTTGTTTATTTTAATAATAATAAAAATGTATTGATATTGTTATATAATATATTATTTTAATTAGTTTTTGTATTTGATAAATTATGTAAAAAATGATCTTAAATCAAAGAGTTATAACAAATAACAAAAATTTGGAAAATGATTAATTGTGGTTTCAAAAAGTCTATGAGTAACGAATTATTGAATTAATAGTGTAATTAATATAGTCATGAGCAAATTAATTCATTTGATAAATTGTTTGTGGAACGTATGGAGGTAGTAAGAAAACATGAATTTAGAATTTATCGTCTAAATGAGCCATCATTATTTAATTCTGCTATATCACCAAAGATAAAGGGATACGAAGGCAGGGGTGAAAAAAAAAACGCATGGTTCGAGGTTGTGGTTGCACGGAGATTGAGGGATCACAAGAGTTTGTGGTTGGTGTTTTTGCGAGACGTCATGAGTATACGTGGCTAATCTCCTAAGGTTTCACTCGGTGTAGACTTTGTAAGAATTCTAAGGTTTTAATATTTTGTTTATGATTTAATTTGTGACTAGTTGTATTTAACCATTTGAAACTTATATCAATTGTCTTGCATTTGTATTAGATTTATGAATTGTCGAATGAATTATTAAATTTGACTTTGTGAAATGAATATGTGCAATTATGCCTTGCTATAGGTTAGGATTTACATGTTCTTGGTAACGAAGTGCAGTGCGATCCGTTGTCTATGACGTTGATAGCTCTTGGCACCTAAGCCACGCAATACTAAATCCGTTAATAATCAAATGCAACTAAATTAAGTCTAACGTGTAGAAACCCTAGGTCTTGCAGTTGTCGAACCGGGTGTGACCCTTGTTTCTAACTTATTATTTTTACTCATTCTAATTAGTCGTTTTTAATATTTTTTTTTTCTAAACAAACTAAAAATAAAAATTAGCAAGCTTCATAATTATTTTGTACACTTGTTTGTAAATAGTTTGGCTAATCGAACAACTAGTGTGATACTGACCATATGCTCTTCGTGGATACGATACTCGACTTACCCTAGCTACCTAGGTTAATTGGGTTTTTGACTGATCGGGACGACACGGTCTGTCAAAATGGCGCCGTTGCCGGGGAGCTAGTGCGCTTAGTATTGCATTATTCGTTTGATTTGTTTATATTGGGTAGTTTTAAATCTTAAAAAAAACTCAAAAAAAAATAATTTTAGCTTTTAGTATGCTTTCTTTTTTTCTATTTGATTTTACTTTGGGTAGTCGAGTTTTGTCTGTACAGGTATATGTTTTGCAAGCACCTTATGTCACCATGAATTGGGTAGATGATGACCAATGTATATGTTATGGGAGCAACTGTCACTGGGTTGAGGATTGTCCGATGTTCGAAGTTAAATACGGAAATCTTGGGAGGTATTGCTCTGAATATAGGCGAGAAAAAGGATACGTGAGGGTTTGCTATGATGATGACGGGATACCCTTCTATTATCCCAACTTTGAACCGCCTGCACCACCGGAGCAAGAAAATGACGCTTATCAGTCATGTGCTTGTTGTGGAAAATTTCACATATATGAAGATTGTCCGGTGTTTTGGAAGGAAAAAATAAAGTCCGGTTACAAGCCACCTTCATATCAAGAATACTACCATTTAGAGATGAATTGTCACTATGAGCAAGAGCGGGATTACAACAATTATGAACAAGAGATGTCACATTTCTCAAGTTACCAGGATGAGTTTGATGACTACTATTATGAATATCCTCAGCCGGCATATGAGGAGTCTCAAGATTCCGTTAACTCCAAGCTTGATGCAATCAAGGACATGATGGTGGAAATGAAAAGGGAAGACGGGCTTAGAAACAAATCATTTGAGGCTTTGATTGTACAAGTTGCTCAACTAACTGAGGAGTTGGCCCAACTTAGACGGGACCAAGAGATGTTGACTAGTGGTACCATGGTAGATGGTGATGTGGTGGAAGAGGTTATGGATCTTCCAAAGCAAGAAAAAGAGTGTTTAAATTTATATGAAGACATAACACCTTTCAAAGAAGTAGTAACCGAGGTAATCATAGTGTATCCTGACTATGATAAAGTTGGGGAAAAGAGCGTGATATTGAAGGAAAGAAAGGTGAGATGGCAAGACCTCGCTCAAGCTATCATGAAGTGGCACTGCATAAGTGTTTCAATTTTCATACCAATCGTTTGGCTGGAAATGTGGAACTGGTAAGTCAACTACCGATCGTATGTTGGAAACTCGGTAGGCAAATGTTCACTTCGACCACCATGAGAGGCAAATCAGATATAATTGTTGTAGAGTTTGTATTATTATTCGTTTCTTTTTTTTAGATAAATGAACTTTGTGGGTGTGCTCCCTATATAACCCTCACGAGACCTTTCTCGTCCTCCCGAGCTACGGGAGGTTTAAAGGGCTTGTTGCATACGCTAAATGCAACCGTGATTCCTACGAAAGTGAGTTAGATTTTGTCACACCCCAACCGATGGCGGAAACATCAGAGTGAGACGAAATAGATTGCAAGAGACTTCATAACACTATTTGTGACAACTATTTAAATGATAAATTTTCATTTCATGTCTAAAGAGTCAATTACAAGGATTTGAAACAAATATAACATGAATAATGAAATACAATACAAATAAAATACAAAATTTAAAGTGTGTATCTAAGCATCCTACTAGATTCCATGCAGCATCAACATCATCGCTAAACCTGCAACATGTTTTAAAAGCATAGTTCAATACAAAGGTATTGGCTACACTAGTTTTAGACTCGTGGCATATGTATAAAAAGGTATTTTCAATCCAACATAGCAATTGGTATACAAGGTCAATCTATCATGCATAACAATAAGTCAACTCTAGTGTCTGTAGGAACCGTTCACGTAATTTAAATAAAATAAAACAAATTTTATTAAAACAATTACAATCAGAAATAAGAAAGCAAAAAGTACAATTACGAATACAACTGAAATAAGCAAAATACAAGAATGGGGTAGAAACAGAGGGGCTGAGTCACGTGTTCAACACGCTTCCCTTAAAACAAATTCCGAGTCTCCCAAGAGTACTCGTTTTGTTTCCCAGGGTACAACAGCCGGAGCAGTAGTACTGCCGGAGTTCGCCTACAACCCGAAGTTTACCTTGAGAACTGCAAGAAAAGAATCAGAATGCTGTGGAGAGAAAAGTTGAAATGCTGTTGTGTTGCTGGTATATTCTGCAGCTGGGTATGGAGCTGTATTTATACAGCTCCCGGTCTGAAACAGCCAAAAACGAATTAAATGAGAGGTTTAAATTGCATTAAACGTCTTCAATGCAATTTAATACGTCATTTAATTCTCAGTCAAAGCCTGTTAACTCGTCAGTTATGAAGCTGGACTGAAACTGCACTGTCATTCAATGCTGGAAGCTTTTACGCGTGCGCGCGCGCAAGCCACACTGGTGCGCGCGCGCCTAGGTGTGCACGCCCATGCGCGGTGCGTCCTCTTGGCTCACTGCCATGCGCGCGTGTGCCTCACTGACTCAGGTCCATGCGCGCGGACTGCCACGTCACGCGCTTCGAACCTGCACTCCACTTGGTCCCTGCAGCCCATGAGATCCACCACGCGTACGTGGTCAAAAATACAAAGGCGGCTCTCAAGCGGCTCGCGGCGATGCGAAGTGCAAAGTGCGCCATCAAGGCGCCACATTGCGCCTCATCGCCTACGCCACGCGCGCGCGTGTGCGAGTGCGAGTTAGGGTGCTCTGCACCCTTCGCGAGTACACTAGTGAGTGCTCCCATTAAATAATAAGGATGGAGAGTTCCCACTTAAATACCCCTTTAAGTTCTATCTCTCATCCGATGTGGGACAAGGTGCTACTTTCCCTTTTGTTTCAGCATTGAATGTTCCAAACACCCAACTTTGAGCATCGATATCTCATTCATCATAGCTCTGTTTTGGACGTGGTTTAGTTCGTTGTGAAGCTCTTCCAACATAGAACACAAACCCACAAATAAATATATAAAATCCGCTCATTTTATTATTGTAATAACCCTAAATTTAAAAATCATTATTCTAGAAAATAAAAGAATAATAATAATATATATTTATATTATGATCTATCTTTCTTATATCAACCAAAACTATTATTTTAATTATAAATTACCCACTAGGAAACCCTAATTAAAACACCCAAGTAATTCTGTACAAACCCTAGAATTTTCAGAATTTTCAGAATCAGGATTAGGGCCACTAAAACTCAGGGGGGGTATTCCCTACTTAACGATTTTCTTAATAACTTGCGGACGAAGTTGAATTTAATGATTTCGTCGACTCAGCTAGTCTAGTCCCACACGTGGCAACCCTATACATAAAATAAGTTCTCTCGCGGGCCGCCTCAAGTTAGCTTAAAACTCACGCGGGCCGCCTAAGGGTCAAAATTCGACTATAAATAGAGGATGTTGGGACTTGATTCTGGGCACAAAAACGACGATCAAACTCCAAAATTTCGCTGAGTTATCACCCGATTACTCTCAAAACACACACGAAACACTAATTAAGTATAGCAGGGTGCTGCAGAACAGGGTAATAACTCGATCGCTATTACGATTCATTGTCCGATCGATCAATATATCCAATGGATGTTTAAGTGCCGCCCACATTAGGGTTATACTTTGTCGTTCGTCATTAATTTGACGGATCATCGTTAATTCGATGGATAAAGTATTGTACTTTGTCGTTCGTCATTAATTTGACGAATCATCGTTAATTCGATGGATGAAGTATCGCACTTTGTCGTTCGTTGTGAGAATTTGATCTCGTGAGTTATCGTAAAGGCTGTATTAAGTTACTAACCTAGTTTGTGTGCATGTTATTTAAATTAGGTTAAAAGACTAATCAGTAGTCTAAACTCTGCCCGTATAAATCTAAAATATTAGCACAAGGTAGCTTCACTTTGGAGTTATTAAGGTACGGATCCTTACCCCACTCTTTATTGCTTCATAGTCAAATTGTTATAAACCACTAAATTACTATATCTTTTAAAAACTCTTCACGTCTTTGATTATCGATTCATTTGACAGTTCGTTCGATTCCTATTCTAATCATTTGATTTAGCTTTCATGTCATGCGATAGTATTATGTTATACTCATTATCGCATGTTCCAATATATGTTCCGTTTTATGAAAATAAGTTTTATAAGTTATGTGAATATGACCATTTGTACTCTGATACCCTGAGTATCGCTTCTCGTGGAGTGTCCCACGAGCATGTTGTTGTGGCATCGACATCATGTGCTCCATCCGTGACGGAGAGATTAGTTCACGGCGTCTCTTAAGTACAAGTGTGGTACATAAGGCTATTAGGAGGCGTATGGATCGATCCTAGGATTTAAGTATAAGGAGGTGGATAACGGGTATGCCAATTCGCCATCTCATGTGATAATTATGCAGGAGTAGCTACCTGTGTATTGTCACGTTTTAAGTTTGCTCATGGGTACATCCGTAAGATATGATTATGAAATTATGTTCTTGCATCGTATCATTTTCGCATAAAGCGTTATTTGTTATTTGAGCCTATTATTCTGTACTGAGCATTCGGCTCATTCCGTAAATTTTTGTATATATACAGGTCAGCAGGTTACTTTGGGCGGGAAAAAGAGAGAAGAATAAAGTCTAGGAATAAATCTGAAGATGTTAGTTAATCAAGTCGAATGTCTTCACTTGTATATTAATCTTAAGTTAAATTGTCGTGTGGTTGTATCCTTGTCAAATAAATAAATGGAATTATGACTTTTGTTTATGATACTACTGTTATTGTGACACTTCAGCCCTTCCGGGTTGGGGTGTTACAGCTATGGTATCAGAGCAAAGGCTCTTTCCTGTAGAAAACTTGAAGATAGTAATTAAAACCTGTGAGGAATGGGTAGATATCTATGATAGGATTCAACTTGGTCTCTTATTTGGTTTAACTTCTATGTCTATTCGTATAGATGCCTCCTCGTCGTCCGCTACGTAGGAGTACTCGTACTAACCATGAACGTAACAACACTTCTTCAAATGAGACTCCAGTTGATCCAAACATAATTAATGCTATCAACCAGGCTGTTGCCGGGTTGCTTCCAAACCTGGTTGCTCAAACAGCTGAGGCCGTTATTCAACAAACTCGTCATCCAGAAGGCACTAACACTAATCCAACCTCTGGTGGTGAAACTCGTGAGAATACCACGAACAATACTAATTATAGTATAGACATATGGATTAGTAAATTCCAAAAACAAAAGCCGAAATCCTTTAGTCACGCTAATAATCCAGTCGAAGCAAGAAACTGGATAGCTCATGTTGAAAAGATCTTCGGAGTTCTTGGAGTTCCGGAGCAATACAAAGTTAGATTGGCTACCTACAAATTTGAAGATGACGCACAAACTTGGTGGGAAGGATATAAGCAAGTCAAAGGAGGGGATGATTTTGACGCTAATCTTTCATGGGTCGACTTTCGTAATATCTTTTACGACAAGTATTTTTCGACCGCTGATAAAGAAGCTTATATCAGGGAGTATGCAGTGATTCGACAGGGAAGTGATGAACCAGCCTCTGAGTTCATTACTCGATTTGCAAGGTTGGCTAGTATTGTAGGAGACATTGCAGGATCAGCAGAAGTCCAGGCAGAAAAATGCAAGTGGGCAGTCAATGATCGAATTCGGAAGTCGATCATGTACATGAAATTTAAGGATATCACCGAAGTTGCTGATGCAATCAAAACTTTTGAATTCGAAAGGAAAGAATTCTTATCTCGAACTGGGGATAATAAGAAGAGAAATAGGGAAGGACAATTTAAGCAGGAAAACGGTCAATCATCCACTACGCCACAGTATCAAGATCGCAAAGTGCAAGGAAATCAAAACTCTGGAAATCAGGCACGTCCATGGCAACCTAGACTGAAAAACCCGAGACCTGCTCAAAACCAGATTCAGTTGTATGCAGAACCTATTAGAACTCAACCACTGAATCAGATTACATATCCTCTATGTAATACTTGTGGTAAGCGACATCAGGGCGTATGTCACCGAAGTACAGGAGCATGTTTTAGATGTGGCCAAACTGGACACATGATTAAGGAGTGTACGAAGAAAGACACTAAGAAGAATAACCGACCAAACGTTGCACCACCCAATGTTGGAGGAAGAGTTTTCACACTTTCTTCTACTGATGCTGCTAATGTCCCAGGTACTCTGTCGGGAACCCTTCAGCTTGGTAAACATAGTATCTATGTGTTATTCGACACAGGAGCGACTCATTCTTTAGTATCCCACTCGTTTACTAAGTACCTTCCGATAAGACCAACTCTCTTAAATCATACCTTCACCATTTCTACTCCCATGGAAAATTCATCCGTAATCACTTACGTATATAAGGATTGTCCGATCCGTATTGAATCTATTGTGTGTAAGGCAGACCTATTTCCAATACATATGTGTGACTTTGATGTTATTCTAGGGATAGATTGGTTATCTCGACATCGCGTAACTATAGATTGTCATTCCCGTCGTGTTATTTTCGGTGATCTTCATCATCCTGATATTATATATCAGGGAACTCAAGCTCATAAATCTCTTAAAATTATCTCCGCATTCAAAGCTCGAAAATTCTTATCCAACGGTTGTGCTGGATTCCTAGCATCGATTAAGGATACTTCTGCTAGTATTAAGAGTATCGATAGCCATTCCGTTGTCCGTGAATATCCTGATGTATTTCCGGATGAACTACCAGGATTACCACCCGACCGTCAGGTAGAATTCACCATCGACTTAATCCCTGGTGCCGAACCTATTTCCAAAGCTCCATACCGTATGGCTCCAATGGAACTGAAGGAGTTGAAGGAACAATTGCAAGAATTGTTAGATCTAGGATTCATAAGACCCAGTGTTTCACCTTGGGGTGCTCCAGTCTTATTTGTGAAGAAGAAAGACGGTAGTATGCGCTTATGTATTGACTACCGAGAGCTGAACAAGATTACTATTCGTAATCAGTATCCTCTGCCTCGCATTGATGATCTCTTTGATCAACTTCAGGGGGCTCAGTTCTTCTCAAAAATCGACCTGAGGTCCGGGTACCATCAGCTAAAGATCAAGAATGATGATGTTCCCAAGACAGCCTTTCGTACTCGATATGGTCATTACGAATTTTTGGTTATGCCCTTTGGGCTAACTAATGCACCCGCAGTCTTCATGGATTTGATGAATCGCGTATTTCACAAATTCCTAGACAAATTCGTAATTGTTTTTATCGATGACATTCTGGTATATTCCAAGAGCCGTGAAGAGCATGAAGCACATCTACATGCAGTACTTGGAATCTTGCGGCAGGAGAAGTTGTACGCTAAGTTTTCCAAATGTGACTTTTGGCTTAGCCAAGTGGCATTTCTAGGTCATGTCATATCAGCAGAAGGAATTATGGTAGACCCAACAAAGGTTGAAGCTATTACAAAATGGCCAAGACCCACTTCTGTAACCGAAATACGAAGTTTCTTGGGTCTTGCTGGCTATTACCGAAGATTTGTTGAAAGATTCTCGGTAATTGCTTTACCACTCACAAAACTCCTAAGGAAAGGGGTGAAGTACTCATGGAATGATGAACAAGAGAAAAGCTTTGAAGAATTGAAGAAACGACTTGTATCTTCTCCGATACTCGCTCTCCCTTCTGGATCAGGAGGTTACCAAGTCTACAGTGATGCTTCAAAGAAAGGATTAGGTTGTGTGCTAATGCAACATGGGAAGGTTATCGCTTATGCCTCCCGTCAGTTAAAGCCTTATGAAGTTAACTACCCTACACATGATTTAGAATTAGCCGCAGTAGTCTTTGCACTTAAGATTTGGCGACACTATCTGTATGGTGAAAGTTGTGACATTTTTACCGACCATAAGAGCCTCAAGTACATATTTACTCAGAAGGAGCTAAATATGAGGCAAAGAAGGTGGTTAGAACTTTTAAAAGATTACGACGTAAATATTCAATACCATCCAGGCAAAGCCAATGTTGTAGCTGACGCATTGAGCCGAAAGAATTCCGGGACTATATCTTGCTTACAAATTCAGCCTCGTATTAGGAGGGATCTTGAAAGGATGAACATTTGGCTTCAGGTTAGTAAATCTGATGGATATCTAGCTAGAATGCAGATTGAACCCGACCTCATATCTCGGATCAAAGATGCACAAAAGCAAGATGGAGAACTTTGGGCAATTGTGCAAAATCTTGAGGTGGGTAAGCAATCTGAATTTCGTATAGACCATCATGGGGTGATTTGGTGCGGCAAAAGACTTTGTGTACCTGATGACTCCAGCCTTCGTGAGTCATTATTAGCCGAAGCTCACAGCTCACCATTTTCGATTCACCCAGGATCTACCAAGATGTATAGAGATTTAAGACAGAACTTTTGGTGGAATGGCATGAAGGAAGACGTTGCTCGATACGTAAGTAAATGCCTCACTTGCCAACAAGTGAAAATTGAACACAAACGAGCAAGCGGTCTGTTGCAGCCATTGGATATTCCCATATGGAAGTGGGATGAGATCACAATGGATTTTGTTACTGGTTTGCCTAAGACATTCAAGAAGAATGATGTTATATGGGTTGTTGTCGATAGATTGTCGAAGTCAGCACATTTTCTACCAATTCAGCAGGGATTTTCGGTTAATAAGTTATCCGAAATATTTCTTCAAGAAATTATTCGACTTCATGGCACACCATCTTCCATTGTTTCCGATAGAGACCCACGTTTCACCTCACGATTTTGGAAAGGTTTTCAGGCAGCTTGGGGTACACGACTGAAGTTTAGTACGACTTTCCACCCATAAACAGATGGGCAGTCGGAACGCACGATTCAGACCTTGGAAGACATGCTCCGAGCATGTGCACTTGAATGGTCTGGAAACTGGGATGAATATCTATGCCTTGTTGAGTTCGCTTACAACAATAGTTGGCAAGCAAGTATTGGCATGGCACCTTTTGAGCTTTTGTATGGACGGAAATGTCGCGCACCGATATGCTGGGATGAAGTTGGAGAAAAGATTATTGAAGGGCCAGAATTAGTTCAGATTACAAATGAAAAAGTCACTATAGCACGAGAAAAACTGAAAGAAGCTCAGAGCAGACAAAAGAGCTATGCAGATCAAGATAGACGACCACTCGAATTTAAAATTGGCGACCACGTTTTCTTAAAGGTATCACCTTGGCGTGGCGTTCGTAGATTTGGAATTAAAGGGAAGCTTAGTCCCCGTTTCATCGGTCCGTTTGAAATCCTTGAAAGAATTGGAGAAGTGTCATATCGACTGGCGTTACCGCCTCAACTCTCTCACGTTCATAACGTTTTTCATGTCTCCTCGTTAAGAGGATATAATTATCATCCACTTCATGTCATTAGTTATCCGTTACTTACAATTCACGAAGATTTGTCCTACGAAGAGGAACCAGAAGCCATCTTAGATCGACAAGAAAGGGTTTTGCGTAGGAAAGTAATTCCGTTTGTCAAAATCCTTTGGAAAAATCACTCTGAACACGAAGCAACATGGGAATCTGAAGAATCAATTCACTCTCTATACCTTAATCTATTCGAACAATAGAATTTTAGTCAAGGTAACGGTGAACCTTGTTCTTTAAATCTATGTTCATTTAGTTATGTTTGTGATCATTCCTGCTTTGCTTTATGTGAATATATCTTAGTTAGGGTTAAGTATGTTTATGTAGGAGATATCAGTATCAATAAGTCACTCTTGTTATCTGCCAGTCTATGTTAATTTTTCTGCATGATTAAATATGTTATTAAGATATGTAGAGGAAAAACCATTAAGACATGATGGTAAGGTAATTGACAAATATGGTCATAAACGTAATTATGAATTTCAGATACATATGTATGTTTAGGAGATTCTTGTTATATAAGTTAGTAACTCTGCTATGAAAGTTCCGTTACGTATGTGATATGTTCTTATTTGAAAAATTTCGAGGACGAAATTTCTTTTAAGGGGGTAATAGTTGTAATAACCCTAAATTTAAAAATCATTATTCTAGAAAATAAAAGAATAATAATAATATATATTTATATTATGATCTATCTTTCTTATATCAACCAAAACTATTATTTTAATTATAAATTACCCACTAGGAAACCCTAATTAAAACACCCAAGTAATTCTGTACAAACCCTAGAATTTTCAGAATTTTCAGAATCAGGATTAGGGCCACTAAAACTCAGGGGGGGTATTCCCTACTTAACGATTTTCTTAATAACTTGCGGACGAAGTTGAATTTAATGATTTCGTCGACTCAGCTAGTCTAGTCCCACACGTGGCAACCCTATACATAAAATAAGTTCTCTCGCGGGCCGCCTCAAGTTAGCTTAAAACTCACGCGGGCCGCCTAAGGGTCAAAATTCGACTATAAATAGAGGATGTTGGGACTTGATTCTGGGCACAAAAACGACGATCAAACTCCAAAATTTCGCTGAGTTATCACCCGATTACTCTCAAAACACACACGAAACACTAATTAAGTATAGCAGGGTGCTGCAGAACAGGGTAATAACTCGATCGCTATTACGATTCATTGTCCGATCGATCAATATATCCAATGGATGTTTAAGTGCCGCCCACATTAGGGTTATACTTTGTCGTTCGTCATTAATTTGACGGATCATCGTTAATTCGATGGATAAAGTATTGTACTTTGTCGTTCGTCATTAATTTGACGAATCATCGTTAATTCGATGGATGAAGTATCGCACTTTGTCGTTCGTTGTGAGAATTTGATCTCGTGAGTTATCGTAAAGGCTGTATTAAGTTACTAACCTAGTTTGTGTGCATGTTATTTAAATTAGGTTAAAAGACTAATCAGTAGTCTAAACTCTGCCCGTATAAATCTAAAATATTAGCACAAGGTAGCTTCACTTTGGAGTTATTAAGGTACGGATCCTTACCCCACTCTTTATTGCTTCATAGTCAAATTGTTATAAACCACTAAATTACTATATCTTTTAAAAACTCTTCACGTCTTTGATTATCGATTCATTTGACAGTTCGTTCGATTCCTATTCTAATCATTTGATTTAGCTTTCATGTCATGCGATAGTATTATGTTATACTCATTATCGCATGTTCCAATATATGTTCCGTTTTATGAAAATAAGTTTTATAAGTTATGTGAATATGACCATTTGTACTCTGATACCCTGAGTATCGCTTCTCGTGGAGTGTCCCACGAGCATGTTGTTGTGGCATCGACATCATGTGCTCCATCCGTGACGGAGAGATTAGTTCACGGCGTCTCTTAAGTACAAGTGTGGTACATAAGGCTATTAGGAGGCGTATGGATCGATCCTAGGATTTAAGTATAAGGAGGTGGATAACGGGTATGCCAATTCGCCATCTCATGTGATAATTATGCAGGAGTAGCTACCTGTGTATTGTCACGTTTTAAGTTTGCTCATGGGTACATCCGTAAGATATGATTATGAAATTATGTTCTTGCATCGTATCATTTTCGCATAAAGCGTTATTTGTTATTTGAGCCTATTATTCTGTACTGAGCATTCGGCTCATTCCGTAAATTTTTGTATATATACAGGTCAGCAGGTTACTTTGGGCGGGAAAAAGAGAGAAGAATAAAGTCTAGGAATAAATCTGAAGATGTTAGTTAATCAAGTCGAATGTCTTCACTTGTATATTAATCTTAAGTTAAATTGTCGTGTGGTTGTATCCTTGTCAAATAAATAAATGGAATTATGACTTTTGTTTATGATACTACTGTTATTGTGACACTTCAGCCCTTCCGGGTTGGGGTGTTACAATTATATTTATTTTTAGTCCAAAATAGGAAAAAATCATTTTCCTATATTTGTGAAAAATGTTATTTTCACCTATTTTTCCAACAGTGTCCACTAGTATTTAGCATCACTCAACACAAAAGTGACGAGACCGTTATAGAATAAAGACTCAACAAAACCCCGTCGGGTTGTGTGCTACTCCTATAACGCTATAACTGTTAAGCCGAGTTAACAAGTAGTATGTATTCTAGCATGAACCTAAGCATAACAAAGCATGTATAAGGATTGAACAAATAAAAGCATATTTGTGAATCGTGCATTTTAACAAGTAAAACATGTTGCACCCAAAGTGTATTAAAAGGAAAATGGGTCAAGTGTACTCACAAAGTTGCATATGCTTTCCGATTATCCCATGTGACGAAGTTCTTGAGACTAGGAAGTTTAATGTGTTCGATTTGGAGTTTAAGAGGTGTTTACATATGGTTCTAGGGATTTGGAGTTTAAATAACATGAAAAATAAACATATGAAAATAATCATCTAACACCTATGACACTTGTTCTTGACACTATGAAATTCTAAAAGAGTTTAAATGTTTTCATGGAACAAAGTTCCATTAGAATCGTGACAAGTTATCAAGGCCTAAGATGATACAAGCTACTAGCTTGACGAATGTCCATTAGTTCATCACCAAGAGTTCGATTATTTGGTTGTTACATAAGTATATTACATAGTGTATATTACATCATATAAGTCAAGCATGAGGTGGAAGATTAAAGTCTTCATTTAGGCACCTCTAAGTATCATGGAATTCATACATGAGGTAGGAAGAACAAAGCTTCCATTTAGGTACCTCTATTGTTCACCACTACACTTGTTGTTATGAACAAAAAGGAGGGTCATGAACTTACAATAAACAATAGAATATGAATAACTAATCTATGAGAAAACATCAAGCAATGTGTGGATTTTCAAGTAGGTTAGCCCAAGCTAATCCTAAATCACACAATCATCAAGTCTTGAACTTGAGCATCACTTGTAGGTTAAAACCCTTGAACAAAACAGAAAGTTTGTGAGGTTTATACCTCTGATTTTGAATGTCTCAACCTTATTTTTAAGCCTAACTAACCATAGAAGTGGTTATAAGCATAAGGACATAGGTTTGAGATGAGTTTCCTCAAGTTTAAACAAGTTTATCAAAGTTTGAAACAAGAAAAGAAAAATCAGTCCACTTTGGAGCCCTTTTGGCAACATTCCAGGCTCTGGTTTTCCAAGGAAAACCAATGGAAACGTAGTTAAGGTCAATAAAAAGTAGTAGGAAAATGAATCGAGTGAATCGGATAAGAATTGAGTGAGTTATGCTCACTTTAGTGAAGTGGTATAAATCTGCTCGAACTTCTGCAATCAGCTACGGTTTGGAGTGTTTGAGAGTGAATGGAGAGTGTTTAGAAATTGAAATATGCTTGGAGGAGGCTTAGGTTATATAGGGGATGTATTAGGGTTTCATTGGGTTGGGCTTTGGAAGTGTTTAGTGGGCTAAATAACTCAAAACAAGTAAATTAAGTGGGCTGATGCAAGGCTGTTAACAACCCTAGAATTATCATTTTTTTTTTTACATTAGAAGGTATATATTTGATGTTTAATAAAGTGTTACATGGTGTCTAGTATGTATGTAACTTGTAACAAGGTCCAAAATGCATAATGACATGTTTTAATTTAGCAAAAAGTGTGATAACATAGGTGTGTATAACACATGAAATGTAACAAGTATGTATGGTTTATAGTTTGGTATGATCAAGTGAAAAAAACATACGACTTAATCTTATAATCGAATAACTAAGTGTTTAAATGTATGAAGATTTAAGGATTACAAATACACGATCATTGTTTACGAGTTAATCTTACGTTTATACGAATTACGAACCATGTATCAAACGAGTGCATGTATCAATGTATAAGCGATGTATAAAAGATTCGTTTCATTACGATCAAAGTCTCGGATTTTACAACGTTACAACGAAATACGATTACAAGGAATACAAGATTTCCAAAAAATATAATTTCAAGCAATGGTTTCTAAATATGGAAAGTATGAAAACGCAGGGCGTTACAGGTTTGTTGTTGTAAATTATTTTTTTCCACTAATCAAAGCAATTATTAGATTACTTGGTAAATCTTTTTGTGAAATGGCAAAATGAACAATCTTATGGATTTTAATTGTTGTGAGAAGCTTCCTTCTACATATATCTGAGGTTTGTAGGTACCTTCATGCTTTACTTTGGCAACCATTTCGCTTGGAAACAAGGACCATCATGAAATGTGAAGAAATCAGGTGTATCTATTTCTAATTCTCTATGCTTTGATTTTTTTTATATATTTTTTAATAGTGGATTGTAATTGTATATTATTGGGGTGATGTCATTGTGGTGGTGGTTAAGTCTTGTGCATCCCGGTTACGCTTAAAAAGTTTTCAAAAGTTAAATTTAAATCTTACCCTTCATTCAAAACACTACACATTGAGGACAATGTTAATCTCAAGTGTAGGGATGGAGAAAAATTGAAAATTTTGAAAACTTTTGCCTTTAAGTCGACTTGATCGTGTTTAAAGACCGAATTTCTCAAAGTAAATCATCAACGGGCTCCAAACCAAACCACATGTATAGGTCCTTAGTCATGGTCATGTTCCATGTGATTGTAGTAGAAAAAGTAATTCTAGCAATTTTTTAAGAAAAAGGAAAAGGAATGCCTAGCTATAACTAACAAGCTTTTGTTAAAATAAATGCATGCTTCACATCGGTAACCTTTCTTCCCTACTTGATGAGATTTTGAGCCTACTTTAAAACAAAAAAAAATCATTATCATATACATATATTTTTCATTTGTTTGAGAGTAGGCCATATGTTAGCTCTATATTAGAACTTGTATGATTTGATACACGCCGAGGCCATGGACTAGACATTCGCACATAGATGATAAAGGCAATTTAGGACCACCTTTTTGTTTTGACACCCTTATGTATTTTTACCAACTTACCCACAAACCACCCATTAGAAGCCAAACTTGAACCCTTTTCCATTCGTTTGTTAACCCATATCATTACCCAAGTTAAACCTTAACCTTGTTTGAAAACCGTCTAGAGAAGATGCATTTGTTTATAGTTGTTGCAAAAAAAAAAACTAAAAACTAAAAACTAAAAAAAACAAAAAAGAAAGAAAGAAAGAAAAGCCAACAAACGAGTCGAACGACCACAATCGAGGCTAAAAAAATATATGAATAAGTTAGATACGGGTCAAAATTACCCAATATCTTTTAGTTTATTTGTTTAGTAGAAAATAAGGATTTTTTTTAACGGTTTGTGTTCGCCATTTTTCATTTTTAGCCACTTTTAGCCAAAAATTCCTAACCTTCACCTAAGCCCAAAACCCGTAAAACCTTTTGATATGTGCGGTGTCTATGTGTTGTAGTGGAGGTGTGATTGTCATAAAATCCTATGATTATAGAATGACGTAGTTGGTCTTTTAGTGTTTATTACTAGTCCATTACATGCTAGCTCATAAATGAAACTGAGAGGAGTGAACAATTGTGAGGGGTGTGTTGCATGAGCATAAAAAACCAAAGCACGTTAAGTTTGGTTATGCGTTTCCATGTTTTAAAAAGAGCATCATTTTATTTGCTAGAGAATAACAATAAACTCTTATCAACATAGTGAATGGGGTATGACTCTGGACCTTAACAAATGATTGATAAAGAATTTGTGAAATGTATTTGTAAAATAATGGTTTGATATATCGAAAGAGTTTGCTTGAGGGCAAACAAAAGATAAGTGTGGGGATGTGATCGGTACACTCTTGTTTATTTTAATAATAGTAAAAATGTATTGATATTGTTATATAATATATTATTTTAATTAGTTTTTGTATTTGATAGATTATGTAAAAAATGATCTTAATTCAAAGAGTTATAACAAATAACAAAAATTTGAAAAATGATTAATTGTGGTTTCAAAAAGTCTATGAGTAACGAATTATTGAATTAATAGAGTAATTAATATAGTCATGAGCAAATTAATTCATTTGATAAATTGTTTGTGGAACGTATGGAGGTAGTAAGAAAACATGAATTTAGAATTTATCGTCTAAATGAGCCATCATTATTTAATTATGCTATATCACCAAAGATAAAGGGATACGAAGGCAGGGGTGAAAAAAAAACGCATGGTTCGAGGTTGTGGCTGCACAGAGATTGAGGGATCAGAAGAGTTTGTGGTTGGTGTTTTTGCGAGACGTCATGAGTATACGTGGCTAATCTCCTAAGGTTTCACTCGGTGTAGACTTTGTAAGAATTCTAAGGTTTTAATATTTTGTTTATGATTTAATTTGTGACTAGTTGTATTTAACCATTTGAAACTTATATCAATTGTCTTGCATTTGTATTAGATTTATGAATTGTCGAATGAATTATTAAATTTGACTTTGTGAAATGAATATGCGCAATTATGCCTTGCTATAGGTTAGGATTTACATGTTCTTGGTAACGAAGTGCAGTGCGATCCGTTGTCTATGACGTTGATAGCTCTTGGCACCTAAGCCACGTAATACTAAATCCGTTAATAATCAAATGCAACTAAATTAAGTCTAACGTGTAGAAACCCTAGGTCTTGCAGTTGTCGAACCGGGTGTGACCCTTGTTTCTAACTTATTATTTTTACTCATTCTAATTAGTCGTTTTTAATATATTTTTTTCTAAACAAACTAAAAATAAAAATTAGCAAGCTTCATAATTATTTTGTACACTTGTTTGTAAATAAGTTTGGCTAATCGAACAACTAGTGTGATACTGACCATATGCTCTTCGTGGATACGATACTCGACTTACCCTAGCTACCTAGGTTAATTGGGTTTTTGACTGATCGGGACGACACGGTCTGTCACATTTCGTATACAGACTGTAAGAACCATTTAAAAAGTGTCACGTGTCATCCAACCAATTATAGAGAAATGATAAAATAATATCCTAAAATATCAATTATATTGAATTTCTTATAAATACTTTTATGTATGTATTGTTTTGGTATGTGTTAACTTAACTTTTTTTAAGTGTTGCGATATGTTCTTACGGTTTGTAGGATAAATATGGTTTGTACCGGAACCAGCCCCTGTATGTATATATGCTTAAAAAAAGTAACGGTGTGATGCTTCCGTTCACAAAAGGCTGCCTTCATGTAACACCCCGAAAATTCAAATTTTTATATTTAAAATTTAATGGTAATAATAAACAAAATAAACTAACTATGAATAAATAACATAGTTAGTTAGTTGTCTTGTAATAATAAAGAAAATTGGTTAAATATAACACTCTATGTAACTTGGAATAAAGTATAGGGACCAATTGTAGCAAACTTGAAACAAGTTTGTTTTAATTAAAATACTAGACACCAAAACACACACTTTAAGTGTGTGTTCTGGTCGAACTATCCAGAGAAGCCAAGAGCTCCCCACATCAAACCCTAACTAGCTCAAAAAATTGACAAATTGAAAGGCTAAATCAGTCCCAAATCGAAATCCAAGCATGAATTAGTGATCACCTCAGTGAAGTGATCATAAGGTATGTCAAATTCTACCATTTTGTTCTATCTCAAGTTCTTGATGAACACTTGAAATTTGAGCTTGAATGATAGTTATTTGGGTGAAATTAGAATGAATGTATGATTAGAAACAAACCCTAGTTAATAAACTATTGAAATTGTGTTCATGTTGACAAAACTCATAATCACTACTTAGGTGTTTAATGGGTTTTTTAAGAATGATGAAGAACACTAGGGATTTGATTATGTAACGAGTGTAATTGAATTACTTGAAGTAAATCCAGAATGTGATGTGAAAATTTACATATGAACCTAAGAAAAATGTTTAAAATTGGCTAAATAATTAGTCATGAAACTTGATTGTTGATTTAGTAAAATTATGCCCTTAAGGTGTTCGTTGAAATGCCTAAAAGAAAGGCTAAATGTTGAAATTAGGAACAAAACGCATATTTGAATAATGTTGTGAATTATGCGTAATATGACATAAAGGGAGTTCTAAACAAGTCGTTGATTGAACTCTTTAGGCAAGGAAACCGGGTCTTCAAGCGGACAAGCCGGAGCGGACACACGCTTGAAGGGAACGCTTTAAAGGTACGCGACTTGTCACTTTGTATATTCATGTAGACAAGTTTAGTTAAAATTTATGTTAAATGTTGATTTAGCGAAAATATGTGTGTGTTTGGTAAGTCATGGAAATGATGTAACTCACTCGACAACCAAACGGGTCAAATTATTTATTTAGATATGTTTGTTCATAATATTGTTTAATTAGTCACATTTAGAATGTAAATAAAGTGATGTAACTCACTAGATAAAGAAACGGGTCAAATAATGGTCGAAATGGTAGTGTTCAAAGTGACTTAAACGTCACTCGTTAAATTGAGTTATAAAAGCGTAAACCAAGGAATGGAAGTGATACGCTAAGGTTGACAAGCCCGGGAATGGGTAATAATGGTTAGAAAGCAATATTGATGAATTATGCAAGTACGTAAGTATTAGTTCCGTTACTTAGTTACAAGAATGTTTAGTATGTTTTGTAAATGATGTCGTAGGGTGATAAGGATGTTTGATGTATCATTGAAGTGACGAAGTTCACTTGATAGATCAAACGGGTCAATTTGAATAAATATTTGTAGTCATCAAAGTGAAGGTTTTCACTTGACAACGGAACAGGTCAAAACTATGCTTTCAAGACGACAATGTATGTAGATACTTGAAAGTCATATCATATGTTAACAATAGGAGGTGATATGCCAAGAGATTGGATGCACCAAATTGATTTTTATGAACCCTTGATATTGGGACAAATGACTAGAAATCGCTTGCAAGATTTGCATAAAGCGGTTTGCTCGAATTATGGGAAAACGAGCATGAAATTCTAGTGCGTGCATAAAACCATGTAATGGTGATGATACGCCATAGTTGACAAGCCCGGGGAATGGGTAACAAAGCTTAGAAATCAATGAAATTGAATGATGAAAGAAAATATGTTACAAAACAAACGGGTCGAATAATCGAAACAAGGATTTGTGAACTATTCGCTTATAAACCGGGTTTCGTTGCATGAAATTTAAATGGTTAGATCCGTATTTTTATTACGGACGCGTAGGAAAAATAATCACGTAAATCGGACAAGCAGATAAAAAGTTATGAAGGTTTTTGTATTAAAAAAATGGAAAACAAGAAAAACCTGCTGACAGACCGTAAGCTACGGTCCTGGACTGTAGCCTACGGTTCAGAAGTTCTGGTTGAAGTATTAAGGGGAACCGTAAGCTACGGTCTAAGAACCGTAGCCTACGGTCGAATTTTAATAAAAATTTTGATTTTGTTTATTTGATGGTTTTGAGCTTTCGGGTCCGTTTAGACGGGTTCTAAGGTCTCATATACTAACGTTTATGATAAATTTCCAATGTAGGTGTGTTTGAACTTAGCTTGAGTGAAGATTAAGCGATGAACCTGAACCGAACACTCGTTAAATGAAACATCCGTGTTAAATCTTGTTTTGTTTTGATAAAAGTGAATTATGTAAACACATAGCACTATATTTTGAATACTTTATACATGTATAAATGTTAACTTGGCAAACTTTTTGAATGGACTCATTTTCATGTAAAATGCCTAGTTTATTATTATATTCTCGATTAATCAAGACGGGTGTTACACTTCAAAATTGAGCGATGTGAGTTGCATACCTTAAAAATTCTTGGGTTCGTATTTCTCAATTTTCATTACAAGCATTAACAAAGTTTAAATTAGCAACTTTTTGTTGCATTATGTGTTGTACCCCAAGCTTGGGGAGTTTTTCAAAAAAAAACTTTAATTTTTCACTTTTAACTCAAACATTTTCATATTTTGTATTTTAACCCCTATTAATTTTTTTTACTTGTAACCAAAAGTTTTCCATCTTTTATAATTTAACACAACACTTTATTATTTACAACTTTGGTCACCCAGACTTTTTGTCTTTCGCAAGTTTAAGTTTCGTTCTAAATTTTGCGAGTTAACACGTCGTAGCGTGCATGTGAGGTTCAACGTTTTTTGCTCTATTTTTTCATATTTGACAGACCCGTCACAACGTGTCCATTTTTTTCCTTTTGACAAGTTCGCCGCAACGGGCGGGTCATAGATCGACTAAGTTAGTATTTTCTACGTTTTACGCTTCTGGTTAATTTCTTCGCATTAACACACTGTAACAGGTGTGCGTGGTTCAACGATTTTAAATCTGTTTTTTCGTTCAGTGTAATTTTTCCCATTTTATCTATTTTATTTTTACGATGTTGAGAGTCGATGCCGTTGTGGCATTGGTGCTACTTGGCACTGTTTTACGAACGTTTTTAACCTATTAATTTTTTTACTAATATTTTGTTTCGGTTTACCCCTATACTTTCTTTGCTTAAAAACTATTTTTTACGTGCGTATTTTATGTACGGGTAGGTATAAATATAATCTGTTCTACATTCCGACGTAAACTTTTTTTTATAGACGAGTCAGGTCAAATATAATACATTTTCGTTTAAAGAAACCATTTTTACGTGCATATTTTTATGTACGTTAAATTCAAGTTCTACGTTTTGACGTAAACATTTTTGGGAATTGATTCAAGTCAAATATAATATTTTTCGTGTTTATTTTACATATGTTTCGTAAAGTTTGTTTCGAACTGAGTGGAGTCAAACTATGGTTTCTTTTTCTACCCTTTTTACGAAAGCTCTAATTAATCACTTTCGATTACATGTGCAGATTTTCCTTCATACCCGTTACGTTTTCTATGTATGAGTTGGGTCACATATAATACGTTATGATTGTTCGATATGAATTTGATTTATTTTACGTTTGATCCAATCACAATGCTTATACAGGTTACATTGAGTTCAATTGGATACGTCGAAATGTGTGTTTTCATATGGTTAATGCATCATATAACGCTTGGACAAATCCATTCAATGTTTACGATGTACCCGCGCCGCAACGCAGACGGATCTTAAAAAAAAAAGAAATAGTATTTGTTTTTTCACGTGACATAAAGGAAATTTTGGTTTAGGTTTATACCTTTATGAAAGATATTAAAATAAAAATAAATAGATATATATTGCAACAATCACAAATGACAAAATGCTTTAGTTTAGAGAGAGAGTAAACCGAAGAGAATACAAAGAGGTTTAGAGAGAGAGGGGAAAGTAAACCGGTAGACTGATAAAGATGAGAGGATAGGCCAGTGCAACGAATGGCAGTACAGTTGCAATGTAAGATTGTACAAAATTGAACAGTATTATGGTGAGGCGAGAAAATTTCTTAATTAATATAGGGTAAATTAACCATGTTTACTATGTTGTTTAATGTCATAAAAATTTACAATAGATATATGAGGCGTATATTGTAGACTTCCATATACGCACGCAATTCTCACTTCTAAATTTGATTTATAAAACAAATGGTTCATACAATCGTGAATCGTTTTTTATTATTTGCAAAAGAAATGATTTTGAAGATTTACATATCCAAATATGATTTGTGTTTAGTTTTTGGTTTTTTGATACTTAAAAACGTTATAATTGATGCAAATTGTAACACCCCGTGTTTTCACGAGTGAAAGTCAAAGTCAAGGCCAAAGTCAACGACCGATTTCGCGCGACGTGACTCGTAGAATTGTTTCTATTATATTTAGGTTATGTGGAGTAAATGTTGTACATTACAATAATCAAGCCTCACCAATCATATTTCGATCGATCTACGACTGTGAACGATAGGAAGTAACAATGCGATAAAGTTAATCAAGCAAGCTAATCAAATCGACACCAAAATCGTAACTCGAATTTCGTATTTTATTTGTCAGTTATACGTGTGTGTGTGCCTTACGTGTTACTTGTGCATGTTTATTTTATGTTGTGTGGTGATAATCAAGCGAACTCAATCGAACTCGAAGTCTAACTCGAATATGATCGAACCCGAGCTCGAATCCCGAATCGAACCGTATAAGAAGTAGTTGGGACTGAAAGTAATTTGAATTAGGAAACCCTATCAAACCGATCGTAAATCCGAGCCGAATCAACATCGCATCGAGCTCGCCCAAGGTGGTGGCATCCGCACGGATGGCCCATCCGCACGGATGGCCAATCCGCACGGATTGCCAGTCCGCACGGATGGCCAGCCCGCGCGGATAACCTGCCCGGGTGCGTGCCGTGCGCACGGCTCACCCCCTTTCCCTTTTTGGCATCCTATAAATACACGGGTCACTCTCCACTTTTTCTACTTTTGGCAAGTGACGTCCAAACCACACGCATTCTCCACCTTTTTCCCAGATTTCTCTCAATCCAGGTAAGATCTTGCACTGATTCTTGTACATCTTTAATCACTACACGATTCTACACACTTCTATCTTTCGAATCTTCAATTTTAACCATGAGATCATCCGGATTTGAGGTAATCATGGGTGACGTCATCATGAAGTTCGTAAGAACTTCATGCTTGGCCTCATTCCACCAAAAATATCTCAGATCTAAACGATTTCTACAAGTTTTTACAATAATTCCACCTAGATCTAAACTTTTCTAAGGATAAAAGAGTTGAAAGAAATAAATCTAATGTTCTCTCCCTCTTTTACCCTTAAAACCGGTACAAACCCGATCAGTCCTAGTGTTTTGCTCGTCAAAAGTGATACCCTAGTTCTAGATCTGGAGTTGTACCCTAGACAACTGATTTCGGGGTTAACCGGGACGACCGTTCTGAGTCGCCGGCAGGCCGAGTTAGGGTGGTTCCTAACCGGTCTAGTCACGCGGGTGAGAACACAACTCCAAGTGGTTGCCACGTAATCAGAACGTCTCGATAAACGACAATAGAAACCAAGTGTAGACGAACGGAACAACCAGAGCAGTTGTCCGCACGGACAGGCTACCCGCACGGGTAGCCACCCGCACGGACAAGCTGTGCGCACGGGTTGCCATCCGCACGCACAGGTCATACGCACGGGTTGCCAACCGCACGGACTACCCTTGAGACCCACTTTCCAAGCGAGGTTTGAGTATCGACGAACGAGCAATCCGGACGGACGACCTCTGAATGGATTACTCATCGGATCATGAGATACTAAGGCCTTAAAATGAAAATCGAGCAAACCCCACCCGCACGGCCAAGCCGTGCGCACGGACGGGCTATCCGGACGGATTGACCCTGCCCGCGCGCACAGGCTGTCCGCACGGACTACCTTACGCACGGACCACCGTCCGCGCGGCCGGCTTGAAAGGTAGAAACACTTTGGTGTTTTCTAAATGCTACAACGAAAACTCCAAAGCACAAGCCATCATACACAAACACATCTTAGGAAGAAACAATCCACTTGGACGTTTATCCACACAAGCAATCTAACCGTACGGGTAAGTCGTCCGCACGTATAACTCGTCCGCACGGGTTGCTACCCGCACGGACAGTCACACGCACGGATGACCTATCCGGATGGAACACCATCCGCACGCATCACCATCCGTACGGATAGGTCATGCGCACGGATGACCCCTATTCACGGACAACTGAACCGCACGATCAGTCATCCTACCCACTCTCGCTTGTACTGTTTTTACGCGTCACTTATCGTTACGTTATCGAATCTATTCAGGCTAATCGTACTCGCTGTAAAGCGCTCCCTTCAATCCATATCGCTGTGAGTATACTCGAACCCTTTTTGCTTTAGCACTTTTGGGTGTTACATACGTTACAACTATTCAAACTACAACTATCACACTACTCAAGCTATTTTAACGCTTAACCATTATCGCATGTTATACGTGGCTTATGAATGCTTGTTTGTTATGTTTACACATGGAATGCTGTCTACCTGCCTTAGCAACGATAGTACTATAGTTTGGACTCAGCACCCGTTTCCACGGGGGTTGTTAAGGATCTTTTACTTGCATGGATTACGGTGGTAATCGTGTATTGCGAACTGCCTCGGGCAGTCAACCCGCAGTCATTGGTATCGATGGATCTATGTCGATAACTAACGTGCTTCATTTCACTATGTGTACGTGCTGGTTATGCGTAAACGAATTCGAACTCTATATGCTATTATCAAACTTGTATGCTCACCTGTACATTTTTTATGTATTGACATTATTTTAACGTATGTGACAGGTGTCTAGGTTGTTTATATGCTTCTCGGGCTGTGATGAAATCGAAGCTAGGAATTGGAGTCCTAGAAACCAACGAATAAATTAGTTATGTTTAAATCTGAGTTGTCGGAACAGAATATTTGTTTAGATTTTGTCTGTAATAACTTGTTTTGCTATTTGAGACATGGTATGGGACATGTTAACTTAAATTGAATGGTAATGATAGTTGTTATGGAAACTTCTGGACAATCTGTTTCGCTCAGTGCCGCGCCCCGATGATTCCGCCATCGGTTGGGGTGTGACAGATTGGTATCAGAGCCATAACTATAGGGAATTAGGCAAGACTCGACCTAGTCCGGGTCGAAGTCTTAGAGACCTAGACTATAGTTGAGAACCAACAGACCAGCTCACGCGTGTGCGTAATTTCGTCGCTATCACTCACTCTTTTTCTAAGCACCACACTCGAATTTTCAAGCTTTGAACAAGCAATACGTCCGAGAATAGGTGTGAAAACCGCAAACTCTCGACTAAGGTTGCCTAATCAGCTTGCGTTTTAGCTACAAAAGAGGAGAATTATACCAAGTTAGGAGTGAAATCCACATTTTGATGAATAATCTCCTCAACTTTTATCAAAAACAAGGACGGAAGTTGTAAGATAGGGGTGAAACCCTAACCTTGACGACTCGTCCCGCTTTTATATATAAAACTCCACCAAAGTTCGATGTATTCCAACGGTCTAGAGGCACGACCAAACCAATGGGAGTTGCGCCAGCACCCAAGAGTCGAGGCAAAGGCATAGTCCTGGAGGTCGTTGTGCAGGATCCTTGCGAATAGTCGAGCTACTTTGGTTAGTCGAAGTCTATTAGCCATAGACAATCTACCCCCGATTTATCGATCTTTATGAAAATTTTAATGTATTTTCCGTTATTTGTTAACATTTTGAGATACTACTGGTTTCGACCCAACACTAGTGCTTCTGCCGAAACACAAAACCCACACAATTCATCGCTAGCAGCAACGGGAACAGTTAGAATACTTTGTACGCTCGTAGGTACTTTAGTAATTAGGTTATATGTGTTCTTGTCATTGTGCTTACGTGATTAGGAACATTGTGCTCTATGTGATTATGTGATTCTGTGCAGTTATGTGAATGTGTGATTTTATGCGTTTACATGGTACGTGTTACTGAGCTTTAGTAGTCCTAGACGTGTGAGGTGAGAATCGAATACATATGTTGAGTTTCCATGGCGGTGTCTATTGCAGACAATGTCGTCTGGTTCCCATCATCGGCTCTCTCGTCAGGAAAAGAGGGACAGACGCCTTGCGTCCATCGTCGCGAAAGCGGTAGCAAAGGCTGTGAGCGGTGTCTGCGAGAATGCCAGCAAGTCATCCGAGGAATCGAGGACTGAAGGTCCCAAAGCTGCTGCCAGACCTTTCAGTTTCAAACAATTCAAGTCATGTGGGCCGAAAGAATTCACAGGCGAAGGAGGTCCTACTGCTCTATTCCACTGGTTTGACTCTATCGAGGTCACTCTGCGACAAAGTGGTTGCCCTGATGACCTTCGAACTCTGAATGCTACCGGCGTCTTTCAGTCCCGTGCTCTGGACTGGTGGACGGCCGAGAGGAACAAGAGAGGGAATGATGCAGCCTACGGTTTGTCGTGGGATGAGCTCAAGGAAGTCATGCTGGAGGAATTCTGCCCTCCTCACGAACGACAAAAGCTTGAAGATGAATTCTGGCACATACATCAGAAGGATGGAGACAACGCTGGTCTCACTGCTCGCTTCAAACAGCTCAGCATTATCTGTCCTGACCAGGTCAAGACCCCTGAGATTACCATCAAGAAATACATCCGAGCTTTGCCCGACTGCGTTGCTGATTTCGTGCAAGCGGCTAAGACTACCACGATCGAAGAAACCTATCTACTGGCCGCTGAGATCAATGACAAAAGGGTCAAAGCTGGGATGTGGGATAAGACCTCCAAACATCTACATCAAGCCACTGCTGCTACACCAACTGCTGAACCCACGTCCTCAGGCAACAAGAGAAAGAACAAGAGAAAGAACAACTCCACCAACAAGAACTGTGCGATTTCTGCTGCACCGATCCAAGCGGTACCTGCTCAACAGCGTCAAGTAGTGGCGCCTGTGGCCAATGCACCGCCTGCAAAGCGTGCGTATACTGGACCACACCCACTCTGCCCTACTTGCACCTATCATCATCCGACTGCTATTCAATGCCGCTTCTGTGCTCATTGCAATGTCTACGGCCACTTTACTGCCAACTGCCGTATTCGTCAAGCTCCTGCCAATCAAGCTCTACTCGCTGCCCCACAGGGTCAACAAGCGCCTCCGGCATCCGCAGTCAAAGCCAGAGCATGCTTCACATGTGGCGACCTGAACCATTTCGCCAACATGTGCCCGAACAGGGTGGTGAAACAAGAACCCCAGCAGCAACAGCAGCAACCACAGCAACAGCAACAGCAACAGCAGCAGCAACAGGCCGCACGTGCCAGAACTTTCAATCTCAACGTGCGTCAAGCCCAGGCCGACAACAACGTGGTCAATGGTACGTTCCTTGTGAATGGTATTTATGCTTCATGTTTGTTTGATACTGGAGCCGATAATTGCTTTGTGTCACTCGAATTTGAGAAACTCCTTAGTCGTAAGCGCTCTCGACTCTCCTCTGCATTCGAAGTTGAAGTCGCTACCGGAAGAACCGTCGCTGTAAACTCTGTTATTCGTGATTGCACGCTCGAGCTCAACAATCACATCTTCTCAATCGATCTTATCCCAATGCAACTAGGAAGCTTTGATGTCATAGTAGGCATGGACTTTCTTCGCGAAAACCATGCCGAAGTTGTGTGCTTCGATAAAATGATTCGTTTTTCCCTCGCCAACGGGGATTCATTGTGCGTCTATGGAGATACTACTTCGAAGGGTCTCAAACTTATGTCATGCCTACAAGCCAGCAAGTATCTCCGTAAGGAGTACAGGGCCTTCTTGGCTCATGTCGTAGCAGCGGAGAAGGAAAAGAAAGAGAAGAAGAAAGTGAAGGACGTTCCAGTGGTTCGAGAATTTCCTCGAGTCTTTCCCGAGGATCTTCCCGGACTACCCCCAAAGCGTGATATCGATTTTCGCATTGACCTTATTCCCGGAGCGAATCCTATTGCCAGAGCTCCCTACCGACTTGCGCCGTCCGAAATGCGTGAACTCTCAACCCAACTCCAAGAATTGCTTGAAAAAGGCTTTATTCGCCCGAGCACCTCTCCGTGGGGCGCACCAGTCCTTTTCGTCAAAAAGAAGGATGGGACGTTCCGGATGTGCATCGATTACCGGGAATTGAATAAGTTGACTATCAAGAATCGCTATCCTCTGCCTCGAATCGACGATTTGTTTGATCAACTACAGGGCGCTACGTGTTTCTCGAAGATCGACCTGCGTTCCGGATATCATCAGCTACGTATACAGGAGGAGGATATTCCCAAAACCGCGTTTCGCACTCGTTACGGCCATTATGAATTCGTTGTCATGCCTTTTGGCCTAACCAATGCACCAGCTGTTTTCATGGATCTGATGAATCGAGTGTGTAAACCGTATCTTGACCGTTTCGTCATCGTGTTCATCGACGATGTCTTGATCTATTCCAAAACGAGATCCGAACACGCGCAGCATCTACGTTTGGTTCTCGAGTTACTTCAGGGAAACCAACTCTACGCCAAATTCTCCAAGTGCGAATTTTGGCTGGGGGAGGTTCAATTTCTGGGTCACATCGTAAATAGTCAGGGCATTCACGTCGATCCTGCGAAGATTGAAGCTGTTAAGAGCTGGGTTACGCCTAAGAACCCGACTGAAGTCCGTTCCTTCCTCGGACTGGCGGGCTATTATCGACGATTCATCGAAGGATTCTCGAAGATTGTTGTACCACTCACTTCTCTCACTCATAAAGACCAGCCCTTTTTCTGGGGAACCAAACAAGAGTCTGCCTTTCGAACCCTCAAATACATGCTTTGCAATGCCCCTGTTCTCACGCTACCCGACGGAAACGATAATTTCATTGTCTACTGTGATGCTTCTAACCTTGGTCTCGGTTGTGTCTTAATGCAACGAGACAAGGTTATTGCTTACGCATCCCGTCAGCTCAAAATCCACGAGAAGAACTATACAACCCACGATCTCGAGCTAGGCGCAGTTGTCTTTGCATTAAAGATTTGGCGACACTACCTGTATGGCACCAAGTGTACGATCTTCACCGATCATAAGAGCCTACAACACATCTTTAATCAGAGGGAACTAAATATGCGTCAACGCCGATGGGTAGAGCTTCTCAACGACTACGACTGCGAGATTCGTTATCACCCAGGCAGGGCAAATGTTGTTGCCGACGCACTTAGCAGACGGAGTTATCTGCTTAGCACTCGAAATGTTCAAGCTCAGCACAATCTCGAAGCTCTTATTCGTGACGCCCAGCATGCATGTTTCAACGAGCGCACCCTGAAGAAAGAGAGAATCTACCACGACGGAGCCCAACTTGTGAGCAAATCAAACGGGATATTCCATTTCCTAGACAAAATCTGGATTCCCAAGCGAACCAACCTGCGACAAATCATCATGGACGAAGCCCACAAATCCCGATACTCTATTCATCCCGGTGCTGACAAAATGTATCATGACCTTCGATATAGGTACTGGTGGCCGGGTATGAAGCGGGATATCGCTCTCTACGTCGGAAAATGCCTAACCTGCGCTAGAGTCAAGGCCGAACATCAACGACCCTCTGGCTTGCTCGAACAACCTCCAATCCCCATGTGGAAGTGGGAGAGCATAGCTATGGATTTCGTAACCAAGCTTCCAACCACGTCATCAGGTCACGACAGCATTTGGGTTATCATTGACCGTTTGACCAAATCAGCCCACTTTCTGCCGATACGAGAGGACTACAAGGTGGAACGATTAGCCCGAATCTACACCGACGAGATCATTTGTCGACATGGGACGCCTCGTGACATCATCTCTGACCGTGATGCTCGATTCACTTCGAGATTGTGGGGAACGTTTCAAACGGCACTAGGTACGACGCTTAATCTAAGTACCGCGTTCCACCCGCAAACTGACGGTCAGAGCGAAAGAACGATTTGCACGCTCGAAGACATGCTCCGTTCATGTGTTCTAGATTTCGGTGGTAATTGGGATAGACACCTTCCGTTAGTCGAATTCTCGTACAACAACAGCTACCAGGCTAGCATCCAGATGGCTCCTTTCGAAGCCTTATACGGAAGAAGATGTCGATCGCCTATTGTGTGGCACGAGATCGGTCACTCGCAACTAACCGGTCCGGAACTACTACAAGAAACGACAGACAAAATCTTCCAAATTCGGGACAACCTAGCGAAGGCTCGAGATAGACAGAAGCTTCTCGCCGATAAAAAGCGCAAGCACCGCGAATATGGCATTGGTGACTACGTACTCCTAAAGGTATCACCTTGGAGGGGTGTAGTCCGATTTGGCAAAAAGGGGAAACTTGCGCCTCGGTATGTGGGACCTTTTAAGATTCTGGAAAGGATCGGAAAAGTCGCCTACAGACTCGAATTACCGGAAGAACTTAACAATGTCCATCCGATCTTCCACGTGTCAAACCTCCGAAAGACCATCTACGAACCAGCCGTACATGTTCCTCTAGATGATTTACGAGTGAACGAAACATTGCACTTCGTGGAAAAACCTGTCGAAATCATGGATCGCCAAACCAAAGAACTCAGGCGCTCACGCATTCCCATTGTGAAAGTCCGGTGGGAAGGCAAACAAGGCGCGGAGTTCACTTGGGAACTCGAAAGCGACATGAAGGCAAAGTATCCACAGCTGTTTAACGAAGAAGCAACGTCCAACTAAAACAGCGAGTATTCGAGAGAGATTTCAGAGAGTTTGAAATATGATAATATGTATGGAAGCCAACAGAAACCGCCGAAACTAATGAAGATTGAATATTGTAAATAAGAGAAACTAGAGAGAGAAAGCTCTTGTTCGCTATCCGATCAATCAAATGAATCACGCCATCTGTACGTTATTGTGTGTTCGATCACGTACGTTCACGGATTCCGCACGTCGTACGAGTCGGATCGCAACCGAAGCGAATTCAAACTAGAACCCGCAATGGGCAAGGTTTTGAAAGAAAAAGAAAAAGGATTTTGAAAATGAAAAATTAAAGATTGAAAAAGATTTCCCTCGAACGATTTCATAGGCTTTTAAATCAGCCGATTTTAACCGTAAAATCCTGGTTAATTTGGCGATTCTCCACACGTGATTCACAAATTTGTTACAGCTTCCGGCTTAATTTCGGGACGAAATTTCCTAAACAAGGGGAGGCTGTAACACCCCGTGTTTTCACGAGTGAAAGTCAAAGTCAAGGCCAAAGTCAACGACCGATTTCGCGCGACGTGACTCGTAGAATTGTTTCTATTATATTTAGGTTATGTGGAGTAAATGTTGTACATTACAATAATCAAGCCTCACCAATCATATTTCGATCGATCTACGACTGTGAACGATAGGAAGTAACAATGCGATAAAGTTAATCAAGCAAGCTAATCAAATCGACACCAAAATCGTAACTCGAATTTCGTATTTTATTTGTCAGTTATACGTGTGTGTGTGCCTTACGTGTTACTTGTGCATGTTTATTTTATGTTGTGTGGTGATAATCAAGCGAACTCAATCGAACTCGAAGTCTAACTCGAATATGATCGAACCCGAGCTCGAATCCCGAATCGAACCGTATAAGAAGTAGTTGGGACTGAAAGTAATTTGAATTAGGAAACCCTATCAAACCGATCGTAAATCCGAGCCGAATCAACATCGCATCGAGCTCGCCCAAGGTGGTGGCATCCGCACGGATGGCCCATCCGCACGGATGGCCAATCCGCACGGATTGCCAGTCCGCACGGATGGCCAGCCCGCGCGGATAACCTGCCCGGGTGCGTGCCGTGCGCACGGCTCACCCCCTTTCCCTTTTTGGCATCCTATAAATACACGGGTCACTCTCCACTTTTTCTACTTTTGGCAAGTGACGTCCAAACCACACGCATTCTCCACCTTTTTCCCAGATTTCTCTCAATCCAGGTAAGATCTTGCACTGATTCTTGTACATCTTTAATCACTACACGATTCTACACACTTCTATCTTTCGAATCTTCAATTTTAACCATGAGATCATCCGGATTTGAGGTAATCATGGGTGACGTCATCATGAAGTTCGTAAGAACTTCATGCTTGGCCTCATTCCACCAAAAATATCTCAGATCTAAACGATTTCTACAAGTTTTTACAATAATTCCACCTAGATCTAAACTTTTCTAAGGATAAAAGAGTTGAAAGAAATAAATCTAATGTTCTCTCCCTCTTTTACCCTTAAAACCGGTACAAACCCGATCAGTCCTAGTGTTTTGCTCGTCAAAAGTGATACCCTAGTTCTAGATCTGGAGTTGTACCCTAGACAACTGATTTCGGGGTTAACCGGGACGACCGTTCTGAGTCGCCGGCAGGCCGAGTTAGGGTGGTTCCTAACCGGTCTAGTCACGCGGGTGAGAACACAACTCCAAGTGGTTGCCACGTAATCAGAACGTCTCGATAAACGACAATAGAAACCAAGTGTAGACGAACGGAACAACCAGAGCAGTTGTCCGCACGGACAGGCTACCCGCACGGGTAGCCACCCGCACGGACAAGCTGTGCGCACGGGTTGCCATCCGCACGCACAGGTCATACGCACGGGTTGCCAACCGCACGGACTACCCTTGAGACCCACTTTCCAAGCGAGGTTTGAGTATCGACGAACGAGCAATCCGGACGGACGACCTCTGAATGGATTACTCATCGGATCATGAGATACTAAGGCCTTAAAATGAAAATCGAGCAAACCCCACCCGCACGGCCAAGCCGTGCGCACGGACGGGCTATCCGGACGGATTGACCCTGCCCGCGCGCACAGGCTGTCCGCACGGACTACCTTACGCACGGACCACCGTCCGCGCGGCCGGCTTGAAAGGTAGAAACACTTTGGTGTTTTCTAAATGCTACAACGAAAACTCCAAAGCACAAGCCATCATACACAAACACATCTTAGGAAGAAACAATCCACTTGGACGTTTATCCACACAAGCAATCTAACCGTACGGGTAAGTCGTCCGCACGTATAACTCGTCCGCACGGGTTGCTACCCGCACGGACAGTCACACGCACGGATGACCTATCCGGATGGAACACCATCCGCACGCATCACCATCCGTACGGATAGGTCATGCGCACGGATGACCCCTATTCACGGACAACTGAACCGCACGATCAGTCATCCTACCCACTCTCGCTTGTACTGTTTTTACGCGTCACTTATCGTTACGTTATCGAATCTATTCAGGCTAATCGTACTCGCTGTAAAGCGCTCCCTTCAATCCATATCGCTGTGAGTATACTCGAACCCTTTTTGCTTTAGCACTTTTGGGTGTTACATACGTTACAACTATTCAAACTACAACTATCACACTACTCAAGCTATTTTAACGCTTAACCATTATCGCATGTTATACGTGGCTTATGAATGCTTGTTTGTTATGTTTACACATGGAATGCTGTCTACCTGCCTTAGCAACGATAGTACTATAGTTTGGACTCAGCACCCGTTTCCACGGGGGTTGTTAAGGATCTTTTACTTGCATGGATTACGGTGGTAATCGTGTATTGCGAACTGCCTCGGGCAGTCAACCCGCAGTCATTGGTATCGATGGATCTATGTCGATAACTAACGTGCTTCATTTCACTATGTGTACGTGCTGGTTATGCGTAAACGAATTCGAACTCTATATGCTATTATCAAACTTGTATGCTCACCTGTACATTTTTTATGTATTGACATTATTTTAACGTATGTGACAGGTGTCTAGGTTGTTTATATGCTTCTCGGGCTGTGATGAAATCGAAGCTAGGAATTGGAGTCCTAGAAACCAACGAATAAATTAGTTATGTTTAAATCTGAGTTGTCGGAACAGAATATTTGTTTAGATTTTGTCTGTAATAACTTGTTTTGTTATTTGAGACATGGTATGGGACATGTTAACTTAAATTGAATGGTAATGATAGTTGTTATGGAAACTTCTGGACAATCTGTTTCGCTCAGTGCCGCGCCCCGATGATTCCGCCATCGGTTGGGGTGTGACACAAATATGTAGCAAATTCTTTGATGTATTTTATTAAAATGATTTCATTACTTAATTCTTAACGATGTAAAATAACTTAAAGAACTAGTTAGTGCGACGAGAGCTGTTGAGCACTTTATAAGCGATTGAGTATTGATTACTATAAGTAAGATATTGCAAACTTGTGAAATGATTACCATGTATACTTACTTATTTGAAGATTTGAATATATTTTACTATGGTTTCCAACATCGGTTTTCAATTTGCATATCCGGTAAGGGTATGTGTTACAGGGCGCCAATGAAGGGCTTCATCAGGAATGTTAGTCGCATCATGGGTCTTCACACCGTCACAGGAGGGATTCATCGGGGGTGGGGGGCACTTCCGCAGGTGGAACAACGGGTGTGGGGGGTTGAATTTGAGCGTTGGCGCTTATAGGGATCCCCCTTACCGTTAAATTTAGGAAGATATTAGAAAAACTAACACGCTAAGTTATCATGGCGTGTTTGTGTCTAGCATCTCAGGTCATCATGTTTTATCGTGTCGTGTCTGTTATGTTATGCCAACCCTAGTAGACCAGTGATATCCAGTGGTGATGGTGGTACGGGTGAACCCATGGACCTCGGTGGTTACAGAGGATGATGATCTGAGTGATGGTGGTTTATCCAAGGTGGGTGGTGGTTGGATGTTGATGGTAGAGATCAATGGAAGTTCGAAACCCTGGTGATGGAGGTTGTCGAAGGTGTGTGGGAGAAGCATATACCACAAAATGGTATTAACTATTGAATTTTTTATTAATTGTAATATCTTTTATCAGATGTAAGTATTAATACACTTTTCTTATTATTAAATGTAATTTTAATATTTAGTTACATATTTAAGTAATAATAAAATAATACAAAAAATTGTTAAATATAATATTATTAATCAATTATCGATTATTGATTATGGATTGGAGCTCCACCACTACACCCTTTTGGTGATGTGGAAAGTGAGAAAAAAAGTGTACCTACATGATTTTCTAAGTGAAACCCACATACCGTAGACAGTAACTATTTTAAGGTGAATATTATTGTGATCCGGTTGAGGTGGCCGAAATAAGGTATTATATAACTAATTAAATAGACTTAAACAAGGAGTATGAAGTATAAGCCGATGCCAGAGAGGTCGTCCCACTTGTACCAGAATCTTTTGGGGAAAGTTCTTATTCCTCGTCGGTATATGTTTTTCCTTTTTCTAATTTTTAATGGTAAATTGGATTTAAATAATCCCAACTCACTGTTATTGGCCAATAATAATCTCAACTCATTTAATCACCAATAATAATCCGAACTATTCACTTTTGTTTGTAAAATACTCCCAGTTAAAAAATTGCTGACGTGGCATGCCACATCAGCAATTTTGCTGACGTGGCATTTTTTATGATGTGGCAGCTAATGTGGCAGTCTACGTGGCATTTTTGATGACGTGGCAACTGATGTGGCAGGTGATGTGGCATGCCACATCAGCAATTTTTTAACCTAGTTAGTGTTTTTTTAACTGTGAGTATTTTACAAACAAAAATGAATAGTTTGAATTATTATTGGTGATTAAATGAGTTGGGATTATTATTGGCCAATAACAGTGAGTTGGGATTATTTAAATCCAATTTGCCATTTTTAATTAATTATTTTTCAAATAAAAAACTGTTAATCATGAAAACTCCTTATTTATGTTTGATATAAAAATAGGTTTTTTTAACTATTGATTGTTATTTACTTTTAGTTTAATAATTCGCTAACACTTGAGTAGTAACTCTATATATAAATTTACTGTCGAATGTTTGTCTTTAAAATAATGTGTGTTGAGAAGGACTTTGGTCATTGCTGTTTGTTATTTTATTCTAATACAAACAAATGAACAATAATAGTAATTTAGAAAAAATAATGATAACAATAGCAAGATATAAATAAGTAATTTTCATATTAGCATTATTAAATAACAAAAATAAAATATCACTTGTTGCCACCTTAGCCCAGAAGGTTTATCTGTTAATGAAATACTTAAAACAGAACAAAGCTATCTTAACATCAAGATCATACTTTATATAATAACTAGTTTACAGACCGGTATATTATATGAATTGAATATTGAAATATAAATTTGTATATAATCATTATCAGTTAGATAACTTATTATATAAAATGTGAAACAAAAAGAAAAGTTATATTTTCGGATATACACATATATTTTCTTGGGTTTTACTTCTCTTTTGAGCCACTATAATCCATATTATTATATACGGCTGTAAAACACTAACACTAAAAAAATAAAAAATAAATAATAATGATAAGACTATAAGCCTTTTTAAAAAATAATTTGTAAGTTATAAAGTTATGACAAAGGAATTGTAATTAAACTCTATGATGTTTATTAATGATATAATAAATTCTTTGATAAAGATAGTATTATAGGAAATGAGATAATAAGATGAGATACGATCATACTATATAAAATATTATGTATTAAAAAAATCATACTATAAATAAATATACCTTTAAGAAAACAGGACTTCAAAATTTTTAAATATTAAGTGTCAATACAACATCTTTAAATATTAGTCAGAATATTCAAATTAAATATTTATACCACAACTATATCTTATTCGATCATTTGTTCATTATATTAAACTTTATTTAGGAACAGCTATTTCTTAAAATTATTAGGCGGACTTCAAGATTTTTAAATAGTTGTCGTAATCAACCATTATATAAATGTTAAATAAAATATTTTTTAAATAATAGAATTTAGAAGATTACAAAAACAATAACACGTAATTACCTTTTTTTATATCTAAGCAAGTATAATGCTACCATGCAATGACCCATAAGTGATGACATCAAAAGGTTATAAACCCCATTAAAATACTGCATCGAAAATACCTGGTTCAATGTTTTGAAGTCAATTAATATGATTACCCGTAGATTATAACTATTCGACGAAGGTTATCGTAAAGTTCTTTTCTCTATTGACTACATCTAAGATATCTAAAGTCACAATTTTAATTTTTAAATAGTTTTTAAAAATTCATATTTTGCAAAGAAATTCGAAGTGCTTCGAATTAAAATTCAGATAATTTAGTTTATAAAAATAATATTGAAAAATAAAAAAATCTGACTAAATGCTAAAGTTGGACGTCTGGCAAAGTAAGAGTTGGCCTTTAATGAGTTGCAAACCATTACCGTGTTCGTATAAACGTGTTGGCATTTCTAACTTTTGAATTATTTACTCGTTGCTTTCGTTGGTTTATTATTCTTATCAATATATTATTTTTTGCCATAAATAAATATTAAAAGTAGAACATTTATATCTGTGGTCCTGTTAATTATTAAACTGCATCCAACGTGTCTAATTCGAAGCAGTAGTTATAAGTCACACTTAAGTAAACATGTCTAATTCGAGCCGGAAATTTAAATCGAGTTAACTCGTGTCTTGGTGAGTCATGTCGTTTTTCTTTTTTAGAGAGTTTATATATTTGTGTTTCTATAGTAACAAGCTAACAATGTTTGTAAATTCCATAACTTTTAAACAACAAAAGTTAAACTGTTAATAAGAGGAAATTAAATTTCTAGATTCCTTGATTTTTTTTGCCAGTTCGAAAAAAATAATAAGAAATCTGAAAATTTAATAATTTATATGACTCCACAAATGAGTCACCTTATATTACATTATAACAACTTAAACTGAATTAGATTAGAGTGAATTGCAAATTTTGTCTTTTATTTATTTATTTTTTTTTTGTTAAAGCAGATCACTCAAAGGTAGTTTAGTCTTTTTACCTATATATAAATATTTTAATTAACAATAAGACAAAAACAAATTTAAAAATTAATATATAATATAATATATGTATAAAGAGAAAATTTCACTTTTTGTCCTTTATGTTTGCACTGAATTTTGAAACATGCCCTTTAAAAGTTTTAGTTTCAATTTATGTCCAAAAAACACATGTTTTATATCACTTTATGTCCTTTACACCAAACTGAGTTAATTTACTCAGTTAGGTTTATTTAATGCAAGGGTATAATAGGTATTTCACCTTACTTATTTTTTTTTTCAACATTTTCTGCCATAGATATCAAAATCAAGAACACACTCTCTCTTCATCAATCATCACATCTCTCCCCTGTTTCTCTCTCTTAAAAAAACCCTAGATCTAAAATTTTTTTCCCCTGTTTCCACCGGCACAAGCGAAGCATCTAGCACTGATCCACGCTGCAGAACTTGCTGGGAAAAAGAGGAAGAAAACTCTACATCCACTAGATGTGAAGACAAGCAAAATCAGAACCGTGACGCGAACTGTTGACTGTGACCAGTTTGGACCGACAACTCGAAACTGAAATCTGAAACTGAGCCCCTAAATGCCAAACAGAACCGGAATGAAATAGATTTAAGTCGTAATACATGGTTTCAAGCCAAATCGCTTACCGGAGAACAATTTGACTCGGATTCGCCACCATCGTCGCCAACTCCGACGACCACCTGCTGTCGTCGGACCATCATCATTAACATCGCAACTTTTCGTCATCGTCTTCAACAGGTTATCATAATCATCATCTTTTTCGGAGACGGACATTACCGTCATCTTCATCATCATCGGCTCCAGAAAAAAGAATGTGGGGGGTGTGTCGTTCAGCCATCCAGATCCACCGCCGCCGCCGTGAGCGGCGGCGCCACTTCTAATCTGTCGCCGGTTTAGAGAGATCGGAGGAGGAAGGGAGTTCTGATGTTGGTGTTGTCAGCTGGTCATCCGCTGTCGTGTGCCGCCTCCTCCGCCACCAAGGAGGTGGTCGGCCGGATTTTAGCGGGAGGGAGAGACAAGGAAGATGATGTTGTCTGTGAGTTTCTGTTTTGAAGTTCAAATTCTATTTTCATTTTAGATCTAGGGTTTTTTTAAGAGAGAGAAACAGGGGAAAATGTTGAAAAAAAATAAGTAAGGTGAAATACCTATTATACCCTTGCATTAAATAAACATAACTGAGTAAATTAACTCAGTTTGATGTAAAGGACATAAAGTGATATAAAACATGTGTTTTTTGGACATAAATTGAAACTAAAACTTTTAAAGGGCACGTTTCAAAATTCAGTGCAAACATAAAGGACAAAAAGTGAAATTTTCTCTATGTATAAATAATATTTGTATATGTAGATGAAATATACAACCCTTGAGCATTCACATTCAATTCTTTATCCATATCTATATATTTACATTAAAAAGATCTATTATTTTTCTCTTTTTTAATTAAATACTATTTATTTATATATTTATCATTACCGTTTCTTTCTTTTCCACAAACAACCACTTTAAAAAATATTAAAAAATTTATAAGAGATGAACAGTGTTCCCGTATATTTACAGATGAATAGTAACATCTTATCTCCTACACTCAAAACCACCCACAACCATTCATTATAATATAACCAATCCACTCACATAAATATAACAAATCCACTGTGAATGCTTTTATCCACCACCTTTTTTTCTCTCCCCGCCTCTCGCTCTCTCTACCTATCTTCTTCTACATTTGAAGGGCTTTAAATTTTGGTAGACCATCATGGATTACAACATTATCGCTCAACATCTTCAACTCATATGTTGAAGTTGGTTAATGAATATTGCAAGTATTGTTATCATTCAAGAAGATGATAAGGACAAAACTATTATTTTTTCAAATGTTTTTTTTTGAAATATTCAGTTTATAAATTATTTAATTTCCAAATATTCGTAGCGCTCATTTCTTTATCCATAGATTTTGTTTTAATTTTGTAAGACCCAATCTTAGTTAATTAAAGTTTTATAAAAATTTGCACTCATGTACATATAATGCATAAGCACGTCATTACAAAACTTCGATTTTTACAAAACTTTATAAGTTTTCCAAACGTCTTAACATACTAACATAATTAGATTTGATAATCAAAAGAACAAAATGCGGAAGCTTGATATTTAGATGTGTTCGGTTCTTCATTTAGCTTGATTTCCATCCGTTCCATCATAGCGATCACCTATGTATCAATTATTATCTTAAACGTTAGCTATATAATGCTTAAAATGTATTTTGATAACCCAAGTATCCCAAAACAACAAAATAAAAATTTTGTGAGAAGACCCGCCGTAAGCTACGGCTTGTGTGTCGTAGCCTACGTCACGCTTACAACAGCTGGGCAGATTGTTCCCGCCGTAGCCTACGACAGGCAGCCGTAGGTTACGACTTGGAGCTGCTGCCATGTTTTTCCTGTTTTGCCCCTTTGTACGAAATTCTTCGTATTTTCTTGAATACTTATCCGTTTTATACAAAACTTGTTCCTATTTGATCGTAAAACATTTGCCCACATACTTAACTCGTAAACCCATAACCTGGATTCATAACTTCATGTTTTACGCCATTAATTCAAAAATCTCATGTTTAATTATTTGACCCGTTATCATGTTTAAGCTTTTAAGCTTATGTAATTCATATCTTTTTCGAAAGTACATCCTTTTTGCGAATTTACCCCATTACCTCGGGGAATATTAATCCCGCGTTCACGCATCTGTTACCCGGTTTACGCTTACGCTTATTCGACCCGTTCAACCCTTTAATAGTCGAACTTCATTAGACCGGATTTTTTTCAAGAATTCGCAAATCTTTCGATTAGTCGAACTTATAGTTAGTGTTCACATTACCCGATTTACTCTTGCCTTCGTAACTAATCCCATTTACCGGGTTTGTACCGAAGTTATTACCCACGCACCCGTTCCGGTATGCGTTATGACTTCTTTTTGACCCGTTCGATTTATTCGTGTGAAATCCATCACTTGAAATAAACCAAACTCATCATCGTTCTTTATTTGACCCGTTTGGATGTTTATGTGAAACCATCACTTTTAAACAACCAAACTCATCTTTATTCTTTATTTTGACCCGTTTGATGTTTATGGGAAATCCATCACTTTTAAACAACCAAACTCATCATTATTCTTTATTTTGACCCGTTTGGATATTTATGTGAAATCTATCACTTTTAAACAACCAAACTCATCATTATTCTTTATTTTGACCCGTTTGGATGTTTGTGTGAAATCCATCACTTTTAAACAACCAAACTCATCATTATTCAATCATACACAAATAACACATAATTTAACAAACACACTACGAAACATAAAGCCACGTACCTTATAGCTTTTCCTTCAACCGTACGTTCGTCCCGGCTTGACTTCCCGATGCTTCACTTGTGTTGTCTAAAGTGTACAAGCCAATATCATTAGAACCTCTCGGCCCATATGGCATGTAGATTTATCAATCAGCATTACTTCATGTTCCCATTAACAATTTCCGTTCATTATCTAAAATTGGCAATTCATTTAGGCATTTTATCAAACATCATGTATGCATATAATTTAGCTAGCCATTTTAATTCAATTAAACCATGGCTAACTAAGAACCTCAACTTAACAGGTTCAATTAATCATCACAATTCACATTAACATGTAATTTCAACAAACCCATGTCATTACATTCTTTATTTACACAAGAACATGGGGCTTTTTATATTAGAAATAAACACCACTTCTTCATACCGAACATAATAACTTCAACACATAATTTTTATAACTTTATCAACTATTTTCAGTTAGGATTATGATCCTACACTTAGATTACTACTTCATTAGGTCATTCATGGACTTAAATCCTCAAATTTTCACCCAAAATCAAGTATCACCAAAACTGAAATTACAACTTACCTTGTGTTAGACAAGTATGGATGATTGATATTCTTGATTCAAACACGAATTTTATACCGAAGTTGCCTTTCAATTTGTTCAATTTGGGTGTACAATGGTTTGGGGTGTTCTTCCCCTTTCTGGTTGCACACTTACACACGCACACACATATGTGCAGTGTTTTATTTTTATGTTTTAATAAAACCACTTTTCCTTTTCGACCACTTTAACCCCTCAAGTTCATTTCATTTAACAATGGATATTTGCCATCCATATTTTCTTTATAAATTTACTAAATACTAACTAGGGTATTTATCCCTAGTTATTTTACTTTAACTATTAACTAAAACGTATACTTATCCATGTTTTGATATTTTGGGGTGTTACACATTTTAACTTAAATATTGTTTTTCTTTTATTATCCGTATATATAGATATCATGATATTTTGTTTTTAACTTTTTATAATTTTCAATGAGTATTGAAAATTTCTCTGAGATTGAAATTGTAATTATTTTTGGGCATTAACTTTTTTTGAATATGTGATTTGTTTCGTTTTCATTAATTTTATAACTTTTATATGAATCTACCCGTGTGCATGCATAATATACTATATGTTGTTAATATACACATATGTAATCATTTATGAATATAATACACAAATGTAGAAAAGTTTGTACACATGTGTATAAACTGATAGTTAGCCAGAATGTACACATGTGTATAAACTAACAAATGTGTATCTCGTATAAGCTGATAGTTTGCGAGACTGTACACATGTGTATAAACTAACATGTGTGTATCTTGTATAAACTGATACTAGCGAGATTGTACACATATGTATACACTAATAGTTGTGTATATTGTATATACGAAAACTAGTGAGATTTTAGGGATTTTGATTATATTGTTTAATAAATACAATTTACAAAAGACACAAATACCCTTACGTCATTTATTTTAAAGGGAAGTTACAACATTATAATTACAATCTTGCCAGTGTTTAAAAATCTCTAGACGGTGTAATCCAATGGCCCAGAACAGTTCACACAGTTCACTCTCAACCTAGTGTTCATTCTAGAACGTTACCTATATGTATATTGTCAAATTTTGAACTATTCACATATGTATATAGTCAATTTTCAAATATCCATATGTGTATATGTATATAATTTTTTTATTTTCTAAAACATTTTTTAAAGTGTTTTTTAAATGGTTGGATATTTATGTTATTTACATAATTAGTCACTATAAAGGAGAATTGAAAAAAAATGTCCTCATGTACAAGGCATATGACTAGTTTTAAACTGAGAATTTTAATTATGTTAGGGTTATATAATTAAACAAAAAGTATAAATATAAAGGAGAAAAATTGTAATTCACTATCAAGCTTTTAACAAGCAAATATACAACGAGTTGTTATATTTGTTTAATCCTAATATAAAATGACACTGTTTTTTTCTTTGGTGGAATGTTTTTAATTAGAAAAGTAAAACAATTATATGGATAATAAAGTGGACAATTGTTAAGCATTATTAAACAAGAGACTTATTGTTTTTATAATGAGGACAATATGTTTTATGCCTTTAATATTGATGCTAGCGGTGTCACAACTCTTTGGCATGTGCTTTAGAAAAATATACTTAAAAGATTTATTCTAGAAAATGAAGACTTTTTTGCTTTGTTAAAATATATTTAGTAGCTCACCACGTATAATTGTATATTCAGAGTTGTTTCTGAAAAGTCGTAACGTTTTTTAATAAACTTATAAACTGTATATATGTGAACAAGAAAATAAAAATAAACTTTATAGAATTTTAAAACAATATTTTTAGGCCATTCATGAGTAAAGAAAATGTTTATAAACCAAACACATGGAATGAAAAATGTGCAAATGAACATGTCCGGTCCTCCTGCCTAAGGCCATGGGGTATGAGGCTTGGGTTGGGGCGTGGGTTGGGGGAAAACGCCCAAGCCACCACCCCGGGGGCTTGGGTTGGGGCTTGGGTTTGGGCGTGGCCCCCTTTGGCGTGGGTTTGAAGCCGGGCGTGGGGTGGGCTAGCAAATGACATGGCGGGCTCTCAATGGCCATGTGTCAACTCATGCCCCAACCCAAGCCCCACCATACCCCATGGGCGTGGGTTTTTTTCCCATTCCACATGTCAACCAATGCCCAACCCAAGCCTCAACCAAGCCCCACCATACCCCACGGTCTAACATCGATACCTAAATCACTAGATTCTCTTAAAGTAGAGTGAATTTCAAGGATTGTCCTTTATCTTTATACCCATTTTCAGGCGCTGTCCTTTATGTTCAAAATTGACGAGTTTTGTCCTTTATGTTTTCATATCATACACGTTTTGTCCTTTAGGCCTAACCCAGTTAGTTTTTTCAGTTAAATTTGGTCATGTGCTTTGCACATGAGAGCATTTTTGTCTATTCAAAGGTAAGTTCAACGGCAGATTTACAACTCAAAGCTTCTTCAACCTTTGAATTGACAAAAATGCCCCCAGGATTGCAAAGCACATGACCAAATTTAACAGAGAAAACTAACTGGGTTAGGCCTAAAGGATAAAACGTGTATGATATGAAAACATAAAGGACAAAACTCCTCAATTTTGAACATAAAGGACAGCGCCTGAAAATGGGTCTAAAGATAAAGGACAATTCTTGAAATTCACTCTTTAAATAATTTCACATTTAAGAATACTAAATCCCTTTTCTTTTTGGCAAATTGGCCTGTAATAATCCCACCTACACCTTTTTGGCCAATAATAATCCCACCTCAGAATATTCTCCACACCAGTCCCACCTTTCAGATATTTTGCCCACACTGGTCCTCCGTTAAAAATCCCTAACTCAGTTAGCAAAATGGCTGATGTGGCAGCTGACTTATGGATGATGTGTCAAAAAAGATTATGTGGCAGCTGATGAACTCATCTGAAATAACATATCAGATAAAAACATTTTCCTTTGAATTCGATTGGTTGACTTATTAGGCATTCAGATTCACCATCATCATATATCTTCTTTAATCTAATGCTGCTGATGATTTTTATTAAGTAATCCAAATTAGAATTCCGATCTTCCATTTCTTGAATCTGATCTTGAGTGCTCTGGTTCATTACCAGAATTTTGATCTTCCCAAATATGATTTATACGATAATTCTGATAGTTCTTTTCTGAATCTGATGAAATACTGGTTCATTATCAAAATTCTTGCTTTCACAAATGATCAGATTTCTGACCTTAGAGATCAGATTTATGATCTTTCATATCAGATTTCTTGAATCAATACCAGATTTTAATGACTGACTCCAGATTTCTCCTTTCACATCGTATTTCTATTCACATCAGTTATCTGGGTTTAAGACCAGACTTTTGGCGTTTCTTTTAAATCAATCCGGTGTATAACTTCATATGTGCACTGGTCCGGGTTAATCATCAGAACTTTTCTTCAGGTAGAGAATCATCAGATGGTGCGAAAGTATGCTGGTTGGAGAACCATAAAAGTAACAATGGTTTAAACCAAGTAATTTAGAAAGTAAGAACGACCTCTCGAAACAGCAAACTGCCACGTTCTTCATGAGTAAACTGGTTTTGATTTTGAGATAGCATCTCTCTCAACGTGAATAAAATGAGCGGCTCCCAAACAGAGCATGTAGGCATCAAATAAAAACCATCATTTCCTGTAATATATTTTTTAAGCATTTTATCGAACAGGTTATGTGCATCTTCAATGTCACCATTTCAACAAATAATTCGCTAAATGAATAACCCATTTCAGAATCGATCATATGATAAACATATTTGTTTACCCAGATGCTTCCTTTTAGCCATTATCTTTGAATGGATTTGTCAAAAAGAAACTAACAAAAAGCTCAAGGACTAGCCAACTAATTCAGAATGATACCTGAATCAACTGGTTTTTGATTTTTAGTTTCTTTGATGTTGCCTTTAGAGTTGCATTTTATTTGTGACCAGATAATACACACCCAACTTTGAGCAAATCAGGAATGAATTGTGATTCTCATGATGAGACAAAATGTATGATGAAAGCATATGAGTAATCATAGAGGATTAATTCTAATCGAAACAAAAAAAGAAGCAAGAAAACGAGCAACTTTCTAAGACTTTGCAACCAGGGGAATACTAATCAGCTGCCACATAATCTTTTTTGACACATCATCCATAAGTCAGCTGCCACATCAGCCATTTTGCTAACTGAGTTAGGGATTTTTAACGGAGGACCAGTGTGGGCAAAATATCTGAAAGGTGGGACTGGTGTGGGGAATATTCTGAGGTGGGATTATTACAGCCCAATTTGCCTTTCTTTTTTAAAGGCGTAGATTCATCCATGTTAAAGTACTCCTTTTTTTAAAGACGAAGTTATTCATGGTTATCTTATAACTGTTCACATATTCACGTATACCGTGTTTATAAAGATTAAGTCAAGTAACCCAAGATTAAGTCAAGTAACCCGAAAACTTACAATAATGAAGGTTCATACGATCAAGAAATGGTAAATAGAATAATATAAAATAAATAGGATGAAGAGATGGATCAAATATAAATGTGAATATCTTAGTAATCAACTTTATTTCTTGATGTGGTATGTCTACATGGATCAAAATTATGAATGGTCCTTTTTATCATGACAAAGTGAAAACATATGATGAAAATAAATTTATACTTCATTATCTGTCATTCATTCATTCATTCCTGATGTGGTAAGCTTAAGGTCATACGAAAAAGCTAAAAAAGATGATAAATACATTAATACACATAAGGTCTACGTGTCTACGACCAAGTCGTGCATCGATCACCCAAGTTACATGTAAAAACTTAGTTGTTGTAAAAACATACCAACCCCATTGATGACACGAGTCAGACCATTCAAAGATCGTCTAGCCATTGAGAAAAATTTCATAAAACGAAACATGGCGGAGAATCTAAATTCACTTAGACTATTGTTTGAAGACATGCACAAGCCTTGAAAATGTTGATGTAAATAGATGCACAAAATAATCAATTTTGAAGCCATTTTGTAAAACCAACATAAAATTTCCACAAGCAATCAAAGCTTTATATATGTAAAGTTTTATAAAAATAAGTAAAAAAAACAAATTCGAAATAATTTTATTCTTTCAAATTAGAAAGTTAGTTAAAAGATAGTTTAATCAAACGAGAAAGTGACACATTCTGAACTAACGACTCTTTCCTTCTTATAAACGAAAGATACTTGTAGAGTAAATGTCTATTTGTTGGGACAAAATTAATTTAATATTTTATTCAATATACTAGATCTAATGTCTTGATTTGAGCAAATACTTTGGTAAGAAAAAGGTGCAAAACACTTTTTTGTTTTTGTTTTTTTAACTACATTAAAAAAATAATTATTTCATTCTAATCACCCGGGCAAATTACATAAGGATAGCAGGTAGACGAGCAACAAACTGCGCCGTCATCCCCTTCTGAATAGAAAACCCTAATCTATTAAAAACAAAGGTTCGCCCCTGAGGGGTCGAAAAGTTGTTGTGGACCATGCGTGAACTCTAGCCACGAACCGAACCGCCTCCGGCGTCAAGGAGCCGAACGTGTCAAGAGCCAGGGGGACAAAGGCATGCTGATTATCCTCACAAGCTTTCGCGTGCTTTTCCACCTTCTTTAATTCTGCTTTCAGTACCGCTTGCCCCGCCACAAACTCATTTTTCCGGAACCCGGCTATGGGGGATACACCTGTGAGATCGACACAAGCATGTTTCCCGCCCTCCTAACCAAAAACTACATTTGTTTTAATACTTGTCGTTTGTGAGACTTAAACTCAATATCTCCCCTCTCAAATCAGGTGTTTAAAGGTTTTATCATTGTCAATGCACTGGTTGTACAACACATCTACTTGTTACAACAAATAAAAAAAATATAGGTATAGCATTCTAATGGACATGTATGGATGGGGAGTTTAGTATTACATTTTTGGTTCATGGATATTTCTGGTTCACTGACACATACGAGGTAGCAAAAAATCACGATAATTTAAGAAAGAGAGCATTCAATTGATCAAGAACCGAACCATGATACTCAAGGTTGCGATGGTAAATCATTGACTATGCCGACGACTTCTTTCAATTATAACATGAGTGATGTGTGAAACGAGTCAATGGCGGCTTTGATGGTGTGCAGGGAGGACCTCCACACAAGCTCCGTAATTTCGAGGGGCACGCGATTTAAAAAAAAATCCAATATATATATGTTATTTTTTTAAATAGTAAACACATATCAATTCCAATATCGGTCCATTCACAAATCATTTTTTTATGGTTTAGGTCAAACAAACCCACCCACCGGGTCTTTGTTGGAGAATCTACATTGCATATGCTAAAAAACCTGCATGGTCGTTTGAAACATCAATAACACTCAATATCCCCCCCACAAGCTTTTTACAAACAATCCACTTCGTCCCACAAAGCTAAATTTATTTCCACATTATCATTTATTATTTATTACTTTACTTCTTAAACCTTCTTACGTTACTCTATAACTTTCAAACCCTTCACAGGTTTGAAAAGATATATTTACACATTATCATTTGTTTTTATACTTATATTTCAAACCTTCTTATGTTGCTATTTATTAATAAACTCAACTTTTTGTTTAATTGTTTAAATTTTAACTAGGTTATAACCCGTGTGTTACACGGGCTGTATAACTAAAATGAACAAGTTATAAGTTTAAAAATAAAAGAAACACAAAAAACGTTGCATGTTACATTAAATAATGACAGTGAAATTACTATTTGAATTTTTTTTAATCTAAGTTGGCTACTATTCCAAAGAACTGATTTGTGTTACTTAAGATATCATGACCCAACCCAATCTGGTGACAACATTGAAAGGCCGCACTGATTTAAAGCCCATTTGATGAAAACACTACGTCCATGAAGACTAAGCCCATTTGATATCTATTTTTAGCCTTTTTGGTTATCATTTTGATTACACACATAAATCTACGTACATACATAATTACATAATGATTGTGTTACTTTAAAACATATATTAGATGCTTTTATACACATATATTTAGTGCATGAATATTATCCTATATGTTAATAAACAAACTTTATGAATAGTAGAATGGCATCTTGGTCATTATCCAAATATGTTAATAAACAAACTTTATGAACAGTAGAATGGCATCTTGGTTCATTTCATTGTTACATTAAAAGAGGAATCCTCTAGTTACTTATTAAAATATATTTAACCCAAATTTTATTATAAGATTTTTTATGAAAGTTAAATATACGGATGATTTATGTGGCAAATGCATATTGCGACTTCGATCATTTTGTCAAAGATATTATTGGTATCCCTTACTCGTTATTGACACGTAACACGTTTCCCACTACAAAATAAAGGGATCTCACCATACATGTCGCTAAAGGACATTACCTTATCCTATATGTTAATAAACAAACTTTATGAACATTACTTTAAAACATATGTACATTGGTAATTAAACGCTTTTATACACAACACATATATTTAGTGCATGAACCCCATTAATGATCATTATGAAAAACAACTTAAATCTAATAATTTGTATGGATTCAAATTCACGATGTCACATTGTTATTTATAATTCCATATGAATTTTACCACATGGGTTGGTGGTCCAGTGGCATGGTAAGACAAAACCTTTTAATACACTTAAAGCGTGAAATATTGAGTTTATGTCTCACAAGAAGTAAGAAATTCGTCATTAAAAAATCGATTTGAATTTTATTAAAAATGAGCTTTATTCGATATAATATATTACACCAGACACGATGTAAATTAAATAACTTATTACATCAAATGTATATAAAAGTAAACATTTCTTAACAGTGTATTAAAAATAACGTAAAACATTGTATATCAAATAAAAAATAGTGTTGTGTACCTAACAATTTCAATGGGTGCAAATCCTCTTTGTTAACAAAAAAAGGTAATGATATCCACAACTTGTGGCCTGGTGGTTAAGAGGTTTAGGTTTCTAATGGAGATCCAAATTTATTCTCTACTTGTATCACTTTGATGGATTAGGCAATAATAGATAGAGCCTAGCCTCCTTGTAGAGGTGTCAGGTTCTATCGTGAGCCCACCTGGGCTTTCGTCCTACCGTGTATTATGCCAGAGAGTGTTTAGCTCTTGTGGTGGCAAAACGTCTGTTAAGTGGCACTCGGCGGTATAGCTTCCCAGGGGAACGCTCAAGCCAAACTCTAAAGCCAGCGTGAGCTCGGTTAAGACAACATAGTCTGACTAGAGTGAGGACACGAGGCTCTCCAATTTAAAGAGTATGGTGGCCTTAGACAAGAAATTCGCCGTTAATAAAAACAGAAAAGCTAATGGGTGATTCTCTTTACACCCATAGAAATCATAAGACATGTGACCTTTACATATGACACATGACCATTTTCATTTTGTATTTCTTTTTTTTTTTTCAGAATTTATTTAAAAAGAACTAACTTCGACTTCTTCGATCTCTCTCTAGCAGACCCTTCTCTCTTCTGATTCCCTCTCTATTCTATGGATTATGGAAAATGTGAGTGGGGAGGAGGTGTAGAGGTGTAATGGTGGAGACCTGTAGGCATGGTTGTAGAAATCGCTAGTCCGCCGGTAGGGTGGGGGCTAGCGATTAATCAGGATTAACAGGGGATTAATTAGATATAATCGGGATTAATTCTAATTAAGTGAAAATTAAGCGAGCTTAATCAGTGATATATAATAAAAAAAGTTATACACTTCAGTCGTTTTTATTTACGTTTTGATATATATAGAAATGAGATTAGGAGAAAACGCCCTAAAGTGCGAGAGCGGTGAGAACGCATCCTGATGGGACACGTGGCGCGCAATATTATCAGGGCGGAGGAGTTTTTTTGTCTTTTTATCTTTCCTTTTTCCATTTTTTCGTGTGTCACAATACAACTTTATTTTTTTGCGTATAAGATTTGTTTGGTGTTTAGTTATATTCAATAACTATTTGGCATTTTACTGGTCTTTCTTAGATCTTTCTCATTCAATTAATCGTTATTTTGTTACATAGATAAGAGTTTGGCGTTTATTGCGTTACCAAATTCAATAAAATTAATTAATAATTCTAACGTCTTTAGCGTCCATGGTGTTACCAAAATCATTATATACATTTAATAATTCAAACTATACATTTTTTTTGGCGTTTTGTAGATTTTACCAGTTGAAATAATCCCATATATCTTATAAATGTAATATTTTGACGTTCATGGAATTCTTAATAATTCAAAAGATTACAATAAGACGAGATCAAAACAAACTAATAGTCTTCTGTGTATGGGATTAAATCAGAGATGTACCTATCGTTTTGTTCATCGCTTTCTTCAGATTCATCATCATGTTGTGCATTGACATATAACGCCATTATGTCGTCTCGTCTTTGATGCAGCATATACTTAAATATCGTAACAACCCTGGATCTTGCATCGTTCCAAGGTGCTAAATCACAGAGTTGTTCAAGAAGATGTAGTCTCTCTGTCTTCAGCATTTCTTCCATCGGCAATGAATATTCGTGTTGGATCAGTTCTGTTTAATCATAATGGAAAATATGAAAACATACCTGTCACCGCAGAAAGTGCAGTGGAGAATCCAGTGATAGAAGAAGCCATGGAGTTCGACATAGTTGTCAGTGTGATCTGGTTCCTCCTTAGGGTGCTAACTGATGATGGTGACTGATTAAACCGAAAGGGTATCGGCTATAGGAGAGGAGGTCGATGATGATGATGTTATGACTAATAGGTTATGTTTAAGTGTGTAACCTATTATCCTCTACATAATTCTCCTTATATAAGCACCCAAGAGGAAACCTAATTAGTTAATAAGGGTAATATGGTCCATCAACAATTACCAACTAATTATTTAATAGGTTATTATATATTTTGATCTATATAATGTAAATGATTATAATGGCTACTAGATTAAATATTAAAACATAATATATTTAATCTTACATTCTCCCACTTAGCCGAGTAATCATTTACTATGAGTATTAGATAAGCCTGATCAGGAGTAACACTCATTTTAGCCTTAAACAAGTACTATAGCAGAGAAATACAGCCGTTGAATCATTATGCGACTAAGGACCCCCATTAGTCATACTATAGCCTTAATTTAAAACCTAATCGTTATGATCAAAATACGCATAAGCTCTTTGTTTGATTTGTAACTTTATTTGTCCATATGCCATTATACCGGTTGAACATATTCTAAGAGACATACAAAATCAAACTGAGGAAATTTCATTAATCATAAAACATAAGCTAGTACAATATGCTTAAATAAGGTCTTTACTAAATCCCATATTCCGAACATGTTCTTCGTAAACCTTAGGAGGGAGACCTTTAGTCATCGGATCCGCAAGCATATCTTTAGTACTAATATACTCGATACAAATATTATTTTCCTCAACTCGTTCACGTACGAACAGATATTTTGTATCGAGATATAAACCAGCTCTAGTCGAACTGTTACTGTTCGAGAAACTAACGACAGCTGAATTATCACAGTAAAGCTTCAATGGTCTAGAAATGGAATTAACGATTTTGAGTCCAGTGATCAGATTTCTAAGCAACATTCCATGACAGGTTGCGTTATAAACAGCAATGTACTCCGCCATCATCGTGGAAGTTGTGGTCAACTGTTGTTTATGACTCTTCCAAGAGATAGGGCCGCCTGCTAACATAAAGATATAGCCCGAAGTGGATTTCTTTTCATCTTTGCATTTAGCAAAGTCAGAATCAGAATAGCCCACCACTTCTAAATGATCACTTCTTCTATAAGTCAGTTTATAGTCTTTCGTCCCTTGAAGATATCGAAGTACCTTCTTAGCTGCTTTCCAGTGATCTAGGCCAGGATTAGTCTGATAACGGCCTAGCATTCCAGCAATATAAGCGATATCTGGGCGAGTACAGACTTGAGCATACATCAAGCTCCCAACTACTAACGCGTAAGGTATCTGGCTCATTTGCTCCTTCTCAACCTCTGTTGTCGGACACTGGAATGAACCGAAAACATCTCCCTTAACTACTGGAGCGACGGAGGGTTTGCACTGTTGCATGTTGTAACGTGTAAGGACACGATCTATGTAAGCCCTTTGGGACAATCCTAAGATCCCTTTGTGTCTATCTCGGTGAATTTCGATGCCAATGACGTAAGAAGCATCTCCGAGATCCTTCATGTCAAAGTTATGCGAGAGTAACCGCTTCGACTCATGCAACATGTCTAAACTATTACTTGCCAATAGAATATCATCTACGTAAAGGACAAGTATAGTAAAGTTGCTCCCACTCATCTTGAGGTAGGTGCATTGATCCACTTGATTCTTCATAAAACCTTGTTTCTTCATGACTTCATCAAACTTGAGGTACCACTGACGTGATGCTTGTTTTAACCCGTAAATGGATTTCTTCAACTTACAGACTAGATGCTCCTGACCTTCAGGTTTAAAGCCTTCAGGTTGTTTCATGTAAACATCTTCGTCTAAGTCTCCGTTAAGGAAAGCGGTTTTAACGTCCATCTGATGTAACTCTAAATCAAAATGAGCTACTAGGGCCATGACGATCCTTAATGAATCTTTACGAGAGACAGGTGAAAACGTCCCTTGATAATCAATTCCCTCTTTCTGAGTGTAGCCCTTTGCAACCAATCTCGCTTTGTAGCGTTTAATGTTCCCATTCGGATCCAGTTTTGTTTTGAACACCCATTTACATCCTACGGGTTTGACACCGTTGAGTAATTCTACCAAATCCCAAACGTCATTTTTCTTCATGGATTCAAGCTCATCAATCATCGCTTTGTTCCATTCAGAAGACTGATCACTGCTAATGGCTTCATTGTAAGAGATAGAATCATTGAGCTTTCCGGGATCCATTTCAGTCAGGTAGGTAACATAATCATCCCAATTAGTAGGCCTTCTTTGCCTAGATGACCTCCTGAGCGGATTATCGGGTTCAGCCTTCTCTTGGTTTTGAGCGTTTGATGTGCCTTCGTCATGAGGTATAATGGGTTCTGATTGTATAGGTAAATTTGCAGTTGGTGCAGTAGCTTCAGGTACAGTAGTTGCATTGGGTACAAGAGGAGTAATCGGAGTAATGGTAAGCGACGAGTCTCCCCCCCCCCCCCCCGCGTCTTGTACTTCTTGCAATTCTTCGTAAGGGTTGGTAATGCTCCCACTGACCTTGAAATCCTCCAGGAACGCAGCACGCTTGGTTTCAACAATACGGGTGACATGAGAAGGATAATAGAAACGATAACCCTTTGAATTATCAGGATACCCGATAAAGAAACAGGTAATTGTTTTAGGGTTAAGTTTCCTTAGGAAAGGATTATAAAGTTTTGCTTCAGCAATGCAGCCCCATACTTTCATATATTTAAGACTCGGTTTCCTTCCTGTCCAAAGTTCATAAGGAGTTTTAGGGACAGACTTAGAAGGAACTCTATTGAGTATATGAACAGCTGCTTTTAACGCTTCAGTCCAGAGGAATAATGGTAAATTAGTGTTCGCTAACATACTGCGCACCATGTTCATAAGGGTACGGTTTCTTCTTTCAGCAACACCATTCTGCTGAGGTGTACCAGGCATGGTGTATTGGTTCACAATCCCCTGGCCCTTACAAAACTCATAAAATGGACCAGGAGCTCGACCCATATCAGTATGTCTTTCATAATATTCACCGCCTCTATCTGATCTCACGACTTTAATCTGACGATCTAATTGCTTTTCAACTTCAGCCTTATAATCTTTAAAAGTTGTTAGAGATTCAGATTTCTCCTTAATAAGATACAAGTACATGTAACGAGAATAATCATCAATAAAAGTGATAAATGAAGTATGTCCTGTTATGCCAGCGATTTGGTAGGGACCACTAATGTCAGTGTGAATGAGTTCTAATATATTAGAGCTCCTAGTGGCACCTTTCTTATTCGCTAATGCCATTTTACCTTTAAGACATTTGACACATGTTCCAAAATCAGAGAAATCGATAGTAGGTAAGACTTCATCCTTTACGAGATGATTTAATCGTTCTCTTGAGATGTGGCCTAAACGTTGATGCCACAACATGGATGAAGTCTCTAAGTCTCGTTTCTCTTTCATCTTTGTGAGTGATTCATTAATGTTATACGACAACAAAGATTTGGAAAAATTATCATCTGGCTCTAATCTATAGAGACCACCATCTAGAATACCAGTACCATAAAGAACAGAATCATAGAGGATAGAGAGTTTGCGATGACCATGGGAAACAATAAAACCATCCATGTCTAACTTTGGTCTTGCTACAAGGTTCCGAGTTACCTCAGGAACATATAAGGTATCATAAAGTTTAATACATAAACCAGTTTTTATAAATAATTGTAATGTTCCAATGGCCTTCACTTCTAATTCTCGATCATCCCCAACCTTAAGCGTTCTTTGGTTTCTTTCCAGCTTTCGGATTGAAAGGAATCCCTGAGTTGAATTGGTAACATGAACCATAGAACCAGAATCAAACCACCAAGAATTAGCAGGAACACTTAAATTATAGGACTCAAGTATCATAAAATAATCGTTACCTTTCTTAGCCAGCCACTTCTTAAAGTCAGGGTATTCCTTCTGCATATGTCCTGCCTTTTTACAAAACTTGCAGTGGATTCTGCCTAAGGAGTTCTTAGAGCTGGAAGGTGCACTTGTATTAGGATTTGGCCTTTGGATTTTAGAAGCATCATTCCTTTGATGATTGTTCTTCCTTTTCTTAGTGTTGGAGGTGGTGAAGTTTGCAACATCGGTAGTGCGATCCATCCTCATACGCTCTTCCTCCTGTACGCACATAGCGACCAGCTCACTCATCGTCCATTTGTCCTTCTGAGTGTTGTAATTGATCTTGAATGCTTCAAAGGACGAAGGAAGCGAAGTAATGATGAAGTGAACGACGAAACCATCACTGATTTCCATTTCCAGCCCCTTCAGCTTATTGGCCATGTCATTCATCATCATGATGTGTTCGTGAATGCCGCTCCTCCCATCATACTTAGTCGTCACCAACTTGAGAATAAGAGTACTAGCGTGTGCTTTAGACGTCCCCTTGAACTGCGCCTCCACAGAAGCCAAGTAGGTTTTAGCATCTTCAGAATCAGGAATGGCTCCCCTGATTGCATTGCTTATGGACTGCTTCATGAACATGAGAGACATGCGGTTACACCTAGTCCACTTTTCATGAGTTAACTGCTGAGCAGCAGTACTTTGTGGAGTAAGGTCCGCTGGCTTATCCTCTCTTAGAGCATAGTCAAACTCCAGCAATCCAAGTGTAAGCATGAGAGCATCCTTCCATGCAGCAAAGTTATCACCAGTCAAAGGTGGAATCCCGCAATTGGGCGCTGATGGTGGAAATAAGATGAGCAAGTTATGATACTAAGGAAGAAGTCCTAATGTGATCTAAGGGCACGTTAAACTAAGGCAGGCATAAATAATTACCATTTTACATTATGAAGTTGTGATATTGTCTATTACTAACATCAAAATAATAGACTTAGTTAAAAAATTCTACTTAAACGAAGACAAATCAGCTTTGGCCAGAAGTGTAATCATTTAAGCATATGTGCAAAGTGGTTGTAACAAATCAGCTTTGGCCAGAAATTGAGACAATCACTTTAGTTATGCACTTGTTAAGTATGCCATCTATGAAGGAATTAAATCAGCTTTGGCCAGATATTAAGACATTCATGTTTATGATGCACACTTAACATAGCTTTCGTAATACTTGAATGATAAGTAAATGTATCAAATCAGCTTTGGCCAGAAATGATACAGCAGAAGCTTATTCAAGTTAAGCCATTTTGGTTTTGTAAAACATTATCTGATTCTGATTAATTAACTAAGTAATTACAAAAACCAATTATTTAGTAGCAAACCACCTGTTAGTAGCAAATCTTAGTTCACATTAAACAGCCTAAAATAATGAGGTTTCGAGTGAGATCTCGACTCAATTATGAGGTCTCGAGTGAGATCTCGAGTCAAGTCTCGACTCATCATTATGAGGTCTCGACTCATTAAGGTCTCGAGTCGCAACCTCAGTGTCTCGAGTCGTAATCATGGTCTCGACTGCTATGAATTATGAGATCTCGACTCCTTATGAGGTCTCGAGTCGCAACCATGGTCTCGAGTTGTGAATATTGAAGCCCTTAGTCGAAACCTTAGTGGTCTCGAGTCGAGACCTTATGATCTCGAGTCGAAATCGTTGTCTCGAGTTATGAATAATTTGAGAACCTTTATGATTTCGAGTCGAGATCTCGTGGTCTCGGCTTGATGAAAAGGACCTCGAAACTTCCTGTTAACAGTTGTTAATGCAAAACATAACTGAAAATTCAAAATTTAAGGGATTGTGTGATAGTGTTTCCTGTTTTATTGTTGATCTAAATTTATCAAGGATTTCGAAAATTATAACTGTATATCCTTTTAACAGTTTTCGAATAAACTTAAAAGATAAAATTGGATCAAACAGGAAAAAAAACACTCATCAATCCTAATTACATTCCAAAACATAAAGGAATTTTCGAATTTTTCCTAAGAACATGATGAACCCTAAAAAAATAAAACATAAATTCTGGAACCCGAAACCTGAATTTTAAGGCTTTTCTAAAACAGATTTCGGTTATAAGATTACCCATATTGGTTTCGAGTGAACATATAATTAATTCCTTTTCCGAAAACAGGGATTTCGAGTGGTCATATTCGACTCGAAACCGGTTGTGAATGTTCATTAAGTTATCAAAATTCCGTTTTCCAGATTTCAATCCCATAATTGATGGATACGAAAACAGAACCGACTAATCAACATATGCTCTGATACCACATGTTGGATCAGTTCTGTTTAATCATAATGGAAAACATGAAAACATACCTGTCACCGCAGACAGTGCAGTGGAGAATCCAGTGATAGAAGAAGCCATGGAGTTCGACATAGTTGTCAGTGTGATCTGGTTCCTCCTTAGGGTGCTAACTGATGATGGTGACTGATTAAACCGAAAGGGTATCGGCTATAGGAGAGGAGGTCGATGATGATGATGTTATGACTAATAGGTTATGTTTAAGTGTGTAACCTTTTAACCTCTACATAATTCTCCTTATATAAGCACCCAAGATGAAACCTAATTAGTTAATAAGGGTAATATGGTCCATCAACAATTACCAACTAATTATTTAATAGGTTATTATATATTTTGATCTATATAATGTAAATGATTATAATTGCTACTAGATTAAATATTAAAACATAATATATTTAATCTTACAATTCGAACCCGTGTTGATAAGACACTTTAACCATTCTTGTTTTTTTCATCCAAACTCCAACTGCTAACTGTTGGTAGACTAGTATCGTCAATATCATCATCATCATCTGCTGGAAATTTTCTCTTCAATCTTCTTATTACCTTTCGAATTCTTTCACAATCGTCGGCCATTGGAACCCTAAGGGCCAGAATATCCCTCTGAACCGCTTCATCCATGTTAAGTATTGCCTTGATTGTCTTGATTTTCACCCTTCTCATGTCAGAGAACTTTAGGACGAAACGTTTTTCCGGCATATCAAACCTCCATGCAATAACTTGAGCCATTTTTTCAAGTTTTTTTTGGCATTTTAGTCAAGGTGTGGCGTCTTAGAGAATATGTGGAGTGTTAAATTTTGTTTACCTTTTCTACTTATATAATGACTTTTTTTTTGCCACCATGTAGGATGTAGTCCTATAACGTCAGGCAATTATGGCGTTTTTGAAAAAAAAATCAAGTACCGATGTAGTGGGTTTTAATTATAATGTTAGTAATAAATTTTATGTCGCTTCAGTTTACTGTCTGTAATTACTGTTTTTTCAGCTTCATCTGTTTTATGGCTGTAACACGTCCCATCTAAAAAAAATGCTTGTAAAACCCCAAGATGCCATAAATTTTATTATAATTGTAGTGTTTGACGTTTGTGGCATCTTGACGTTTTACAAGTAATTTTTTAGAGAAATAATGTATTTTTTATTGGAAAATTAGAAAACAAACCATAGAAAGAAAAAAAAAAGAAGCGAAAAAAATAAATGATGAGATTTAAATGTTTGTTGTTTACTAGCTCAGTTGCATTGCACATTTGAAGGCATAAATTGTATTATACATTTTGAGGTGATTGTTTCTTCAACTGTACTTGCTGATTTCACAGCTTAACTGTGATGTATTTGTTGTTATTGTAAAATATAATATTATAACTTATGATATAAATGTATTTACCAGTTTATTATTAATGAAAACGTGATCCTATTAAATTAAAGTTTATTATATTATTCATAAAAACTATTAGTGGTCTTTATATTTATTTTCAGTATATCAAAAAAAAATTGTAGCTGTCATTTATTTCATGCCGTGAGTGTAACAACCCGCACGTTCGTGTGTTGTTACTACTCATTACACTCGTTACGCCTAGCACCAGAGATTCGGATCATAATGTAGCTATATCGTATGCGTCGCTATTTCGCAGTATTTTCGCATATTACGCATACTTTATCGCTATCACATCACATTGCACTTGCTGACAACCACGAAGATGTCAAGTGAGGACCAATTCTACCCTCCTTGATAGCCGTGATGTGTCGCAGTGCAACTCGATACTCAAGAAAACGCACTCGTAGGCATGCGTAACTCGATTATCGCAGGATTTGAGATATGGATATGTATATACGACCCTATGTGACTAATTATAATAAATATATGAATATGGGTATGAAAATGTGTAACCAAACAATCGCGACGCTTAACGAACAAAACGAAACATCGAAACGCCATTCGCCGGAGACCACCGATCGAGTGACCACTCGATCGGGTGGCCCTTCGATCGGATTACCACCCGATCGGACAGCCACCCGATCTGACAGCCATCCGATCCGTTGCACTTCTTCCCCTTCACTCCACTTCACCTATAAATAACACTTGTCACATCACTTGAACAGTGATGTGACAACTCTCACTCGACCAGCACGCTTTTGGGGCTTTTCCTCTCGATTCCTCGCGATTCTTGTAAGTTTACAACTCAAATCTTGTACTTCTTTGATCCACACACACTTCTTCATCTTTTTCACCTTTGAATCTTAACTTTTAACCATGAAATCAATGGATTTGAGGTGTTCTAGGGTGAGGTCATCATGGAATTCTTATGAACTTCAAATGTTTGCCTCATTCCACCAAGAATAACTCAGATCTGAAGGATTTCCACATGATTTCACTACGATTTCGCATAGATCTAGACACTTCAATGATAAAAGGATTGAAAGAAACTTTTTCAACTTTCTTTCAACTCTTTTACACTCAATGCACTCAAAACCGATGGAATCAGAGCTCGTTCCGGTCTTCTGCTCATTCTAAGTGAAGTGTTGGTTCCAAATCTGGTTCTGTCTAAAGAGACAACCGATTCCGGGTTAAGCATGAACAACCGTTACGGACAGTTAACTGATCGGACCAGGGTGATTCCGGTTCAATCGGAAGACTTGGTTCGTAATGGAGTTCTGTTGTTTGGCACGTTATCACATCGTCTCGATCAAAACCACAAACTTTTAAAACAATCAAGTGTCAAGACGGTCAAGGTAGTTAGAACGGAATGTCGTCCGATCGGCTTGCACTTGGTTCCTCACTGAAACTATCATTTCAACTTTTCAAAGTCTTGAACGTCGAACGGATCGCCGTCCGATCGGATTGCCACCCGATCGAACGACCATCCGACCATGTGATGTTTGGGACTTCGACACTTAAACAATTTTCAGCATGTTCAATACATAGTCAGTTCCAAACGGATTGCCACCCGATCGGATTGCAATCCGATCGAGTGACAAACTGCTGGGAACTTGTTCTCACTAAGTGTCCTACTAATCGGATCGTCACCCGATCTAGCCGCCGTTCGATCGGTCGACCTGAAGGGTAGAGATGCTTCTCTGTTTTCAAAAGGCTACAACGAAAACTTCAAAAGGCAAACCACCATACACAAACACATCTTCACCAAACGAGGTGACAATCCAATCGAATGGCCATCCGATCGGATTACCATTTGACCCTTGGTTCACTTGCCACCGTTTAACGCATTATTCGATGCTTACGCTATCAATTTATAACCAGGCTGATCTCAGACGCGCTCCCTTCAATCCACCCAAGTTGTGTTTACTAGCTGAACATCAACTGTGAGTATACTCGAACCCCTTTTTATCGCATTTTTTGGTGTAACATACGTTTTTATCAAATCAAACTAATCGAATGCTTAAACTATTTATCACATGCGAATAACTATTATGCATATTTATACGTGATGCTAGTTACATATGTGTTAAGACTTATACTCGCGAGGTCCCGCCTTAACTAGTATAGTACTATAGCACCCGACGGGGTCTAGTTAGGATGAATAGCAATCGCAGCTCGAGTGACTTAGCTGGTAGTATCGGTCTTAAATGCATGTATGTTGAGGTATCTCGTTTATGTATTTGGTAATTCGCAGCACTTTTTATCTATTTACGCTACTCTATCAAAACTTGTATACTCGCCGATACTTTTGTATTGACGTTGTTTTAACGTATGTTGCAGGTTTAGTTGCAGTCTACATCAAATCAAGCTAGGAAGTCTAGAAACACACCTAAAATCTAGGTTGTCGGATTTGTATTGTTTGAGAGAACATGAAAATTCGTGACAGCTTATGTGATTGTACTTGTTTATTAGTATGGGATAATGAATGCATTAAATACTGTCGCAATTTAGTTGTTATGAATTCTCTTGAGCAATCTGATTCGCCTAGTGTCGCGCCCCGATGATTCCGCCATCGGTTGGGTGTGACAGTGAGGGACCTTGTTCCTCATTTTATAAGACATGTACTTGTGGCCAGTCCTTTCTATATTTCTTGTGATTTTGTTACTAGAGATTAGTTCATGTTTTGAGCAAGAACCGAGATCTAATTGTCCAATCCCAGGTCCGTACATCCCTCTTTTAGACTCTTCAAGTTTCGAACAATGGTTACGATATGCGCCTCCGGGTTTTGATTGTCTTTTTCCTTAAGTTTTACATATGTGTAAATGTGTGTTTTACATATGTGTAAATGTGATGTATTTTTATGTAATGTTTTATACATGTGTAAACGATTCACTTACATATGTGTAACTAAATTACACATATGTAAACTATTCACTATCACATATTTGTGAATGTTTTACATATATGCATCTGAACTACACATGCATACTTTTTTTACTATTATGATTTACACATGTGTAAATCTTTATATCTATGCTTTTTTTTTAAACTATTATGATTTACCACATGTGTAAACATTTATATTTATGCTTATTTTTTAAACTATTATATGATTTACACGTGTGAAAACTTTCATATCTATGCTTATTTTTTTAAACTATTATGATTTACACATGTGTAAACCTTTATATCCATGTTTTTTTTTCTAACTAGTATGATTTACACATGTATAAACCTTCATATCCATGATTTACATATGCCTAAACATTCATATCTAAGCTTATTTTTTTTTAATCTATTATGATTTACACATGTGTAAACCTTTATATATATTTTTTAAATATTATGATTTACACATCTCTAAACATTCGTAACTATTCTTTTTTATATAAATATTATAATTTACACATGTTTAAACCTGCATATCTATGCTTATTTTTTACCTATTATGATTTACACATGTGTAAACCTTTATATGCTTATTATTTTTAACTATTATGATTTGCACATATTTATTAAGCAACAGTATCAAACGGTTAAGTGAAAAAAGACTAGTGGACCATCAGAGATCTCATTTTCGAATCAAATACGCACCTTAAAATGCCAGTGAGAATGTAGTTCAGTTGTTGATAAAGCTTTATTTTTAACAACAAATTTCTAGATAATCAAGAAAATACAGGAAAACTAACAAATAAAAATTATATATGACAATAAGACAGATGGCATACTCTTCTACAAGCATATTTTTATGTCAAATCTCAGAATAATTGATTTCGATATATACCAACAATGCGTATAACAAAATAAATATAATGATAAGCATAACAATGACCCAACATCTTCCAAACTATGTGTGCAAACATAATAAACCAATAATCATGTTATGTCATAATAACATGAAATTTTGAAATCTAAAAACAAATGCAACTACAAGGTTGAAGAATTCCTTTTCTGATGTTGAGAAAGTCTATTATAAATCAATTTTCTTTGTAATCTGCACTCTCAAGAAGAAGACAAATACAATAAAATAGAACCATTATATGCAAGAACAGGAAAATAAATGCATTCTTCCAAACACTTATTACCTATATTCCATCAAGAAATAAATAATCCAGCAAAACATAAACTCCAACAGGAGTCGATAAACACAAATAACAAAAAAGTGATGTCGATCAACTATAGCAGGATCAGATGTATGAGAGAAAATATGTAAGTTACCCTAGGAGGAGTATCAATAGTCGGATCTGGATAACTATCGCGTTGCCAAATAATTCCGCTATTGATCGTCCAGTGGTCTTTTCTGGTACTATTGAGTCGGTGGTGTTTTCTGATGTTATTGAGTTTGGGTCTGTTGGAACGTGATGATATGCATTTTTACAAGGTTGCCCTTATCAGTTATGTTAATGGGTTTTTTTATTACTCACTTTACATTTATACCCCATCCTTAATCTTAGTCTTTAATTGAAATTGATCAATGGATGAGATTGGTTCTTAGTGTTCTCACAAAAATGCATGTTCTCAATATATATATAGGATAAAGATCAAATACAAATAAAGTTAACGTACAAAACGTACGAGCTGAAGGAAACGATAAAAAAGCACGGTGTCATTTTTGTAATTAACAGTAACTATCAAAATTACTCTTGTAGAGTAATTTTGATCTTTTGTAGAGTGATCTTGTAAAATGTTCTTGTAGAGTAATTTTGTTCTTGTAGGGTAATTATCAAAATTACTCTACAAGTGTATCAAAATTACTCTGCATCAAAATTACTTTTATAAGTGAATAAAAATTACACTGCAAGTTTATCAAACAACATACAATTCAAATTTTGATAATTACCCTACAAGACCAAAATTTTGATAGTTACTAATAATTACAAAAATGTCACCGCCTCCTTTTGTCCTTTTTATGCAATTTGTATGTTTAGTACGTTAAGTTTATTTGTACAGTAACTTTCCCCTATATATATATATGGGGTCATAAAGTGAACACTAGTATATTTGTGAAGTGTGTGAACAAATCCTGGCGATTGATTTACATCATCAAATCGTAAAATACACTAGTGTATTTTTATCATCAAATCTTGAGCATTGATTTACACATGTGTATTGATAATCAAGGGCTAGGATTAGTTCACACAATTCACTATCAAGTGGATTGTTCATAAATGAACCTAACCCTATATATATATATATATATATATTAAACGAGGGGAAGGTTCATTTGAGAAGAAATTTAATATGAGAAGAAAAAGAAGAAATAGCATATTAGTAAAATACTATTTCATTTATAACTCATATCATTAATTTTTCTCTTTTTAATTAATTAGTCAACTAATCATTAATTATCCTACTTATAATCTACAAACCTACACATATCAAAATTTTCCTACATATACCCTACACATTATACCATTTTATCCTACACAGTCGAAATTTATCCTAGACACCTCGAAATATATCCTACATAACTCGTAATTTATCCTACACAACTAGTAATTTATTCTACACTTTAAATTAAGTTGTTTTTTTAAGATGAAAAAAATATATATTTTGAAAAGGAGTTACAAATTTAATTTAGCTAGTTATTAAAGGGAAAGAATACAAATTAATGATTTGTGTAAGTTTACCAATATACCCTTATATTAAAATTAAATGCAAATATTAAATGAAGTAAAATGAACCATTCTTATTGGTTGAAACTTCTTCTTTTTTCTTCTTACAAAAAAATTCTTCTCATTTGAACATTCCACTATTAAACGAAGCCGTATCAAAGTAATATATATATTTTTTAACCTACAAAGATACGTTTATTTATATGAATGTAAAAGAAAAATATATACGAAAATACAAATTTTTGTAACATAAACCAAAATCATTGTAGCACACCTTAAATCATATCATATTTATATACTATTAATTTAAAACATTTGTATGCATGTTTGGTTGTAAGTTGAGCTTAAATAGTTGTACCTTAATTAAATATATTTGTTGTAAGTTGTGCTTAAGTGGTTATACCTTAATCAAATATTGGTTGTAAGTTGTGCTTAAGTGTTTGTTTGTAAGTTGTGCTTAAGTGGTTGTATGTTAATGAAATATTGGTTGTAAGTTGTGCTTAAGTGGTTGTACCTTAATCAAATAATGGTTTCATTACCTTACCAAATTCAATCTGTTTTGTATGCATGTATGGTTGTAAATTGTGCTTAAGTGGTTGTACCCTAATCAAATAATGGTTTCATTATCTTACTATATTCAATCGGTTTGATCCATTCAAAGTTTTGTTGTTTTATTTGTAAATTATTATTATTTATAATAATCTAATTAATTTAGCCAAAATCTTGTATAAATATAATTTGCAACATATTGATGCAATGGTTGTTGTAATGTATGCATTATGGTTTGTATAGTGGTAATGATATATATATTATATATAGATTACAATGAACCTGTCAAACGGGAAAAAATAGACGCGGATTCATCGTAACGCGCGAGTCCTAGATCAACTTGGTTATTTTATTCTATGTTTTACGTTTCGGTTTAATTTCTTCGCATTAACACCGCAACTTAAGTGTCGATGGTCGCTGGCAGTAGTGTGGCATTAGTGCTCGCCCCCGCCACAACGCGGGGATGCTTAATACTAGTTATTGTTACATTTTCAACATCTAAATTATTTCATTGATGTTTTAGTTTTTTTTTTCTGAAGAGAAAAATGCCCGAATAGTCCCTGTGGTTTCGCATTTTTTCACCTATAGTCCCCAACTTTCTAAAACTACCTGAATAGTCCAAAACTTTTCATTTTTTGTTCCCGGATAGTCCCTGGGTCTAACTTCAGTTTGTTTTCTCTGTTAAATGGGTGTGAAATGACAAAAATACCATTTCCTTTAAAAGGCCAAACCACAGGGACTATCCGGGCATCTTCTACATTTTTAGAGAAAAACCCCACCACCACACTTTTCGGCGAACTTTTCCGGCGAAATTAATTTCTGGCGACTTTAAATCTTGAACGCGAGTTATTCCAGCACCGCCGCCTTTCCGGTGAACTGACTTCGACCAAAACCACCACCCATCACTGTTCACGAACTCCAACCGTACACCACCACAGAAATCTCACATAGATTTTCACTCCAACCGTCACCGGAGAAACCGAGTCTGACTCACCGGCGCCACCGCGAACAACCGTCGATCTCTTGCGTTGTTAGCAAATAAGCTATTCCCAATTTGTATCCAGCAAATCCTAATCCCTTTAGTCTTAAATCTACACAAATAAGATGTTGTTAGCAATTAAGATGGGGCTTTTTTTTAACTAGTTAAAACGAACCGAATGGCACTTACCTAAAGAGCCCGACAAGATGACAAATTGAGTATGGCCGGAGTTACGTTTTCCGGCGAGGCAGAGGAGAGAGAGAGAGCAGAGAATTTAAGGTGAAATTGTTTGGGAACTATTCTAATGAGATATAGGTTCCGTATTTATACTAAACAAAGTCGGTCAATGTATCAGAATCGTAGCGGAGATTTGCGGGTTCTCGTGAGTTCCGGATAAACATTAATCCGCAACGAATACAGGATAATAACATGTTAATTAGTTAGACTAATGGGGAGATAAGAGATAACGCAAGAAAAACAGGATTAAACGGGAAAGGCGATGACTCACCGGCGCCACCGCAAACAACCGTCTATGTGAAATTTATGTGGTGGTGTACGGTTGGAGTTCGTGAGCAGTGATGGGTGGTGGTTTTGGTCGAAGTCAGTTCACCGGAAAGGCGGCGGTGCCGGAATAACTCGCGTTCAAGATTTAAAGTCGCCGGAAATTAATTTCGCCGGAAAAGTTCGCCGGAAAGTGTGGTGGTGGGGTTTTTCTCTAAAAATGTAGAAGATGCCCGGATAGTCCCTGTGGTTTGGCCTTTTAAAGGAAATTGTATTTTTGTCATTTCACACCCACTTAACAGAGAAAACAAACTGAAGTTAGACCCAGGGACTATCCGGGAACAAAAAATGAAAAGTTGGGGACTATTCAGGTAGTTTTAGAAAGTTGGGGACTATAGGTGAAAAAATGCGAAACCACAGAGACTATCCGGGCATTTTTCTCTTTTCTGAATAAGTTATAACTAAACTTTTTTTATAACTAAAGTGTATACTAAATGTATAAGCTATATATTTTTTCTAAAGCATAAGTTTCATATTTATTAGAAAACCACCGTTATCATATAGGTTATTAAAATAACCAATCCTAATGATCATTTATACGTATAAAAAATATTTTGTGTGACCTGTTAATGACAGAAGTCAGAAAATTACAAATCACACATTTTATTTACATTTTTTTAGCAGCGATGCCAATTTTTATACTTATTAGCAGCGATTTTTATACATTTAATTTACATTTTTTTTCATCACTTAATAAAGGAAAATGAGTTAAAAGTAAGTTGGAAAAGTCATCTATATTTATTAAGACTTATAACACTTAAAAAAGGAACATGAGTTAAAGTAGTAAGCTGGGAAAGTGATCTGTAATGAAACTATGTATTTATATTTATTAAAACTTATAATAAAAAAATGAATTACACATTAAAATAATAAAACTACTAGGTTAGAACTCTGTGTATTACACGGGTTTAATACGTGTAATTTTATTTGCTAAATAATAAAACAAGATATCTTTTAAAAACCCCATTTATTACACGGGTTGATTAAATGTAATTTTATGTATTAAATAATAAAAAATTATATTTTTAAAAATTCCGTGTATTGTACGGTTGAATAAATGTAGTTCTATATATCAAATAATAAAAAAATTGTATCTTTAAAAACCTTGTGTGTTACACAAGTTGAATAATGTAATTTTATATACTAAAAAATAAAAAGGTTACATCTTTAAAGAACCCTATGTATTGTACGGGTGAATAAATATAATTTTATATACCAAAAATAAAAAAAAGGTTATATCTTTAAATCACTATGTATTACATGGGTTGAATAAATGTAATTTTGTATAGTAAATAATAAAAAAGCTATATCAGGCCATTTTTTTACTTCATTACTTAAATTTTCTGAAATTTAATTAATTTATCAGCTTTAAAAAATTAAAACACATAATCATATATAATGTCAAAAATTGCTTTTGGTAAGGAAAAAAGTTTCTTTTTATCATATATAAGTATATATATATATATATATATATATATATATATATATATATATATATGAACATGAATATAGATATATAGGGCTGTAAACGAACCAAACGTTCGGTAAACAATTCGTGAACCGTTCGGCGGGAAGTTCGTATGTGTTCGTACGTTTATTAAACAAACGAACACGAACAAGAAATTTCGTTTGTTTAGTTAAATGAACAAACATGAACAAAGGTCGTGTTCGTTCATTTATGTTCGTGAACGTTCAGTAACGTGTTCGTTTGTATTCGATAGTTCATTAGTGTTTTGTTTTTACATATTATTTAAATATTACAAGATCCTGACAAATAAAATATTTAATAAGCGTTAGTGTCTTATATAATCTATTCACGAGCGCATGTTTGTGTATGTTTATTTCCATTTGTATTCATCAACGTTCGTTTTCGTTCGTTGTCTAAGATTAACAAACAAACACAAACGAACACGAACAAGTTTATTTCCTTAACAAACGAACACGAACAAAAAATCTCGTTCGATGAGCGTTCATGAACCGTTTGTGAACACATATATTCTTTAACAAACGAACACGAACAAGGTCTTGTTCGTGTTTGTTTGGTTCGTTTGCAGCCCTATAGATATATAGATAACTTTTCAAGTGAAGGAAATAAAATGTAGAATTGACATTAGTAATTATTCATTTGTTTGGATAAATAATTTTGAAATATGATAAAGATTTCAAAATATTATATCATCTCATATACAAACTGTTTAATATATTAAATTTAATTGTATAATTATCTTTTAATTATATAGATATATAGATATAGATGCATTTATATTTATTAAAAATTAAAATAAAAAATAAATTATACATTAAATGCAAGAGTTAGTATAGGAATAAGAATGTTAGACATAGATGCATTTATATTTATTAAAATTAAAACTTATAATAAAAATGAATTATACATTGAATGCAAGAGTTAGTATAAGAATAAGAAGTAAAAAAATTAACCCTAAGGCTGGTGGGTATGTCATGGTGCACTCCGTCACATCATCTTCGATAGCGCCCCCGGAGCGCCACCAGCCACACCGCACGATTCAAAGGGGGCCGCCATGGGACGTTCGGGGAAAAAATTGGTTTGATCGAGGGTGTTTGGTCAAAGTTACCGTTGAACAGTAACATTCAATTTAAAAAAAAAAAATTCAAACTTTATAAATTTCACCTATAAATATCCCACTTTTTTCCATAATTTTTATCCATTCTACATTAATCTTTATACAAAATATTTACACTTTTTTTTTATGTAATTACACAATGTTTCCCAACAACCAAAACGTGTGGGATCCGAGCCATCCGTTTTGGCAAAGTGCGCCAAACAATCCCAACAACGAGTAAGAAGACCGTTATCGAAGTGACCCGCATACGGGTGAGCTTGGATATTATTCGATGCCACCTAGCACCCCAGCTTCTCCTCATCTGACCACTCCACCGATTCCCGGTTTTTACGGATATTATTCCCAACCTTCATTTTTCCCCAAAACATACCCCAAACCCAAAACGCACCCCAAACCGAATCCGTACCCGAAACTCAAGCCGAACCCACTTTCTCAAAAGGTGGACGATCGAGAAGACATTCTATAAGAAGGATGAGACCGAAACACGTGCTCCTAAGAAGGTCGAATTGTGGACGCCTAAGGAAGAATTTGCGTTGACACAAGCATGGCTCGACGTATCGGAAGATGAGATTGTTAGGACTCTGTAGTACCTTATTTTTTAACTTTGCATTTTTTTAGGATTTTGTAATGTTTTTCTTTTATTTTAATGAAAGTATTTTTTTTTTTAATTTTATAGTTATTAAAACTGGCATTTAATTTAAAAAATAAAATATATAAATAAAAAATAATTAGGTAATGATGATGGGGACTTTATACCACATCCTGCAAGTTTAAGGAAGATGCATTAAAACCCCCTGTGTGATGTGGACATGTGATAAAGCCCAATGTTTTAAAAACCGGTTTTTAAATCAAACCAGATTAGGCTAAAAAATGGTTCAAACGGTTGAACCAGGTTGTACCGAGCGGTTCAACCGGGTTAACTAGCTAACTCTATTATTTCATAAATTACAACATCAACTCAAAAAATTAATCCAAAAATGCATGATTACATATTAAAAAATGATCCAAAAGTAAATCCATAATAAAAAATAATCCAAAAATAGTCGAAAATCATTCAGTTTTCCAAAAAGCTCTTTTAAATGAAAGTGTACGATATATTTAAGTCATTTGAGTGTTGAATACATCAACTATTTTCGTTTCATACAAATATTAAATAAGAACTTTTAGTTACGAATAATCATAATATATAAAAATTAGTAAGATAAGTAACATATATAATAAACATAAGTAACAACCCAAACTAAAATAACCTTGGACCGGTACCGGTATTACGTTTCAAACCGGTATACCGGATTTTACCGCCGGTACAAATCTTATACCGTTTCACTTATTTACCGGGGTGTTTCGTACCGGATTTACATCTGAAAACGGTAATACCAGTATAACCGGCCGGTATTTACCGGTTTTTAAAACATTGATAAAGCCCTTAGAGGCTTTATACAACACCATTCAGCCTAAAGTACACAACTTTCAACGGCGTTATACCCTCCGTTTTCTTTGGCCCTAGCAGCAGCCCTTACAAAGTTACCTGTCCCACCGGTTCCCGGTCATCCGGTTTAAAGACGTCAAATTACCATCACTATCCTCGTGGTCTCCTCTCTTTCTTCTTTCTGTGTGTTTTACCTTTTATACAGTATTTATACACACCTATAATAATATTATACCTATACGTACACAAAACCTGTATCTATATCTCCTCTCCAAATTCTCTCCTGTAAATCGATAGATACAGTGTATACATTCAAACACCACAGATTCATCGATTATATACGCTTTCATCGTGCAAAATTGCACACAGTTCGATGCTGAATTTTGCGAATTTGAAGTGAACGTGACGAACGAGAAGATCTTCCGGTAAAATTCTCCGTTTATGATTTTTTGTTGTTGCATTGCTGGATATTTGATTCACGTTTAAGCTTAATTGCTGAATTATTGTTTTGTTGACGGTGATCTGGTTACAGGTTTGAATTAGGTTATGTTGATTGTTGATTTTTGATGTGTGTGGTGTTTTGTTTGTTGCAAATTGTTGTTGTGAAGGTATGAAGCGGTCTAGAGATGATGATGATGCTTACAGTAGTCCTCAAATCAAGCGGTCATTTGTTTCTGAACAGTAAGTGTTTGTAGATGTGCTGTTTTGGAAGAAGTGTGTGATTATGATGTTAATGTAAGTTGTTTAGGCCTTAGGGAGATTTTGATGTTTGTTGGATATAGAATTATAGATAGATACACCATTGTTCAATTCAATTAGGGTTATAATATTATCTAATTTAATTAATCATATGAATTTAGGTTAAATTTGGTTTTGTAGTGACAAGGCTTTGAATAAGTCATTCTTTTGTTAAGTGGCTAGATGATCTTACCGCCGCCACTGATTACGTGAGCGCGTCGGTGGGCCCCCGCTCACCACGAAGCGGTGATTTGTTTCTGAACAGTAAGTATTTGTAGATGTATTGTTTGGAAGAAGTGTGTGATTGTGATGTTTATGTGGTGTTTTTGTTGTTGATGATTTAATGTAAGTTGTTTAGGGAGATTTGGTGTTTGTTGGATATAGATAGATACACTATTGTTCAATTAGAGTTATAAGAACAGTATAGGATCCTTGTCAATTGTCAAATTCAATTAATCATGTGAGTTTAGGTAAAATTTGGTTTTGTAGCGGTAAGTCTTTGAATAAGTCAATCTTTTGTTAAGTGGCTAGATGATCTTAGTGTTGCTACAGAGTGGGAGTCTACGATGGAGCGCATTAGTGGGCCCCCAATCACCACAAAGCTGGCAGGGGTAAAGGGAGAGCCGTCCCCAGGGGTTCTCTAGGGGCGCTTCCGGAAGAAAATTTGAATCACGGCTAGATCATATGGCGTTTTAACATAATTTGGCCTCCATAAATACAACTCCTGTGCAATTATAAACCCTAAACCTAAATGAGAATCGCAAGAGGTAATAAGGTTTTTTTTGCTAGTGCAGCTATGGACCTGTGTTATTTATTGTTTACCTTGTTCAGTTATATTTCTTAGGTGTGTTCTTGTGTGTTTGTGACCTGTGTGATTTGTTAAGACTTGTCAGTGTATTTTGATATTCTAGTAGCTTGTGGTCTTCTGTCAAGTGTTTTAATTACTTCCATTTATCTTCTGCAATGAAGCTCTAGGCATAGGCAATCCCCGATGACCGCAAAAGGCAGCTCACAGAAGATGACAACAAATGATGTCCTTACATATATCCAGAAAGTCAAAGATACATTTCATGACAAAAAGGAAAAGTACGACGAGTTTCTTAACGTCATGCACGATTTCAAGGCGCAAAGGTTTGGCTAAGGTGTTGCTTCTTTCAGTTTTCATGCTTTCCTTATGTGGAAACGTGTTCTTGATTTTATAATTGTGATATTTTCTTAGACTTGACACCACAGGCGTCATAGCAAAGGTGAAAGAATTATTTGATGGGCATCAGGAACTAATTTCGGGTTTCAATCCTTTTCTGCCAAAGGGATCTCAGATCACCCTCTCACGGGATCATGCTCAACGTCATGTTAAGAAACCTGCGGATTACGAAGAAGCACTTGTATTTGTAAACAAAATAAAGGTAATAACAAAGTTATTGGAAATGGGGCCATCAAGCCACAGGTTTAAACCCCCTTCCCTTTACCTATATAACGAAAAGGAGTAAAATGCCATTTTCGTCCCTGAGGTTTGGCTAGTTTTGCGACTTTCATCCAAAGGTTTGTTTTTCCGCATTTGGATCCAAAAGGTTTGAAATCTTGCCATTTTCATTAGGCTTGTTAACTCGATCCATTTTTCCTCGTTAATTCAGGGGTATTTTCGTCTTTTTTATTTAGTAAGGGTATTTTGAATACTTGTACATTATGCTAAATGCTTGTACAAAGTGAAAAGGAACGAATTGCCCTTTAAGTTAACAAAAAAGACGAAAATACCCCTAACTTAACGGAGAAAAATGGATGGAGTTAACGAGCCGGCTGAAAATGGCAAGATTTCAAACCAGTTGGATCCAGATGTTGAAAAACAAACCTTTGGACGAAAGTCGCAAAACTGGCCAAACCTCAGGGACAAAAAATGGCATTTTACTCAACGAAAAATGTGGTTTATAATGGTAAACCTTAGTTTCCATTTGAAACTTTATTTCTTACAAGTGTTTTATGCTTGCAGATGAGATTTCAAGGCCAAGACCATGTATACAAATATTTTCTTGATACTATGAATAAGTTCAAAAACGAAAATAAATCCATGAAGGAAGTCCACCAAGAGGTTTATCATTAAGACTGTAAACTATTTAGTTGTTAACAACCCTTGTGGTGTTACTTGACCGGTACATTCTACGTTTATCCTTTTCAGGTTGCCGCTCTTCTTAACGATCAACAAGATCTGCTAAAGGAGTTCACCAGTTTTTTTCCCGACCCTTCAACGGCAGGATCTAATAGTTCTGGTCACTCCAGTAGCAACAATAACTCTGTACATGATGATCGGAGCTCGCCATCTGTCACAACGAGACCTCTTCAGTCTAAAAAGGTAGTTAATCTAATAATGGTCTCCATAGGGAAAGAAATATTCTGGTTTTCAAATTAGTTTCTATTCATTGCCAGATTGCTGGTGCTTCACATGTTGAACGCAAAGTGAGCGTTGACCGGACTGATCCAGTTCATGAAAAAGGATGTGTCGCGGCTGATAAAGAAACAGACACATCAGAAGACACGGAACTCAAAGAACATAATCCGGATGGCAAAGACTGTGACGGGATGCAGCATTTTACCCAACATAAACCTGCTCGTACTCTTGAGGACTCTGTAGCTGAACTGTTTCATCAAGGTATCGCATAATTCAGAAAAAAAAAACTGCATTGTGTTATTTTATTTCACGCCCTTATTAAAGTTTTTTACATTGGGAAGATTTGCATGGCCAAATGCTTTGTCTCCGTGAGAAAGTAAAGGAAAGATTGAGCAACTCAGAAGATTATCAGGCATTTCTGAAGTGCATTGAACAGTACTGCACTGAAACTATTACTCGACCACAACTGCAGTCACTGGTAAGTATATGTATAATATGATATGCATTAGCTAAACCTTTTTGCTGTTTATATATCTTCTCTTTATCAGTTATTCCGTGTATGAACAAGTTTAGTAAGTTTAAAGAATTTTTTATTTTTGTTAGGTAAATAATTTGCTTGGAGCATATGCGGATCTTGTGGAAGAAGTCAACGAGTTCATAGATCGCAGTGAAATGACAAGTAATTGTTAATAGAAGTTGTTAATTTACCTGCTTACAAATAATTTATTTTCCTCTGTCAGTTAATATACATGTATTTTTGCAATCTCAATGCTGACTTTGACTTTGCTAAATTTATACTATCTTCACATATGTAACAGTATTAAATTTTTGTGCTTATAACTAATATTTGCAGGATCTGGATCGAAACCGTCTTTAATTACCAGCAAGGACAAATATGCATCAAAATCGATTCAAGAACTTGACCTTTCTGACTGTAAAAACTGCACTCCGAGTTACCGACTTCTGCCAAAAGATGTAGGAAATTTTACATCACGGGTGTTTGGTTTTTTGGTTTTGCACTTGAATAGTTTTTGTTTTTTTTTTTTTAATTTGAAAGTGGGTTTTGCTTTATACAGTACCCAATTCCTTCAGCTAGTCAAAGAATAAAGATCGGTTTTGAGGTGTTGAATGATCATTGGGTGTCTGTTACATCTGGAAGTGAAGATTATTCTTTCAAACACATGCGTAAAAATCAGTATGAAGAAAGCTTATTTCGATGTGAAGATGACAGGTTGGGAATTTGTTTGAAATGTCACATCACTATGTGTGTCTCTACTATATGATGCTTTACTATTGGTTTGTATATTTCAGATTTGAACTGGACATGCTAGTAGAATCTGTGAATGTAACAGCCAAACGCGTGGAAGAATTGTTGGACAGGATTAATGATAACTCCGGCAAGACCGACAATTCTGTTAATATCGAAGACTTCACTGGTGAGAAGCTTATTAATGACCAGTACACGTGTCAAAATGGGTGATCGGGGGGGTCAAAACGGGTAATTTTATACTTTTGTCCAAAAATCTCAAAATTCGTCTAAACTTGTCATATGTCAGTTATGATCACAAAATTAATGATATTTCAATAATAATCAAGGTTCTTGAGTAGACCAAGTTATTAGATTTACACGTTAAAAATACACTTCGAGCCACTTCAGATTTTACAAAGTGTTTTTGACCTGTTTGATGACCGGTGAAGAGATAAAAACATAATCAAGTAGATCTCTTCATAAATAAATGGTTTATTTTTGTGTGTTGTTCAGCTATACATTTGAAATGCATTGGACGCCTGTATGGTGATCATGGGCATGACGTGATGGATGTATTAAGAAAAAACGCATCTCTTGCGTTGCCAGTAATATTAACTCGTCTGAAGCAGAAACAAGAAGAGTGGCTGAGGTGTCGTTCCGATAATAAAAAAGTTTGGGCAGAAATTTACGCTAAAAACTACCACAAGTCACTTGATCATCGTAGCTTTTATTTCAAACAGCAAGATTCAAAGAGCTTGAGTACTAAAGGTGAACACATTCTCTCCACTTGATATTCATTTTTCATATTTTATATATACTTGACAAAAAGACAGAAAACAACCTTAATCTTTCTAAATTGACAAAAACAACCCTAAACTTTAGAAAACTTTCTAAAAACTTTGTAAATTCTCATTTTCACTTCTTGGGTTCTAACTTTGCAGAAAACTTTCTAAAAACTTTATAAATTGTCATTTTCACTCCTTGGGTTCTAATTTTGCAAATTTACCCCCGTATTTTCATTCTTTAGCTTAAAATTAAAAAAAGTTATTTTCTCAGGCGGTTAATTTTATGTACGTGTCTGTATAAATTCACGTTTGAACGTAAGTTTTTCCGAAAACGAGTCGGGTCATATATAATGCGTTTTCAAGCGTATTTTTATATACGTTTTTGGCTGGTCTACGTTTTGACATTTTAATGTACGTGTCGATATAAATTCACGTTTCGACATAATTTTTTTTGGAAAGGATTCTGGTCAAATATAATACTTTTTCGTGCTTATTTTTGCGTATGTTTTCGGTTGGTCTATGTTTTGATGTAAACGAGTCGGTTCAAGTATAATACATTTTAATTCGATGGTATAAATTCAAGTTATTGTACGTTTTGACACCGATAAGTCTTGATGCAAAGGTAATGGTGGTGTAGTGGTTAGGTGGAAACCTCACTAAACGAACCAACGCGGGTTTGTTTCCGTTTCTTTTGTAACCACTATGCTTTAGATCGATACGCTCAAACACGCGTTTTCGTATGGTTAACGCATCACATAACGTGTGACAAGCTATAAACAACTAAGGTGTCGCCATTGCAATGCACGGCCTATGGCAACAATCTAGTTATTATAATATTCATAGTTTTCTCTTCATATTGCAGCTTTGTTGGCCGAAATCAAGGAAATGAGTGAAGAACGATCTGTAGAAGATAACATTCGTCAGTGTGTTGCTCCTGGAGGAAAACAAAACACTATTCCACATCAAGAGTTTAAGTACTCTGATCTGGACATCCATGAAGACTTGTATCAGGTTATGAAATATGCTGTTGCACAAGCGGGTTCTCCTGAACAAATTAATAAGACTGTGAAGATCTGGACTACTTTCGTGGAACCTATGCTCGGTGTTCCTCCTCGGTCTTCACGCATAGCTGACCAAAACGCTGCAAAAACAGCCAATCATGCTGTTACAAGTGGCGTAGCAGTACCGTCAGCTTCTAGAACTAGAATGTTAGATGATAGCAGTGGTGTTAAAGAGAACGGTTATTCCAAATCTGATCATTCGGAGCATACAGGAAGTGAATCTGGTGATGAAGAGGACCTCTCTCCTGATGCAGACCATGATAACAACGGTGAGAGTGATGATGTGGCGTATGGGTTGGGTGACGAGGTCTATCCAGTAGAAAATTTGTTAGAAAGAGTGAAGCCGGTAATGCTGCATCTTCCTGCAGCATTTAATAATAAAGAGAGAAAATCTCGGGTCTTTTATGGAAATGATGACTTCTATGTTTTCTTCAGACTTCATCAAGTAAAGCTTATGTTTTATATTGCATATTTTTACAAATATTTTTCATTTGTTTATTTAATTTTCATTGGTCCCTTTCCTTAATTAACAGATACTGTACTCAAGGCTAGAGGAAGCAAAGGAGAAGTCTCTAGTTGAGAGATGGAGGGGTTCAAATGATTCAACGCCTAATGATTCATACGCTAGGTGTTTTAGCTTTTAGTACTGAAGTCTATTTTCCGTTTTAACCAGACTAGTGGTTATCACCCGCGCTACGCAGCGGGTTTGAAACGTAGATAAAAATAAGCAAATCGCGAGAGTTAAAGTTATTTGATGTTTTAGTTAATAGGCTAAACATGTCATTATTAAAGTTGAGGGGTTAAACATGTCATTATTAAAGTTGAGAGGCTAAAGTTGTTTAATTATTAAATTTGAGGGGCTAAAGTTGTTTATTATTAAAGTTGAGGGGCTAAAGTTGTTTTACTTAAGGGGCTGCATATGTCATTACCAAAATTGAGGGGCTAAATATGTCATTATTAAAGTTGAGGGACTAAAGTTTCTTATTGTCAAAAATCAAAATTGAGGGGCCAAAGTAGGTTGATGCGACAAAATAGCATATTTATAGTATATGTAATTTCTCCATGGCCATTCTTTTAACATAGTTTTTTTTTCTTCTGCAATACAGATTCTTAGATCTACTGTATAGTTTTCTTGATGGTGCTATTGATAGCGCAAAATATGAAGATGAATGTCGGGCTGTTCTCGGCACTTGGTCATTTCCCGTTTTCACATTGGACAAGCTAATTGACAAGCTTATTAAATTGGTAACATTGTCATTTCTCTTTCTTAGTTATTTTTTTATTTACATATTATTGTTATCCGGTTTGATTGTTGATCAATGCCTTCCGCAGCTACTAGCAATTACCATGGATGAGGTTAATAACAAGCTGCTTGACCTGTATGCATATGAAAGTTTAAGGAAGGAGGGATTCGTAGACGAACTTTATAACGCAAACGCCAGCGTAATTGTTAACGACTCCAAGATCTTCCGGTTCGACTGTGTGAGTAGTCTAATTTTGTTTATAAAGTTAATTAATTGAAATTGCAACGTCTACCTTATAGTCTAGTTTAACAAGTATTGTTTTGCTGCAGTCATCTATCCCGGAAACACATAGACAAACCCGACTAACCATACAGATAATAAACTTTGCATATGAAAAATCTGAACCACCAGCTGCTTCATTGGACCCGACATTTGCAACGTATCTAAACTCCCAACTCCTTTCAGTTAATCCTAAGAAAAAGAGGCATAGAATCTTCTTGAAGAGGTATGCAGTTGTCATTTATAGTTTAATGCCATTCCATTTGTCTAGGACCCACTAATAATAATATAAGTGTCGGTTTTTAAACAATTTTGGTTCCTGCGTTTTCAGGAATAAGCGGAAAAATGCGTGTGAAGACGTGGACTTGGCAATGGCAAAGGCCATGGAAAAGTTTCATATTGTAAATGGGCTCGAGTTCAAGATAGCCGCCTTTACACACAAGGTAATTCTCAATCTCTCTGTGCAATAAGAATTGCTCAACTTTCTTTTTCAGATGTCCTATGGAAGTCGTAAACTTCCATTTCTAAAAGATCCAATCAAGAGTTTTACCCATTTACCTATTTTCATCATTATAAATAAATTGATAATTCATCGATTTGGTAATTAATCTATATCAGAAGATATTTTCCATAATTGACATATATTCAAACATGCTTCTTAAACTATGTATCATATCAAATTTCTCATTTTTCATCGGACTTATAGAGTTCATGGTAAAATGACTAGAGTTCATGGCTATTTTGACCCATTTACTTATGAATGGGTCAATTCAGATTATAAATCTTTAACGGGTAACTATTTATTCATTTTCATCATTATAAATAATGTCCTCATCTCACCCTCTCTGGGCCCTACTCCACGAATAGGATATTAATGGGTAGGTTTGTTTGTTTGTTTGTATCAATCTGGTTATAAGATTCCATAATTGATCTCTATTGGAAGATATTGTACATAATTGACAGATACTCGAAACATCTTGAATGATATAACTCGAATGGGTAGATTCAGATTATAATCTTCTAATTGGTCAAACAGGTAAAAAATAAAATAGAATTTTTGCTAAAATGGCCCTACTTTTATGTACAATAATTTTAGCAAAATCCAGTTAAAATAGCTTTAAAAAAAGGAGAAACAAGTCAAATGGTTAGAAAATTGTCCAAAGTGTAATTTACTAATTTTAATGTAAAAAAGATTAAACTCTTTTTCCATTATCATTCAGTAATATACTCTGTGCAATCATATTTGACAAAATTAGTTATGTATAAATAATCTGGACAAAAAGTGGGCCGGGCCAACTCAGCCCATACGAAAAGTTACCTGTTAAAGGCTAAACCTTAAACCTGCCCGAAGTTGTGGATTTTCTGACCTTTGGGTACGGTGTGTGGCAGGTATATTATGTGATGGGTACATCGGATTCGATGGTGCAAATGCGCAGAAAAAGGATAACTAGTCGTATCGGGGCTGGCCAGTCTGTTGATCATGCTACTACTATTTCAAATGGTTGTCGTGCTCTCAAAGCATTGAAGTTCAAGAAGCTTCTATTGTCTAGGCTTCCTCCCATGGAACCATGAGAAGCAATTGGATGAGGTACTTGCATAGCAACAAACATCTCCCTTGCTCAGTTTGACTTTGACCGAGGAGTTATTTTCGACAATTACTCATTAGTTTTTATATAATCCAGTTTCTGAAATAATCATATATTATGAAAAATTAGATTTAAATTAGAAAGAAGACAGTAGGAACCATGTTTTGATGTTTATTTGTTTTTACTTTTGATTTTAACATTTACCTTTTATGAGTCATTTTATACTTAAAAACACAAGGCTATAGTAAAATGTTCACGTGTTCGTCCTATGGGGATTACAAAAGAATCCGAAACAGGTGGGACGGGTATTTTGGATGGATATGTCATTAGATGATCACTGCCCAATCACCCCAACTGAATATGCAGTTAAAAAGTTGAGAAAATATATCGTATGGTAAATGGTATGTTAGAAATTTAAAACTTTGAAATGATAAAAATTATTAGAATTGTAGCATGTGTAACCAATATTTCAAGTCGGTTTTTATATGAGTTTAACATCTTATTATTTAGGCAAATTGGAAATAAATAATCCCATCTAACTCAATTTGGTCGATGATAATCCCAAGTCCGTTATTGACCGATAATAATCCGAAATGGTCATTTTTTTGTAAAATAGTCCGCCGTTAAAATAGCTTAACGGAGTTAAGTTTTTTTCCGAATTACAAACCGATGTTTTAGGGCTTTTGATCAGAACGAGAATACGAATCGATTGATGTAAAACTTACCTCGATTTTTTTAAAACATATGACCCTGCGTTCACTTCATATTAAGATGCAAAAATGCAAAAATGGTGACTAAGTTACTTATTATCCCTATAATTCTATAAAAAAATCATTTTTCAATACAAAATTGTTTATTTTTTAAAAACCTTTCACATCTCATTCCTTATCCATATAATTTTAAGGAGATAGTTAAAGAATTGGTATATTTTAGATTCTACAATTTAATTCCATATAATTTTATGGATAAGAATAAAATTTAACACAAAACTTATTTTTCCTTATAATTTAAAGATACATTATACCAATTTCATTGTGACTTGTGAGTTCTCTTAAAATTCAGATTCAGAATGCAAAATGTAAGAAACTATCACTATCTTGTTATATTATTTTTCTCTTAGGCTGGAGTGTGTGGGATGGAGCCCCTAGGGGCTTTATCAGGACACGTAAGCGACACATAGGATCCATGTCAGCCAGGGGGCTTTATCACGCCCCCCTTTAACTTGCAGGGTGTGGGATGGAGCCCCCTATTAAACAAAATTAAAAAACAAGATTTCATTGGATTAAATCAAGTGGGCCCCACCTGAACATCTCATTCTTGGCGTTAACATGATGGAGCCCCCTCCTATAGCGCCCCTTGTTGAATCGGTGGGTGTGGGTTTATGGCGCCGGGTGGCGCTATAGGTGATGAGGTGGCACGATGGAGCCCCCACACCCTCTGGCCTTACATTTGATCTATTTTCCATTTGTCATTATCTTTCTAAATTGGTGAAAGTGTTACTTATGCCACTATGCAGGGTCACTCGAGGTTCGAAAAAAAACATACATGGTCACTTTACCTCGATACCATGGACCTGGATCCAATCTTGACCTTCGTCCATTATGTAACCTCGAGAAACCCCTCGCCCTCTGGACGTAAGCATCATATAAAAGAAGAAATAGTGCTAAGACTTAAAGAAATCTTGTAAGAGTACGAAATGGAAGTGGAGAAATGTACAACTTATTAAAAGTGTATGCATGATGTGCATTTTCTCTTCTTCATTGAACTAGTATTTGTACTATGAGTTAAATGCCCGGATAGTCCATGTGGTTTTTCATTTTTTCACCTTTAGTCCCTAACTTTCTAAAATTACAGCTATAGTCCCCAACTTTTCAATTTTTGTTCCCGGATAATCCCTGGCGCGGATGAAGGTTAGTTTTTTATGTTAAGTGAGTGTGAAATAGCCAAAATGCCCTTAATAATAAAAAATAGAGTAAACTGCAATTTTACACCATGTGGTTAGGGGTGATTGGCACCCTTACCCCCCCTAACGAAATAATTGCAATTTTACCCCCCACTGTTCACTGTTATGTCGCAACCTTACCCCCCGGCCTCAAATTTGTTGACTATAACTTGAAATGACTATAATGCCCTTTCATATTACCCCCTGTGTTTTGTGCACTCTATGATATTACCCCCTGCCACCACTGCCACCGCCATTCACCACCACAACCACCACTGCCACCGCCATTCACCACCACAACCACCACTGCTACCTCCAGCCACCACCCTCAACCACCTCCAGCCCACACTTTCTCTCTCTTCTAGATTTATCTCTCTCTCCCTCCGCTCTCTCTCTACTAAAATCAAGATCATCTTCTTCATTTCTCAAAACCTCAACCGTATGTAGCTTCAACTAGCTCGCCGGAGCGGTTCAACTAGCTTCAACTTTTTTGTCGACGTCCTAACACACTTCAAGTCAAAATCAAATCATACAAAGGAAAATATAGCATCACTGCATCAGAGATGTTACAGGATAACAATGACCAAATAAGTGAAATTAGCTTGAAATTAAACCAAAAAAAATGCAATGTTGCAATTTGAATAGTACATGCTTTGGACAATTCATCAGTTAATTCAATCCACTTTCATATCTGTATCATACTGTTTACAAATTAGGTCTTCCACTAAACAATGCACATATGCGTTTTCACATCCATTCAATTAGAAAATAAACAGATCATCAGATCCATTGCATTACAAGACGAAACATACAGCAGTTTTCCTGAATCCAAAATGTCACACCCCGATATTTCCACGTTTTACCGGTGGGCCCGGTGGGGGAGTATCGTGACGTAGTTGGTAACATTATAGTCAAACAACACAATATTTAAAATGCATAGCGGAAGCAAAAGATAGTTATATTTCAACCGAATAATATTGTAATATCAAGTATCACAAACAGTTGAAAATAATCCACAGGTAGATCAAAATAAAAAGAAACTTTGTTCAACAGACTGAAATGCATCCAAGCTTGCGAGACTCTTATTGATGCTAAGGAGAAAGCCAGCCTATTACGAGTAGTACCTGCACTTAATCTTTTTGGGAAAATACGTCAGTTTACACTGGTAAATACAATTAACCGACTCATTTTGAAAAGGTTTAAAAATTGATTTGAATGCACGTGGCACAAACTTTTTATAACTTGGGATAATTATTTGAATATAATACTTGTAAGAGAATTGCATGTTTCTTATGCGTTTAGTAGCCCGGATCGACACCGGGTTAGAGCTTAATAGACACACCACATGATATATTCCCGCGGCGGGTTATTCCCGAAGGCGGCGATTATACCATATTATTTATTTATGCACTGACGGGTGTACGCCTACACGCGCGTGCTAAGGTCGTGCCCATTTCGTAAAATGATGCCAAGGATATCCGGGACATGGTCATTAACCCCCCAAAGGCTTTAAGCAAACAAAACATTTCCAAACGGAGCATATCAATGGTTTAACCTCTATTCGATTAAAGATTCAATGCCCGACCAAGCGGTATTTTATATACCGTACCCCAAGCCCGTATAAGGGAAAATAAGTTAAAAGTATTTACCTTTGCAAGTATCAATCACAAATAGCAAGTGCGTGTAGCGTTTACCGGGTCTCCTATTCTGGAACGAAGGTTTATAATAACCTATTAGAATCCTAACGGGTCTTTAATTAAGCCTAAACTTAGATCGGTTAGTTTTAAAGAAAGATACGGTTCAAACGCACGATTAAGCGAAGACCGGAATAGAATGTGATTTAGACCCGACAAGTTTGAAGACTTGTATAATATGGTTAATCTAAACACATCCTGGATTTTGAGATAAAAACGATAAGGTTTGACCCGTTTCGGCTAATTTATGCAAACTAGTTACATAAACCGAACCGAAGGCGCAAGAAGCGTAACGGGTAACCAAAAGAGTCAATACAGGTTTCCTAAGTTAATATGCCTTAAATATGTTGTGATATCAGTAGGATACCTTCCATTATGCCCGAAACGAGTTTAATCTCAATTTAAGACCCGTAGGGGTATTTTGGTCATTTTAAAGATTATAAAAGAGATTAATTTTAATTCTGAGACTCGGGTCTGAATTAATCAGCAAAACAACTTAATTTAACAGGTTATATCAGTTGGTGATAAGTCTTATATGCCAAAATGGTTTTAAACCCATACTAGGTGTTTAATACGCGTTAAAAACGTTTTAAGCGATTTCCGGGTTAAACAGGAAATCTGAGTTTTCTGATCAGGTTATAAAGTTCAAAATACTTCATTTATTATATAAAATCAGTAGCAATTGGATTGGTGTCAAAATATTATGTAGAACTCATTTTATAAACAAAAAGGGTATAATCGGTATTTACCGAATCAAGGCCATAACCTTAGGTTATGAGCAGGTTAAAAATAATTAAAAATCTTCAAAAATCTCAAAATATTATATTACATCAGTGGGTAAAAGGTTTGGTGTCAAAAATTGGGTTTAGATAGGCTTCATGCTAAATGCGCCGTTTAATTAACAAAAAGCTTTCTAATTACGCTATTGAGCATAACTCCTAATCTAGACCTCCAACTGATGTAAAATTTTAGGGACATGTTTATAAATCAGTAATAAAGATTATTGTCCTTTCACATTTCCAAAATTCTCGTTTTATGGTAAAAAGGGCATTATGGTCAACATTAAGCAATTAACGGAAACGTGTAAACGGATTGGACAATCAACGAGCCAATCACAGAGGGTTATACCATCACGTAACCTGGTCCTAGGGAATCTCTAAGGCATTTCCAAACTCATCTAAATCGGTTCAGAACTGAAGTCAAAGCAAAAGTCAAAGTTTTGCGACTTTCGGTTCCGAACCGAGCCTAAACAGAAAATTGTCGGATCAAACAAGCTTAGACCAGTTCTTATACTTATTACCAAGTTATATGAGTGATAAAATAGGTTACACGCCTTCTGCATTGCTAATTATGCGTTAATTCGAAAATTATGGTTCTGTTGACTTTTTATAAACAACTTTGACCCGACATTTGATCTAGTTAGAGCGGGAATCAGAGGGTGCCCTTTTAAGGGTTTATTGCCCACATAATTACCAACTTATAACTACTTTCAATTTGACTAATCACTGGACCATTAGTGATTAATCGATAAGTCAAACCTTAATTACGACGGTTTGACTTTTAAGCTAATAACTAAGCAAAACTCGATTAAGGAAGGTCAAGGATACTTACCAAGGTCCTATGCACGACCAGTGATGCTTAGGGAAAGGCCTTGAGCTCCAGAAATGATCAGAAGTGAAGGTATGAGTGAATGATCAAGTTTGCACACAAAGGGGCTTTATATAGTGATCTTGATGGCTTGTGATCATGACAAACAATGCTATAACTGATCATGGATCATTCACAAGTGTCCCTAAGGTCTAAAAGCAAGTAGGGGTCGCTCATGGAAGTGAAAAATACCAATGTAAGTCGGTTACTCGCTCATAACAGGCAGCTGTCAACATTCTGTTCGCTGAGCATGCCTTACGGACCGTAAGGCTGACCTTTACGGTCCGTAAGCCCTTTACAGCAGGCAAAAATTTTTGCCCTTTCAAGATTTGAACAGGCACTTAGGTATTTCGAATTTGGCCTCTATTATCAGTAGGGGCCTCTTGATCATGCCTTGAATAGTTATAACCACCTTACCATGTTGTATGATTGTCTTGGGCTTTATCGAAAGGGTCACGAACGAAGGTTTGTCGTATACAATCTCATAGGAACCCATTCTTTCAATTTGGTTCAATCATTGTTAGCATTAACCGGATTAGGATGCTTATCAGACGTTTATAACACAGGTTAAGGGTTGGGATTTATACATAGGTCGCTCAGAGGTATGAATTAACATGTCGACGCTTTTAATCCCTCGTATACGAATTTTTTTCATAACTTTCTCATATGATAACGAAACTTGGTGAAAATTTTATCATGTATTCTAGTGAGCATAATTAATCGTTACAAAGCTTCGGGTTTGCTAAAAGGTCACTCAGAGGTATATCTTAAACATGTTGACACATTTACCCCCTGTAGTTTGTAATCTCTCACTTACTTTCACAATTAGCTTCGTATGATCCATGATTAATTCGTTTAAGGGTATAAACATCATGCAGGGTTATTGTAAAGTATATTTATCCATTGTTGACATTTTGAACCCTTATATTCACATACTTTCCTTGTTTGTCAACTTTAGTCCTTCCAAAGTATTCTTTCACACGTTCAAAGCTTATGACACGTGTCAATACATTATAGGACGTGAATTTTCGAGGTGTTACACAAAACATTTCTACATATTAGATATTGAAGATTAAAAGCCTTGTTGAATGCACACACTACACTAGATTAAAACGCCGCCGTTGAACAATCAGAATCTCCGGCAGCCGTGAATGATGATGCAGAAGATGAGTTGCACAAGCTTTTGTTGCCAAACATCAATGATCTCCCTGTTTCTCCTCCTTCTGCAATGGAATCCAATTTCGTTACATATTTTGCTCCTGGTATGTAATTTTATTCATCAATTTGGTTTTTATTGTTTAGTTACTAGAGGAGGCAGAGTAAATTGATAGCTGAATGTGGTTATTCAAGATTCTTTGGAGACAAAAAGTTAATTAATTTGGTTTAAGAAGTTAAGGGTGGGTGGTTGCAGTGGTGGAGGAGCGGTAAAACGCAGATGGAGGTTCAGATATGTTACTTGAAGATGATGATGATAATTTGAAGATGATGATGATGGAGGATCAGATCTATTATTTGAAGATGATGATGATAATTTGATTTTATAAATAATAATAATAATAAAAATAATAATAAAAATAAATATAGGGTAAGATTACCAAAATACCCTTACCTATAAGGGTCAAACTACCGTTGACTGAGGCCGGGGGGTAAGGTTGCGACATAACAGTGAACAGTGGGGGGTAAAATTGCAATTATTTCGTTAGGGGGGTAAGGGTGCCAATCACCCCAAACCACAGGGGGTAAAATTGCAGTTTACTCTAAAAAATATTATTAATTATCTATTTACATCCCACCATACACCCACCCCAACCCAACCCCCTCCCCCCCACTCTCCTTTTCTCTTTCCTTTGTCTGCAACCATCAGAATTATCAATTATCAAACACCCCTAAATATCAACCACCATCATCTTCAACCCCAAATATCTCTCTTCTCTATCTATATTTATCTTTCTGCTCTCTCACTAAAAACCATCACCGTCACCTCCATTCCACAGCCGCCATCATCACCACACCACCACCACCACCGCCGCCGCCACCATTAACCACCCCTCCCTAAATCAACAACCACCATCATCCTCCGGACCAAAACTCTCTCTCACTAAAAACCACCATCACCGTCACCTCTACTCTACCGCCGCCACCATCACTCCCCAACAACCAAATCAACGGCAATGAAGGGGCAGGGCAGAGGCGTGTGTTCACCGGAGATAGGGGGTGGGCACGATAAGAAAACGGTGCATGATAGCAACCACCACCATAATGACAGGAAGAATAATAATAATAACGGTGGTGGGTCGGGGTCATCGGAAACGGCGCACGATAGCAAAAAAGGAGGGGCATCGCCGGTGAAGGATTCTTTACCGGTCGATCTAACTTTAGAGCAGAGGTGTGTGTTCATTGACTAGTGTTTGGTTTTTTGTGTTAACTAGTAATAAGGCCACGCGCGTTGCGGCGCGGGTACATCGCAAACATCAAATAGATTAGCGCAAGCGTTATGTAATGTGTCAACCATATAAAAACGTGTGTTTTGGCGTATCCGATATAATCAATATAACTTATATAAGCATTTAAATCAAATAACAAAATCCAAACCGGGTTGGTTCATTTAGCGGGGTTCCACCTAATTACTACACAACCCTTACATTTTCATTAAGACTTAGTGGCATCAATACTCATAGTGTCTCGTATGTCAAATCATAAACCAACTAAAAACGTACATAAAAAAATAAGCACGAAAACGTATTATATTTTACCATGTTCATTAACATGAATTTATATTGACATGTACATATCAAAATGAGCGTGTGAGAAAATAAAGTGTTTACATCAAAACGTATAACAACCTAAAACATACATAAAAATAGGCATGAAAACGTATTATATTATACCTGACTCATTTTTAGGAAAACTTTAGGTCGAAACGTAAATGTGTACTGTTTACGTCCAATGCCGATACATGAATATGTATTGAAATGTCCATAAAAATAAGCACGTGAGGAAATAATTTTTTTTAAGTTAAAGAATGAAAAAAAGGTGCTTGCGCGTTATGGCGTGACATTTAAGGGCACATTATCTTTCGTTAAGCGCGTTGGCACGGTGACATTAACGTGTTTAAGCACACGAAAGAAACGTATAAAGATACGGTACGATTAAACGAAATGTATTAAGTTGTGACGAACCAACTACCCGTTTCGAATTTATAGCAACATGTAAACGTGATGTAAACTAAACACACAAAGGGAAAAAAAGGAAAAAAAAAATTTAAAACCCAAGGAAGTAAAAGTGAAAAGTCAGAAATTTAGATGATAGATTTATTATTGTGTAAGTTTAAGGAGGAAAATAAATTAGTTAAAAAATGAGAGAGAAAAATGAAAAATTTTAAGAGAGCCAAAATGAAATTACTTATTACTTAATAGGACAAAATTGTAATTTTGAGTGACTTGTCGGTGGCCATAGCCACCGACTTTGTACTTTAAGTCTATAGGATAATAGTTGGTGTGTCCTGGTGGGTGGCTGTGGATCTAACTTTGGAACGGTATGAAGTCAGAGAGAAGATAAGGTATCTTTTGATTTAATGTGTCAAATCCAACAAGTATACTTATATTTGATCTTAATTGGTGATGAATTAGGATTTTGAAGAGATTTAGGGATTGGGATTCAACGAGTTTGTTGCTGCTATAAATTTGGTTTTTGAATTAATGATGGATGGTGGTGCTGGGTTTTAGAAAGAGAGAAAGGGGAGGAAGAAGATGAGGGTGGGTTATTTTTATTTTTTATTGTTCAGGGGCAATCTAGTCATTTCACACCCTTTTAACTGAGAAAATTAACTGATGTTAGGCACAGGTACTATCCGGGAACAAAAATTGAAAAGTTGGGGACTATAGCTGTAATTTTAGAAAGTTAGGGACTAAAGATGAAAAAATGAAAAACCACAGGGACTATCCGGGCATTTAACTCTTGTACTATAAAAAGATTACCTATTTGGTAGACAAGTTTAACCATTTGATGGACAAATAGTATGATACATTATCTATAACTATAAATTTGACAAATGGTTCATCCACTAGCCTCGTAGATCTAGATGACAAATCTTGATCTAAATGGTAAAAATATTATAATATTTTTAATACCCCCGTTGACACTTTGCAAACTTTGGGATCTTGAAGTAATGTCTCATTAAAAACTTTGCTAAAGAAAAACCTAATAAAAAAAAACTTTAGCTAAGGGAAAAAGTGTAGTCAGTCTATAGCTCCTCCTCAATTTGCAATTTGGCATTACATTCCCCATACATAACGCTAGGGATGAGCTCGTACAGGTATCGAAAATCGCCAAATATGGGTACCGGTATCGGTATCGAAAACCGGTATCAGTATTTGTGTGTAAAATGCCAGTACCATACCGAACAAAAATACCGGTACCGAAAACGTCAAAAAGTGGGTAGCGAATCGGTACCGAAATTTTTTTTGGTATGGGAAATTCGGTATCCGTACCAAGTCCCAAATACTCATCCCTACATAACGCATGCCAATATCATGAATGTGTTTCCAGAAAGTTGTTGTAGGGAGTGCTTTTGTGAAAAATTCAGTTTAATTGGACATATCTCATCTTAACCTGATTGTTTTTTTAACAAGGTCCTGCATATATGCAAAGAATCTTGGTGATATATGTTTTGTTTAGTCGGTTTTGAATATCTTCTTTCATTTGCGAGACACAAGAGGTAGTATATTCTATCTTCCTCATGATGTTTTGGAGGGTGTGGCTCTACCACAGTGATAAGGTGTTTAACAGGGCAAACTTGTTGGTCTACAAGGTAGTGGAGAACATCTAAGAGACCACGTTATAGTGAATGTTGAAACAGTCCAAGGTGCAAGTTGTCGTTTGTTAGGGTGTAGGGAGTGGTTAGACACTTAAAAATGGTAAACTTCAAAATCAACCAATGAGAGTGTGCCATGTCATTCAACCTTACTTGTTTAAACTATGTTCAAAAGTGTTGGCAATGGTTAGACACTTTATGAATTGGTAAACTATTTTAAAAAAAAAGGAAAAGGGTGTGATTGGTTGAGGTGGCATGGACCCCACCACACACACCCCCTCTCTCTCTCCTTCCCTCCCTTCACCGATCGGTGATGAAACACCGATGATCAATGAAACCGTGAGGCAAAGGGGGGTAGGCGGCGGTGTTCCCGAGCGGCAAACTCGGTTTGCCGATCCCCTTTGCCGCCCACTCCGTATCCCCTTAGTTGGTGTAGTTTAGATGTCTTGTAAAGTTTTTTCGTATGGGTTTCTTGTGGTGGTGGGTGTCTTTGTTTTGTCTTCCTTTCTTGCTTAGCTACTTGCCTAGGAATGATCATTCTTTTAGTGAATGAAGTGTTTTGGCTTGGTTGTTAAAAAAGACAATAATAACTTATATTTGATAATTTTTATCTAATTCTAAGATACTTTAACACGTTTTACAAAAGACTTTATACGTTTGGTATAAATACTTTATGTATAGTAGTGTGTAATTTACATTTTTGTCATGTGTGTTTTGACCTGTCACTACATTCAATTCACTACATCTATTTTTTTTTTTTGGATAAAGGACATCACCCAACAAAATGTATAAAACCCAATAAAAAAAAATACACCTTCAAGGGGGCATTCCCTTGTGTCATCCTCAATACATGCTTTGGAGACCAGAAAATAAGAAACCATACAACCCCGTATCGGGGTATAAAAGAACCTAACCTAAATTTACCTTGTGTCGTACACACATAAGCACCTAACCAAAAACGTTTACAAAAATTACAGTCTTTCTAAGTAGCGCAAGGCGATCTATCTAACCATTTTTCCCATATGCACCATAAACAATAAGTACACATTGACAACCCAAAACAAAAAGGCCCATGGAGATCACGTCGCATGTTTTGAAACTACTTGTAGTAACTCATTGGTAAGAAGGTAGTGAAATCTTGGAACCACCTCATATGCACCCAACCCAAAGAGACCAACCCCACGTGAAGCCCGTTGGTACCAATATTCCAAAGGGACTTGCGTTGATAATACCCTTTTAGATTTTGCCGGTGCACCCATGACCATAATGCGGTCCATAATGCAGCATCAGACTGGCCCGAAGTAGCCAATTAAACTGAACTGTACCTGCTTCAATGGCCATCCAATTGGCCCAGACATGCAGAATTTTGATCCGACCCAAACTCGTCCAAACATGGGCTTTCTGTAGCGAAATAAACCAGAATCTGAGCTGATCCGGCAGCGAAGTAACCCCAAACTTGGACTTGAAGTGCCTCTTTTTACCGGGACCACTATATCTAGTTTGATGATGACGACATATGAGCAATAGAAAGCACGTGAATAACATAATCAGTAACTAACAAATCGTTTGATTAGTTGTTAAGTCAATTTTGATGATTTGCTAGTTTCTTTAGATAGAATATATAGATCGCGTTCTCTAAAAAAATCTTAGTAAAAACTTGTCCGCATGACCCGGCCCAACCCACCAGTGATAATAATGTTTAGGGATGTGCACGGTACCCGTTTGATACCGAACCGGTACCGGTATTGAAAAACGGGAAAAGTGGGTACCGGTTCGGTACCGTTACCGAATACACCGGTTCGGTACTGGTACGGTACTTACCGGTGTTTTACCCGTAAATACCGGTACCGATACTGAAAAACGGAGAAAGTTAGTATCAGTACCGAATATATCCGATACGGTACCGGTACCTGATACCAAATGCTCATAAATGATAATGATAATGTTACAAGTAACTATCTAATAAGAAAGAAAGTGGATAACTTAGTAGAATAGTAAGCAAGTTTCAAAAGTGTTTCAATTAGGTCTCTCAAGTTTTAAAAGTGTTCCAATCAGGTATATTAAAATAATTCGACCCCAGTATCTTAAGCTCCATTTTTTTCTTGACACGTGGAAGAAAAAAAAACATGGCTCGATTTGAATGTTAAGTTATCTAATTATGACCAAAACGACACTAGTGACCTAATTAGAATACTTTTAAAACTTGGTTACTCTGAAATTTTCCGAAAAAGAAATAGAAAGAAATGATTATTATGTTAGAAAAGAATATTCCAACGACGTCGTATGAATGACCAGTAGCTCCAACCCAAATGTTATTGTTGTACACAACCGTACGCCACAACCTCATCCATCCCGCCATGAACAACATACTCTCATCTCCTTCTTCATCTTCTTCAATCTTCCCCCTTCAAAACCCTAATTTTCAAATCTCTCTCCACCATTATTACTTCAACCTCAAATCTCACTCTCCAAACATCCTCCCTTTCACTTTCCACAGATCCTTTCAACCTCTCCACCACTGCAATTTTCACTTCAATGTTCGGTGCAGTTACAAGCTACCGAGATCGAATCTTCCAGTAGGCGAGTCTCCGGTTTCGGATACGGAAGAAGATGACGAAGAAGATGATGAGGAAGCAGCGGAAGAGTACGAAGTGGATGCGGAGTTTAGTGAGGCGATTGAGGCGGATAGTGACGATGAGGTTGAGGCTGAGAGTGATGAGAATGTTGTTGTTGTAGAACAATCTAGGTTTGAGGAGTTTAAGTGGCAGAGGATTGAGAGGATTCGGAGTGATGTGAGAGAGTATGGTGATGGAATTTTGGATGTTGATGAGCTTTCTTCGGTTTATAACTTCAGGATTGATAAGTTTCAGGTTGATTTTGTTCTTGCACACTTTGAAATTTCATATTCCGTGTATGATAATTGATGTTTATGTTTATGTTTATGTTTATGTTTGCATAAGTTGAAATTTGGTGATTGGAACCATAGGAATCGGTTTTGTTGTAAACTGCTGTTACTGATTTCATATGTGGTTTTTTAAACAGTTAGAATTAGAATAGATTTGCCAAATATAGTTGCAGAATTGGTTATTCTAACACTATCTTACGAGCGTTCAGTTGGAAGTTTGTTTAAGTTTGTGTTCGTTAAATAAATGAATGGACATGAATGCAGAATTCCATTCGATTAATTAAATGAACGAAAATGAACAGAGATCGCGTTCGTTCAATTTTTTTCATGAACGTTCGGTTATATGTTTTTTTATCTTCATTAATGTTTGTTCGGTCACGTTTGTTTGTTTATGCTCAAAGTTCTATTATTAGAGGTTTTCACATATATATATTTTATTTTGAGTTAATTGCTCGGATGGTCCCTGCGGTTTCATGTTTTTTCACGTTTAGTCCCCACCTTTTGAAAATAGCATGTATGCTCCCTATGGTTTGTCATTTTGTTACTCGGATAGTCCCCCAACATTTACTCTGGGGACTATCCGAGTAACAAAATGACAAACCATAGGGAGCATACCTGCTATTTTCAAACTAAGTGACATCTACTCAGGGACTATCCGAGAACAAAATGACAAACTATAGGGAGCATACCTGCTATTTTCAAAAGGTGGGGACTAAACGTGAAAAAACTTGAAACCACAGGGACTATCCGAGCAATTAACTCTTTTATTTTTTAACTTTTAGTTTATTAACCTAACAATTAAACTTCTTATATTTTTATTTTTTTTAATTATTAGTTTATTGAAACTAAAACTTCTTATAAAATTTAATTTCTATTACATGAGATTAAGAATGTTCATTTTTATTATTTTTATGATATTTATATCTTCATTTGTGTCTGTTTATGAAATTAACAAATGAACACGAACAAAATCATTTCCTTAACGAATGGACACAAAATTTCGTTCGATTATTGTTTGTCCAATAAAAGCTTAACGAACGAACATGGACGACGCCTCATCCGGTTCGTGTTGGTTCGTTTACATCCCTAATGATGTCTGAAGCTTGCTAATGTTAACTTTGACTTTTTGCAGCGGTTAGCAATTCAAGCTTTTCTGAGAGGTTCTTCAGTTGTAGTTTCAGCACCCACAAGTGCAGGTAAAACTTTGATTGCTGAAGCTGCAGCTGTTGCTACAGTAGCTAGAGTAAAAAGATTGTTCTATACTACTCCTCTCAAGGCACTATCTAATCAGAAATTCCGCGAGTTTTGGTATCTAGCATCCATACATCTAAACAAAAACTATATTAGAAATATAGATAACACATTTGGTTCTTGGTTTTACAGTGATGCATTTGGTGAAGACAATGTTGGTCTTCTCACTGGAGATTCTGCCATTAACAGGGACGCACCGGTTCTAATTATGACCACAGAGATCCTTCGGAACATGTTATATCAGAGGTGTGTACTGTGTAAGTTCTTCGTATTTCTATTTCCTCGAAATAAGCGCTTGCCCAGGTATGCAAACTACACACATTACCTATCGTTTTAAATGCAGTGTCGGAATTATGTCATCAGAAAGTGGACTTTTCAACGTTGATGTGATTGTTCTGGATGAAGTACACTATCTTAGTGACATATCGCGGGGTACAGTCTGGGAAGAGATAGTGCGTTTTCTCCCTGCCCTAAGTTTGTTAAATCTTTGAACCGTTGGTGTAGTCTAACTTTGTGTAAGTACGCATTTTTAGGTTATATATTGTCCAAAAGAAGTTCAGCTTATATGCTTGTCAGCTACAGTAGCAAATCCAGATGAGTTATCTGGTTGGATTAATCAGGTATATTTCTCTAGAGTAAAGTACACGAATGGTCCATGTGGCTTTGTAACGCATTTAGTCCCCAACTTTTGTCAAAAGTACACGGATGGTCCCTGAGGTTTGCACTTTGTAACGCATTTAGTCCCCAACGTTTAGTGGCTAAATGCGTTACAAAGGGCATACCATAGGGACCATCCATCTACTTTTGGCAAACGTTGGGGACTAAATGCGTTACAAAGTTCAAACCGCACCATCCATATACTTTAAAAAAGCTAGGCACTAAATCCAAAATTTTGGTTAACCAACAGACCATCCGTGTACTTTACTCATTTCTCTATTTACAACAACATCCCACATTTGAAATCATGTTTAATTTTTGGGTTTGTGTGTTCTAGATTCATGGAAAAACCGAGCTGGTAACATCAACAAAACGTCCGGTTCCTTTAAATTGGCACTTTTCTACCAAATCAGCTTTGCTTCCCCTTCTCAATGAAACGGGAACCGGCATGAATAGGAAGTTATCAACCAATCATCTGCAACTTAATTCCTTGGGAGGCACGTCATACGAGGAAGAACGGCCAAGAAGGAGGAACTCAAGAAAGTATGAAAACGATGTATCACCTTCTTCAAAGAATGACAAAAGCAACATTCGGCGTTCACAGGTACAAACTATTTGAAATTTTACTATTGAGTAAAATGCCATTTTCGTCCTAGAGGTTTGGCCAGTTTTGCGACTTTCATCCAAAGGTTTATTTTTTCACAATTAGATCCAAAAGATTTGAAATATTGCCATTTTCATCTGGCTCGTTAACTCCATTCATTTTTCTCCGTTAAGTCAGGGGTATTTTCTTCTTTTTTGTTAACTTAAAGGGCAATTTGGTCTTTTCACTTCATGTACATTATGCTAAATGCTTGTTGATTGCCCTTTAAGTTAACAAAAAAAGACAGAAATACCCCTGACTTAATGAAAAAAAGGAATGGAGTTAACAAGCCGGATGAAAATGACAATATTTTAAACCTTTTGGATCCAGATGCGGAAAAACAAACCTTTGGATGAAAGTCGCAAAACTGGCCGAACTCAGGGATGAAAATGGCATTTTAATCTTTACTATTTGACCAACATAATCTTCAATAACTTTGTAATTTTTTAGGTTCCGCAAGTTATAGATACATTATGGCACCTTAAAACAAGGGATATGCTTCCTGCAGTGTGGTTTATCTTTAGCCGAAAAGGGTGTGATGTGGCAGTTCAGTATCTCGAAGACTGCAAGCTTTTAGACGAGTGCGAAATGAGCGAAGTTGATCTGGCCTTAAAACGGTTCAGACTCAAGTATCCAGACGCCGTTAGGGAATCAGCCGTGAAAGGGATACTTAGAGGCGTTGCAGCTCACCATGCCGGCTGTTTACCTCTTTGGAAGTCTTTTATAGAAGAATTGTTTCAGAAAGGACTTGTTAAAGTCGTTTTCGCTACCGAAACACTTGCGGCTGGGATCAACATGCCTGCACGGACAGCTGTGATTTCATCACTCAGCAAGAGGAGTGAAAGTGGGCGGATCCAGTTAACCACCAACGAGCTGCTTCAAATGGCAGGCCGGGCTGGGCGAAGAGGCATAGATAAAACGGGCCATGCGGTTGTTGTTCAGACTCCGTATGAAGGAGCTGAAGAATGTTGTAAACTTCTTTTAGCTGGGTTACAACCGCTTGTTTCACAGTTTACTGCTTCGTATGGAATGGTTCTAAATCTTCTTGCGGTAATATGCCAAACTATCGTTGCTTTTTGGCGGCAATTAACTAATTTCAATTCGTTTACTAATCAAGAGTTCTGGTAGGCAGGGTGCAAAAGTTACTCAGATACCGAATGAAGGAGATGGTACGGTTGTTTCTAGAACAGGACGAACCCTAGAGGAAGCAAGAAAGTTAGTTGAGCAGAGTTTCGGAAATTACGTTGGGAGTAACGTTATGCTTGCTGCTCAAGATGAACTTAATAAAATACAAGACGAGATTCGGATTTTGACTTCTGAAATTAGTGATGAAGCTATTGACAGGAAGAGCAAGAGTATTTTATCGAAATCAGCATACAAAGAAATGGCAGATTTGCAGGAAGAGCTCAGAGTAAGTATTGTGATATTATCATCATCGAAAAGATATTGACAAATGACAAGATCCGTTCGTTTTATTAGTTATCGTAAACAATTGTATTTCTACTTGTAGGCAGAAAAACGTGTTCGAACAGAGCTGCGTAGAAGAATGGAAATGGAAAGAATGTCTTCTTTGAGACCGTTGCTGCAAACATTGGATAACGGACATTTACCTTTTTTGTGTTTGCATTATCATGATAATGCTGGAACTAAACATTTGGTCCCTGTTGTTTATTTAGGCGATGTTGATTCTATGCATGGTTCAAAACTTCAAAATATGGTACGTCATACGTGTCCTTGCATTGCTTGTGTTTTTTAAGAGTAAAGTACACGGATGGTTCTTGTGGTTTATCAAAATTTTGGATTTGGTCCCTAGCTTTTCAAAAGTACACAGATGGTCCCCTACGGTTTGCATTTTGTAACGCATTTAGTCCCTAGCTTACAAATCTAAAGGTTTCAGCATGTCCAAGTTAGGGATTAAATGCGTTACAAAGTACAAACCACAGGGACCATCCATGTGACTTTTGCCAAAGTTGGGGACTAAATGCGTTACAAAGTGCAAACCACAGGGACCATCCATGTACTTTTAAAAAGCTAGGGACCAAATCCAAAATTTTGGTAAACCACAGGGACCATCTGTGTAGTTTACTCCTGTGTTTTTTAACGTGTTAAAAAACTTATTACTAAAAGTAATTTATTAAGATCACATTGCTTTGCTACATACAGGTTGTTGAGAACGATTCTTTTGCTATAAAAATAATATCTGTAGATGGTGTTGACCTTGAAAGTCAACTTACTACAAGGCCATCTTATTATGTGGCTCTTGGTTCCGATAACACATGGTATCTTTTCACGGAGAGGTGTATTAAGACGGTGTATAGAGCGGGTTTCCCCAATACCGCTTTGAATAACGGTGATGCTTTACCTCGAGAAATCATGGCCGCTCATCTTGAAAAGATGGAGATGCAGTGGCAGAAGCTTAGTCACACCGAACTTGGAGCTATTTGGTGTATGGAAGGGTCGTTAGAGACATGGTCATGGAGTTTAAATGTGCCGGTTTTAAGCAGTCTTTCTGAGGATAACGAGGTAATAAATAATAATCACTGTTTTTTGTTTTCATTTATATGTTTTGAAGATTATGATATTTACAAAACTACTTCTAGCCAATTTATCATGATGGAAGATATCCTTAAGTGTCTAAGGAGGTGTTTGGATGTGTGATTTGAAAGTGATTTGTGATTATGATAAAATAAAGAATAGAGACATCAGTTCTGTTGTAGCTGACTAACTGGCATGAAACTGATTATTTGACCTCTAGATAATGAGAAATATGTCTGTAAACGAACCGAGGCTTTAACTTTAACCGAACAAGAACATATAATCGAACAACTTTTTGTGTTCAAGTTCGTTCATCAAGAAAATGGGCATGTTTGTGTTCGTTCGTTTGAACTAAACGAACAGTTCATGAGTGTAAATGGACATAAACAAACAAACTTAAACGAATATAATTTAAGAAACATAAACGAACACAAATTAACATAAATGAACATAAATGACCAAAATAAACGAAGACAAACGAACCTAAACTAGTTTTTTATATGTAAATTAGTGATTAACTACGATAAGTTCCATTGTAAAGCTTATTTTTATTACTAGAAAGCCTAATTACTAATTATTTATATTTGTATAAGTAGTTATAAAGCCACTTTTATGTTTATATTTATATAAATATAACTACTTTTGTATATATATTAAAATTTAAACAAACGTAAATAAACGAACAAACATAGTTGTTAATAGAGGCTATAGCGACCGCTATAGCGCGCTATGTAGCGATGCGGCGTAGTGTCGCTATATGGGTCATAGCGACAAATAGCGATGATAGCAATAGTTTTTTTTTTTTTGATGTAAATAGCAATTAGATATAGCTATAAAATAGCTGGATTTATAGGTTTTTGTTAAATATACATGTAAAATAGCATATATACCAAGGTATTTTGATATAATATACATATAAAAATTTTCAAAATTCTTTTTCTAGTGTATCGCTATTTATAAAATAAGGTCGCTATTTGTCGCTATTCGCTATGTAGCATATAGGTCCCTTGTCGCTATTCGCTATTAACAACTATGCGAACAAAACATGTGTTTATGTTTGTTCGTTTAATTAAATGAACAAAAATTTTTATTCATGTTCGTTTATTAAATAAACGAACTTCCCGCTGAACAATTTCATGAACGTTCGGTTCGTTTTACAGGCCTTGAGAAGCAGCATACATGCATCTGAAAAAACTGATTATTGCAACTGTCGCATCTTAACACTCCCTAAGAATCATTTGGACCATTATGTTTGACTAATAATACTTATTTGAGATTGGATTAAAGTTTTTGTCGGTATATGAATATTCTACTTCGTTTTGTTGGTTAGGTTGTGCAATATTCGCAAGCATACTACGATGCAGTAGAATCTTACAAGAATCAGAGAAACAAAGTTTCTCAATTGAAGAAAAAAATAGCTAAAACAGAAGGCTTTAAAGAATATAAAAAAATAGTGGATGTGGCTAGGTTCACCGAGGAAAAGATCCAACGGCTTAAAGCTAGATCAAATCGTTTAATGACTCGTTTAGAGCAGATTGAACCATCTGGCTGGAAGGAGTTTACGCAGGTAATCTGAAAATAACAATTTCCTACCGTAGTTTTTAACTTTTTATGATGATAACAATTTCCTACCGTAGTTTTTAACTTTTTATGATGATGGTAACTACTTCTGACAGGTGAGCAATGTGATACATGAGATAAGGGCTTTAGATATTAATACCCATGTGATATTTCCTCTTGGTGAAACCGCTGCTGCTCTTCGAGGCGAAAACGAGCTATGGATTGCAATGGTTCTTAGAAATAAAATTTTGTTTAATCTTAAACCGCCACAGTTAGCTGCTGTGTGTGGAAGCATTGTTTCTGAAGGAATCAAGGTCAGACCTTCCAAAAATAACAGGTATATTATATTTAATCTATACTTATATTAGTCGTTTAATTGATTTTGAGTAAATTACAAAAATTGTCCTTTATGTTTATACCAAATTTCAAAGATTGTCCTTTTCCTTTAAAACTAACGGGATTCGTACTTTATGTTTTCAAATCGTGCACGTTACGTCCTTTAGTCCTGACCCAGTTAATTTTATCCGTAAGAGAGAGAGAGAGAGAGAGAGAGAGGTGTGGTGTGGTGTGGTGTGGTGATTGGATTTATGCATTTGGATGAGAAAAGACAGTATTACCCTCACATGAGGTCAACATGATCTGACTTAACGAAAAAAAACTAACTGGGTTAGGGCCAAAGGACTTAACATGCAAGATTTGAAAACATTTATGAATCCCATCAATTTTAAAGGCAAAGGACAATCTTTGAAATTTGGTATAAACATAAAGGACAATTTTTGAAATATACTCATTGATTTTTAATTGTCGACAACTTCTCTAAGTTGCAGTGAGTTCATATAATTTGCTACTTGCAGTTATATTTATGAACCTTCTAGCACCGTTTTAGAAGTAATCAACTTTCTAGACGACCAGAGAAGATCGCTCTTACAACTTCAAGAAAAGCATGATGTAAAGGTTAGTCCGTAACGGGCCAAAACAGGTGCTTTGTATATAACCAATTTGTGTGCTAGATATGATTATATAAACCTGTATTATTACAAAAAAAAAAAAAAATTTATTCATTCGAATACAGATACCTTGCTGTTTAGATAGCCAGTTTTCTGGTATGGTAGAAGCATGGGCATCTGGTCTGACCTGGAGGGAAATGATGATGGATTGTGCAATGGATGAAGGAGATTTAGCTCGCTTGCTACGTAGAACGATCGATGTGTTGGCACAGGTACATTTTTACAGTTCCAGAGAATGACATTATGCATCAGGCTCAGCTTGTCTTTTTTTTTTTTAATAAACATTTTTTTCTTATAAAATTTAGATTCCCAAATTGCCTGATATTGACCCTCAATTACAAAGAAACGCGATAGCTGCATCTGGTGTGATGGATCGTCCACCAATAAGTGAACTTGCAGGATGACATTTGTAGGTCAGTCAATGTATATATGCATTTATGACATTTTTTAGTTTATTCTTGAAATTAGTAGTTTGTATATTTAGGCCTTTGCCTTTCACCCTTCGCTCGCTTGCTGACCAACTTCTATTCAACTCATTTTGTGCCATTAAGTCATAATGTCTGTGTAAAATGACCCTTTACCCTTGAAAGATGAAATTACCCTCAGTGACATGTCACAGTTTTATTGGGTAAAATTAGAAGGGTAAAACCTTTCTAATAATGCTAATCATATACAATCTCTTTAGAAATGATAATGTGATATCTGTGATCAATTTCATCGTGGTTATTGTTTAATCATGTATTAATATAATTGTCATGTTTAACATTCAAATGTTAGGTGCATGTCCAACAGTAGTTCTGCTACCAGAATCTGGGACTCATGCTATAATTACAGTTTGTATTGTGTATTTGATTATTACCACCGGGAATGGGTGATTAGTGGATGCTCTATCGTTGAAAAAACAAATACTTCAATATCATATCTGCTGAAATCCTCACTGGTAAGCAGTAATGTACAGATCAGTTACACACATGTGCGCATGCGCACACACACGCACACGCACACACACGTGTTGTGTGTGCGTGTGCGTGTGTGTGTGTATAGAGAGAGAGAGTCACAGTCATGCATGCTAGGGTTTTGACAGAAATTCTGGGCCAAACATCTAACTATGCTTTTGAAACACGCATGCCAAAGCGGCCCGTCTGAACTGGCTTTTTTTTTTTTTTTTTTACAAAATCTTGAGCTTGTAAATTTTTTAGGTGATTCATAATTATTATAAATAAGTACACGTTCCAAAAATGAAAAACAAATTATATAACTGGTTCCAAGTTCCTGACCGTATAAATCTCAAACCAGCCAAATCAACCGATTTGCTTCGGTTTGGGTAGCAACGATTTGTGAACACCGTCATCTTTTACCGGTCTAGTTAATTACTCGTTCCTGTATAATTTATGATGCAAACTCTCTGTTGGCTGCAGAAGAATGAACCGACTTCGAAGAGGAGCACTAGGCATAAAAATGGAAGGTGATTCAGTGCTTGTAGCATCAAGTGTATGCTATATTTGAACTTAATTGGCAGTTATACTCTCCATCGTCTCATTAATCAAATTGTATATTCGAGTAACTGAACTGTTTGAAACCGATCAGCTATGGAAATCCAAATTTCAAAACATTATACCATGCGTAGTGGTTATGGTGAATAATGCCCCACCCTTGGGCGTTGTCCGTCACGTGTCGTCCTAGTCAGAAAATGAGCGTTTTTCTAAAATGGTGTAGTGGGGATATGGGCATTATGTTAAAAATTGATTGGCCAAAGAAGAAGAGGGTTACATGTGATTGGACCAACATCTTCAAAATGGGGCAAGAGCGTGTTTTTTAAAACGCCAGTCAAAAAAATCCAAGAAAAATGGCCCGGGGGGCTGAGACTTGGGCGTTGTTTGGCGTTTTCGGGCAAAAAGAAAATGCTAGGACTATGCTTGGTCTTAGAAGTATGTTTTCTGGTCCCATAGTAAGAACCGCACTGGTACATATAAATTTCACATTTTTTGTCTTATTGATATTTGTTAAAGTCTTTATAACCAGTTGCATCTTGAAGGGGTCAAGCCAACAATGTCCCATCATTATTCGGTCAAGCTTTCTATAAAATGAATGGTCAACTCTATGTATACGTTAGATGTATATATTATTTTAATACAAAGTCATAAAAGATATTTTTTTGTCAATTTTAGGATAAGTCCAAACATAGGAAAGGGTTTAACTATTTACCGAATTGGCGTGATAGAATTACTGTACTTAGGGTGAGGGGAGTGGAGTTGGGATGGTTTGGGGCGGGATGCCATGAGTCCATGATTCAAGAGGGTGAGACGGGCTGAGGTGGACGGGGAGAGATGGTGACGCGGGCCTGCGGGGTAGTGGTGCTTTAGGGGAGAAATAGAGAAGGGGAAAGGGAAAGGGAAGAAGAAGAGACTCGGGTGGAAAATCGTAAAGGAAAAGAACTGAAAAATATATAGTTTTGTTTCTTTATCGTTTTCAAGAGAATATAAATTTTATTTTAGTTATAAGTTTATATAAAGAGTTGCTATCGTGTATACGAATTAAAAAAATGTATTACAAACTTATGTCAAATTTGGCTGTGGGATATAGGTTGTTATTAGCTAAAACTTAATATGTTTTTATAACATTAGTTGTCTTTAATCTGAAAAGCAATAATTTAGGTACTTACAAAGAAAAAGAATCCAGGTTCTTATTTTTATAAAGATAAAACAGAATAATGAGAAGTGATTTTTTATTAGAAAAATAAATTAAACATACGAAAAGTATATATAATCATGACCATCTATTTTAGAAATCAAGAGCTAAGATTAAACGAGTGAAATTGAACTAAAAAAAGAGTCGGGTGAGTTTGTTTAGGGGTATTCTAGTCAACGATAATAGTTTCTCTCTCCTCCAATTATCCGTTGTTTCATTCGACATTATTTTTTTTTATAAAAATTGCATCAAAAAACAAGTGTTTTTTTAATCTTTAAAACGAGTATACCATTGCTATATTTTCGGAAAAAAAAAATTGAAAACCCATATGCGTAAGACACAATGGACAAAAAACATAAAAAAAATGGTTTTTTTCTAAAACGCAGTTGACAAAAAACACAAAGAAATGTTTTTTTTTTTAAACACAATGGACAAAAAACACAAAAGAAATGTGTTGTTTATAAAATGCAATGGCTGAAAAACACAAAGAAATGTTTTTTTTTCTCAAACGCAATGGACTAAAACAAAAAGAAATGTCTTTTTTTTTTCTTAAACGCAATTGCCTAAAAACACAAAGAAATGTTTTTTTTTTTCTAAAACGCAATGGACTAAAAACACAGAAATATGTTGTTTCTAAAATGCAATGGACAAAAAACAAAAAAATATGTTGTTTCTAAAACGCAATTGACTAAACATAAAAAAAAAAGTCTTTTTCCTAAAACGTAATAGACTAAAAACACAAAGAAATGTCTTGTTTCTAAAACGCAATGGACAAAAAACACAAAGAAATATGTTATTTCTAAAACGCAATAGACTAAAAACATAAAAAATGTCTTTTTTTTTTTCTAAAACGCAATGGACTAAAAACACAAAGAAATGTGTTGTATCTATAACGCAATGGACTAAAAACACAAAAAAAAAAAAAATTGTTTTTCATTCCTTTGTAAAACGCAATGACTTAATTCAAAATCCCAGATCGTAAAAACGCAATTCAAAAATTTCTTACGCAGATCGAAGCCGATTTCTTCGACGATTGACGAAATTTGAATACTAGAAACACTTATCAGCGATAGAATCGAGTGATTCGCTTCAAAATCACGGGAAAAAATGAGAAATTGTCTGAAATTAAATTGGGTTTTCTTCAAAAAAGTTGAAAAACATGGTGATTGGGTTTTTAATCATTGATTGATGACGAAAATCGCACTATGATGTAGTGATTATTGAGATAAAAAGTGAAGAAAATGTTGAAGATGGTGAGTTTTGAAGAGAGAATGTTGGATAAGATCATGGCCGGCCCTGGGGGTGGGTGGGGAGGACCACCGGCCAGGGGCCGATATTTCGAGGGACACGTTTTTTTAAGAAAAAACTCGATATGTATATGCAAAATATTTTTTAATAGGGTACACCCATGCAAACACCAACATAGGCTCCCTTACACAACTATTCTTATGGTTTAGATTAGTTATTAACCCCTTTGACATTAGGTTTACATCTTTAGTGAGCCCAATAGCCAATTTCGTTAAGGCCGAATGGCACATTTTTTCGAGCTCGAACATGGTACGCGAATTCTCAGGGCCGGCCCTGGATAAGATTGACTAAAATACTTTTCCCCTTTATTTTTCAATTTTACCACATATCAAACTATATTCCTACTTTTTTTTTGAGTTAAATGCCATTTTAGTCCCTGTGGTTTGGGCCATTTTGCCAGTTTAGTCCAAAGGTTTCATTTTTAACCTGTGGGTCCAAAAAGGTTTCACAGTTGCCATTTTAGTCCACTTGGTTAACTTCATCCATTTTTTCTGTTAACGAGAAGGCCAATTCGGTCATTTTGTATGTAATTCTGTTAACTAAAAGGGCAATTCAGCCATATAAAATGACCTAATTGGCCTTCTCGTTAACAGAAAAAATGGATGAAGTTAACCCAGTGGACTAAAATGGCAACTGTGAAACCTTTTTGGACCCACATGTTAAAAATGAAACCTTTGGACTAAACTGGCAAAATGGCCCAAACCACAGGGACTAAAATGGCATTTAACTCTTTTTTTTTTTGGAAGGTGACTTTCTATGTACTGGACCAGTGGTCACCGGGTTCATGTCGAAGACAATCCCCCGTCAGCCCCGCACTCTCGGACGCGATGTTCGATCGGGCCCCGGCCGCCGCGCAAGCTGACTTCAGCCCGGAAACCATACTGCCCACACACAAGAGACTCGCTGGGGTAACAGCTGGGTAAAACCGGGTTGCCCTCAAGACCGCACCATGCCTCGGTAAGATACGATCCTACTTACCCAAACTATACTTCCTATTTTATCCTATTCCACAAAATTATATCATGAAATGCATGCAAAACATTAAAGACATGATAAAAACACAAGTAAATGAAATGCATGCAAAACATTAAAGACATGATAAAAACACAAGTAAATGTATTCGTTTTTCAACTTTCGATCCTGTGATTCCTATTTTTTTAAGCCCTCGTTACACGTATACTTGACTGGCCAATGGGTGGTGTAAAAAATATTAGAGTAAATTACTTTTTGAGTCCCTGTGTTATATGTGTTTTAACTAGTTGAGTCCAAAAGCAAAAAGTTTAACGACCTGAGTCTCTATAAGCAATTTCTTTAACCTTTTGAGTCCATTTTTAACCATTCTGTTAACTCTGCTGTTAAGTCCCCCACGTGCAGTCCATGTGAAGGGGTATTTTCGTCCATTTAACCTCCCCTGCCTTACTTTATAATTGTTCCCTTTTATCTTCTTCCACATAAACTAAAAACCCTAATTCTTCAACATGATCTCTCCATTTCATCTTCTTCCCCAAAATTAAAACCCTAGATCTTCATCATGATCAATCAGGTTGTATGCGCATGTGGCTCTGCAACTATCATTCGAACCTCGTGGACTGCAACAAATCCAGGGAGGAGATTCCATTGTTGTGCAAGAGAGGTAGTTGATTCGATATAAAGATCCACAGGTAAAGAACCCTAATTCTTGTGTTTTATGTGTTGCAGGGAACTAATTGTGGGTTCGTAAGCTGGGCTGAACCTCCATTATGTGCACGAGCAACGGAAATCATACCTGGATTACTAAGATCCATTAACAGTCATGAAGAAATGGCAAGAAAAAAGGACCTCGAAGTGAAAAGGTTGAAGATTGTGTTAGGGGTTACCTGGGTTTTGTGTGTAATGTATATGCTGTTGGCATGAAAGTTGTACCCTTCTTACCCCATTGACCTTTTTTTGTCAACATTATTGTAAATGGTCAGTGGGGATGTCTTTTGTACCCAATATGATGCTAATGAAAAACAAGTTATGTTTTGCCTATCCAGAAGTTACGTTTTCGCTATCGGACAACTTACGTTTTGTCTTGTGTTTATGCACTCTACAATTACCAAAGTAAAAGACATGGCCTAAACAAGACATGACCTAAACAGACATGGCCTAAACAATAAGATACATTACCTGGAAACAGACATCCCCTGTTGAAGAAGATTCCCCTTCTTTTTGACTGGGCCCACTCAAATTTGCAAAATCCCCAAACTGCCCTTGTGGTGATTGCATGCCTTGTACGTCCGGATTCACACCATGACAAACCACCCTAAATCTTCTATTATCATTCCTTCTTATTACCAACTGCCTTCTTGAGTCCAATGCATGTTTTTTAATCATCTGCTTCAAGTCTTCTTTATTGTTAAACAACTGCCCAACATAGAATGGCCCTCTTCCACCCCTGACCCCCTTTCTCCTCTTTCTCATCTTCTTCAGGCCCTTCTTTAAGGGAGGGTCATTTTCATCAGCACTTGCAAAGTCTTCAAGGTCAATCTCAGTGGTTTCCTGTTCATTTTCTTGTTCATCATTCTGATTTTCTTCACCATCTTCATTTTCTTGGTCATTAGATTCTGTTTCACCAACTGTTCTAAATGTATCCATATCCACTTCAAGTTCTTGAATCATATTGTGTTTATCAATATTGTAATCTAAGTCATCACCATCATCATTATTGTTTTTACCAACCTTTTTACCTTCATGCTCTCTTTGGTCATCATCCTCATCTGAATCAGGTGGCTCATGTTCCATCCTGTAATCCGGATCATCGGAATCCTCTTCATCATCAGTAAACTTCAAAGATGATGAATGAGTATCAGCACTTGCATTTACATTATCCTGCACATCTACTTGTTCAGTATCTTTTCCATGTTGTTCACTATCTTTTGCAGCTAAGTCACTATTTACAGCATTCAAACCTAAGTCATTTCCATCTTCTATGTCATCTCCTAAGTTAATACCACCTTCTAAGTCATCATTCACACCTGATTCATTTACATCATTCACACCTGATGGGCCACTATCATCCAACCACCCAATTTCAAGTCTTCTAACACAACCTCTAGGTTTAGCTCTAACTCTAACAGGAACATTCCCAACTGATGGTGCAGCTTCAGCAATTTCTTCAATTACCACATTTGATGTGGATTTAGGTGGTGACAAGAAATATGTGTCAAGTTTTGGAAACCAATGTTCAACATAAACCTCAATCTCTCTAATCCTACCAACATATTGACACATATCTATCACATCCTGATCAGTCCCTAAAGCCCTAATCCCTTCAACCAAACTTTTATCCGGAATCCTATAATGGTAATACACAACTTCATCCTCCGGATAATGCAGCATCTTGAACATCGTGTTAAACTCAATAACAGAGAATTCATCAGCATCTATGTAATCAATATGGTTGCTTTTACCTTTAGCATACTTCAACACAGGTTTAACAACAAACTCCCCACCATGGAAAATGTGAATGCTGAACATTGTAGGCTCACCAACTGAAATGAAGTAAAACAGAGTTGAGATTACTGTAAAAGGATTCATGTTAAAACAGAGATGAGATTTAGGTTATTAGTTACTTACCATACTCCTCATATGGATCGAAATGTTGTCCATAACCACGAATACACCACGTTGAGATGTCGTGAAGATGCGCCATTGTTCTTCGTTCATGTGGATGATGATCGACAGGATGATTTGAAGTTATCAGGTGGAATTGTGAGAGCGAGTGAATGATTGGGGGGTGATAATAGGGTTTTAATTGAGGTTGGTGGCATTAATAAAGGTGGAATTAAGGCAGGGGAGGTTAAATGGACGAAAATACCCCTTCACATGGACTGCACGTGGGGGACTTAACAGCAGAGTTAACAGAATGGTTAAAAATGGACTCAAAAGGTTAAAGAAATTGCTTATAGGGACTCAGGTCGTTAAACTTTTTGCTTTTGGACTCAACTAGTTAAAACACATATAACACAGGGACTCAAAAAGTAATTTACCCAAAATATTAACTCTTCGACAAGTAACGGGTCTGGATTGACTGAAAGTGGGTCCTACGGATAAATATAATAAGTTTAGTAACTACTTTTAAAATATCCTCAAATTGTTCCTACCATTTTAAATTGGAGTCCAAACTAGCATCACTTTACAATCTCAGTCCACAATAAATTTTGTAATAACAATTAAGTCCATCCATAGTTCAAGTTGACTTTTTTTGGTATAAATAATTGTATTGGACTATGTTTATCTATATGTTCACATGTTAGGCTAGAAAGTTGTTTATTAATTGGAAAAGCATAAACTTATCTTTAACAATTAGATTTTTTTACAAGTATAATAACTAAAAACTATCCCAACCCCACTTACGTCTGTCAAGGCTGTCCTTGAGAATTCGAGAGCCCAGGCCGAATAGAAAAAATGGTCCCTAATATCGTTCAATGACCCAAAATTAATGTTAATTAATCTTAGTCTAAATGGTAAAAATATATATATATTTAATGTTAACTTAATAGGCAGCAAAAAAGAAGGTTATTTAATGATAATTCAAATGCTGGCAAAAAGAGGGTTGAATTGCCGCAAAGTAATTTCAAATGTAGGACCTCACATATAGAAGTGTAGGCAACCAGTTGTACTAGCTTGCTATTTAGGCATGTAAACGAATCAAACCTTCAGAAACTGTTCGCGAACTTGTTCGGTGGAAAATTCGTTTATGTTCGTTTATTTAATAAATGAACGAACACGAACAAAAAAAAATTGTTCGTTTAATTAAATGAATGAACATGAACGCACCTTGTGTTAATTCAATTATGTTCGTGAATGTTCGTTTATGTTCATTCATTTATATTTGTGAATGTTCGTTTATGTTCATTTATTTACGTTCGTTTATGTTCATTTAAATTTTAGTAAATACATAAAACGATTATTTTTATGTTTGTGCGTTGTTACTACTCGATATACTCGTTACGCCTAGCACCAGAGATTCGGATCATAATGCAACTATATCGCATATATCGCTATTCGAAGAATAATCGCATATTTTCGCAATACACTATTATCACAAACACTAACACTCACGGAGGCATTGAGTGAGGACCTATTCTACCCTCCTCAGTGGCCGTGATGTGTCGAACGTAAAACAATTAACGCTAACAAAGACTCTCGGGTGAGTGCTATAGCTCCAGTCATCGTGACGATGATGACAATACGAGTGAATGGTACCCCGTCAGTCATTGTGGCACGACTCACAATAACGTTCACGAGGACATCAAGAAAGGACCTATACTACCCTCCTTGATGGCCGTGAAACGTCGCTAATAATCGCATACTCGAAACGAAAACCGATTGTTAATTATCGAAACTTTGAATTACGGATACGTAAATACGACCTTTAGTGATATATACATATATAATAATAATATAAGTTAACTATGAAAAGCGCGTACTTCGAAAACTATCGAAACGATCAAAAACGGAGAAATCCATCGCGCCAGAGTGGCCATCCGGATGGACTGACATGTCCAACCGATCGGACAGGACAAGTCCAACCGATCGGACAGACAAGTCCAACCGATCGGACTGGCATGCCAACCGATCGGACGGTCATGCCGGCCGATCGAACGGGCCGTCCGATCCAGGCCAACCTGCCCTCCTTTCCTTCCTCCTTGCCTATAAATACCCCTCATTCACCCCAAACACACTTGTTGTCACTGTTGCTGCTCGACCAGAAGTTCCAGCCCCTTTATCTCTCGATTTCTCGCGATTCTCGTAGGTATTTAACTCAAATCTTGTACTTCCTTGATCTATAACTAATTCTACACCCTTCTACCTTTTAAATCTCCACTTTTAACCGTGGAATCTCCGGATCTTGGGCATTCTAGGGTGATGTCACCATGAAGTTCTTATGAACTTCAAGGGTAATGTCATCCTATGCAAGAACATCTCAGATCTGAGTGATTTCCATACGTTTTTACATAAACCAAGTCTAAATCTATGTTTTTCTAATCAAGAAGTGGTGTGATTCTTAAGGATTTGAGGTGCCTTGAAGATGATGTCACGCTAAGTTCACATGAACTTCAAAGTGTGACCTCATAAACAGCTCAGATCTAAGTAATTTCACCCGATTTATAACAAATCTCACCAACCTAAGTTGCCTAGCCATAGTGTGTGTGATTTCGGGTTAAACTTGAGAAGAGCCATCAAGAACGGCCAGATCTGAAGGAACGGGGTGGTTCCCGGCCGTTAGAACGGGTCAGACTTGATGGAATTTCGGTTGTTTAGCCTGAAGAAACACCGTCTCAATCAAAACCGCTGAAAAACCGTCAAAATTAGTCGAATATCAGCTGCATAGGCTGCCAGCCGATCGGACAGCAGCCCAGTCGATCGGACAGGCTGCCAGCCGATCGGACAGCAGCCCAGCCGATCGGACAGGCTGCCATCCGATCGGACAGCAGGCCATCCGATCGGACCACTGCCATCCGACCGGACCAGCCCATCCGATCCATATGGTCATCCGATCGGATGAGCCCATCCGAACGGATAAGCACCATCCGACCGGATAACTGACTTTTCGACGCCATTCTCGCTTAACCGTGCATCGTTTACTATATCCTTCAATTATTTAACGCAGACATACCCGTAACCGACCCAATCAAGTTGCATTCTCGCTAAATACGCACTGTGAGTATACTTGACCCCTTTTTAATCGCAATTTGGGTGTAACATACGTTTCTAACAAATCGAACTTATCAAACGAATTATACAATCAATCGAATTATCACTTGAGAATAACTGTTATGCATAGATATACGTGATGCTAGTTGCATATGTGCTAGGGCTTATACTCGCGACGTCCCACCATGACTAGTATAGTACTATTGCGCCCGACGGGGTCTAGTTTGCCATCGCATATACGAGCATCGAGGACTTAGTTGGTAGTATCAGCTTTGTGAGTATATATGTCGTGTGTTACGTTTATGCATGTGGAAATTCGCTACACGTTTTAATCTATTATGCTACATATCAAACCTGTATACTCGTCAATACTTTTGTATTGACAAATATTTTAACGTATGTTGCAGGTTAGATCGCAGGCTATATCAAATCAAGCTAGGAAGTCTAGAAACTCAACTAAAATCTAGGTTGTCGGATTTGTATTGTTCGAGAGGACAAGAAATCTGTGATAACTTATGTGATTGTATTGTTTGTTAGTATGGGATAACGAATGTAATAAATATTATCGCAATATAGTTGTTATGGATTCTCTTGAGCAATCTGATTCGCCTAGTGCCGCGCCCCGATGATTCCGCCATCTGTTCGGGTGTGACAGATTGGTATCAGAGCCATAACTATAGGGAATTAGGTAAATTTTGGTGACTCGACCTAGTCCGAGTCGACGTCTTAGGAATTGACCTAGTCTATTGTCTAAGTACCAACAGGCCGACTCGTGCGAACCCTGTAGGGATTGCATTGGGCTTACTTGATACTCTCGATCGAAATTGCTAAAAGCTACAACTTTGTGTGAACACCGCATACTACAACTTCACACGAAGAAGCCTTTCCTAAGGCTGAAATACTACTTAGCCTTTCCTAAGGCCGACACAATACACATGTTTTCGAAAATATTCGCATAACGAAACCAAGCGATCCAGTCGAGATCAGGTTTGAAAACCAAGAACTCTCGATAGGATTGCTCACTCAGCGCATTTTTCTAGCACGAGAACCTTTCATCGAGTTAGGAGTGACATCCACATCTCGACGAAAGTCTCCATTTCAAAATCTAGTGGAGCTCGCGAATTTATTCGAAGAGTATAACCACAATTAGGAACGAAGCTGTTAAGTCAGGGGTGAAACCCGTGCCTTAATGAGCCGTTCCACTCTCTAAATTGGTTTCCAAAAGCTCTCACCAAGGACTCGACTATCATGATAACTCGAGCCACGTGATGACTAGGAAGACAAATGCCATAAACTGCATCCCAGTGGAAGCATGGAGTCTTCTAGGTCAACGCACGCGCACGAACTTGTTAAATATAGTTGGGTTACCTTGGGTAGTCGACGCCCAAACACCCAAGGCACTCTATCATACGAACCGCCGATCTTACCAATGGTTAGAACTTATTTACGTTTTGAAACTTTATGCTTTATCGATTTCTCGATTTGACGATTTTCATTCCCTGCTTTATAAACGCACAATTCACACAGCCATCGCAATCTAAAACGTAACCCGAATGTTCGCAACAAAACTAATGCATAACCTATCGCATTCGCTCTCGTTCTCTCACTTCAATGCGCCTCGCATATTCTAAATCGACCCGTATGTGTAGGAATACAAATTACAATTATATAAATACCTATATATATACGTATAAACAACAAGTCATCGTGTGAGAACTTAGGGAATTCGTGTCTCCTATGTGGCTCCTATGTGATTCGTATTACTACTATACTATCGCATCAAGTTTTGAAGGCGCTCAAATCGCATCGCAAAACTCAAAAATCATTATGATCGAATCTCACTCCAAGTCTTTTCCTGTCTAGATGCCTTCCAACAACTCTACCTCGAGACGAGTAGCTAGGAGGAGAGCCAAACGAAGTGCCAATAAGAGGATTGCATCACTTGTGACCAAAGAAGTGGTAAAGCTTATTCCTCGGATTGCCGCTCAAGTGCACTCTCTAAGCAACTCTCGAGCCTCGGAAGACTCCAAGACGGAAGCGCCGCAACCTGCTTTTCTTTACAAACACTTCAAAGCCGGTGACCCGATGGAATTCACGGGTGAAGGAGGTGTGACTCAACTACTCCAGTGGTTCGATTCTATCGAAGTTACCCTTCGTCAAAGTGGGTGTCCCGATAGTTTCCGTACTACTTGCGCTACTGGAGTATTCCAATCGCGAGCACTCGACTGGTGGACCTCCGAACGCAACAAACGTGGGATCTCTGCGGCATATGCTCTCTCCTGGGATGAGCTGAAAGAGCTCATGAGGAAGGAATATTTCCCTCCCTACGAGATTCAGAAATTGGAGGACGAATTTTGGAAAATCAAGCAAACCAAAGGTGACAATGCTGGCTACACCGCAAGGTTCAAACAGCTTAGCATAATCTGGCCAGGTCAGGTCAACACTTCAGAAAAGGCCATCGCGAAGTACATTCGTGGCTTGCCTGAGTGTGTGGGTGATTTTGTCGAAGCTGCAAGACCTGCTACCATCGAAGAAGCCTATCGCTTAGCTGCAGAAATCAACAACAAACGACTCGTGGAAGGATTTTTCTCCAATAATCCTGTCAACCAAGCTTATCAAGCGATCGACATTAATCCCTCAGACGACCCTGTCAACGATTCTCCAGAAGAATCTGCTAACGATTCTCCTGATGAATCTACTGACGATTCATCTGACGGATCTGCTAACGATTCTTCTGATGAATCTGCTGACGATTCATCTGACGAATCTGCTGCCGATTCTTCTGGCAAATCTGCCGACAGTTCTTCCAACGACAAATCGGCCAAAGACTCTGCAAGTGAGTCCTCAGACGAATCCTCCAACGACGACACCTCTTCGCAAGGCACCGACAAACCTAGCCGCAAACGAAAGACTTCAAGCCCGAGCTCATCAACAACCGAACTGCTGCAACCGGAACCTCTTCGAGCAGTTCCGATGTTTCCAAAACGAGCCTACACCGGAGCTCATCCTCAGTGTTACTCGTGTACCTATCATCATCCAGTTGGGGCTGACTGTCGCTATTGCAATAACTGCAACCGTTACGGTCACTTCACCCGCAACTGCCGCATCGAACCGTGAACTTGAGTACAACAACAACAGCTCCAGCAAAAGTCTTCAGCATCAGACATCTAGCAAGCGTAGGATAAAGTTGTAATGATACGATTTTCGACGTCAATTTCTAAGTTTTGAACCTACTCTATTACTCGATATTGCCACTATGTGTAACGTTAACTCTCACTCTTTAATCGTCGTACTTAGATCACGCACATACTATATACTATATCACGAAATAATGTGTTTTACCCTCACTACACTCTTAGAACGAGGTACGATAAACGTGCAAGGAACGACTAATCACGGGTGCACACGAGATTATTTGGGTCAGTGCACGGAGATCGTAGTAAATTCTAAGGTGCCATAAGCGTTACGACGAAGTATGACACCAAACCACGGGATCTAAGTAGTAGGGGTCAAGCAAGGTGTGCTTTATCATACTACCGAAATTCCGTGAAGAAAGTGCCACGTGGAGTTGAACGTTGTTAGACCTATTATACTATTGTGATTATTTTCAACACACTACACTCAATCGCAAGGCGTAACAAACCGTATCATCGCGAGACTTGTCGTAAGTCTGCAAACGCAGTGCAATCGCCTCATCGATGGACTCTGGGGAGTCTACCTCGCAGGGCAATTGCATCGACGCAAGACTGGTCGTAAGTCTGTTGCAACGAATCTCACCAAGTACATAAACGCTCACGGTATTGTTGAGTGAGGACCTATTCTACCCTCCTCAATAACCGTGATGCGTCGCAACGTAACGTAGGGCTTATTCGAAACAAAACTCGGCTAATCGTAATCGCTTATCATGTGTATCTATATCGCTTGCTGTGTATCAATCTATCGCTATCGCCCACCGTTATCTGTGATATTCAAGGTGTTTTAATCATATTAGCGGACTTTCGTGGAAAAAGGCCATGTGGGGTCTGATGTTAGTCAAACTCCGTGGTGGTAATCAATCAAATCGAGCCGCATGAATCGCGTATACCTCCATCGCTTGCAACGCAACAACTACCGATTATCGTAATTCGTTTATCATCGCCGTCATCACTAGTGTTTTGTGTTTATTCGCTTAATCACCTGATCGCTTATCGTGTATAGGCTACCGCTTATCGCTCGTTGGTATTCATTGCAGTCTATGTGGTGTTAATACACATGACATCGCTTCACAAGGCGAAACTAACCTGGTCAAACGTGGTGTTTCACCATGTTAGCAAACCCTCGTGGAAACATGCCCTGTGGGTTTAATACGGAATCTAATCGAAAACACGCTATTCGCTTATCGCACATCGCTCAACGCCTACCCAGACACGACACATAAATGTTTTGTGTCATCAGGCTACTCGCTCATGCTACTACAGCTACATTCGCAATCCAACTCGCCGGTCTGACCCTCTAATCGATTGGGCCGAGTGAGCGCAAATTCCATCCATGACGTATCGGCGCACCTGACACCGCCTCACGAAACGGAAGTAATATGAGCAAAACATGGTGGATACGCCGCTGGTACTTCCTATATATGAATGTTTTAAACATATTAACAAACTTTCGTGGGAAAGTGCCAAGTGGGGCTCGGTGATTAACCACCTTTTGTACTATTAAAACTTATTTTTATGAAAAATTTTGATTTAGAAACCGGTGGACAAGTGAAATTTTCTCACGAAAGGGAGATAACACCGAATCAGCTTAATTCCATGCCCAAGAAAAGTTCATAAGTCCAGTTTTCCTTAAAATCTTTTACAACATCAAAACGAAATCCTTCTTAAGACATTGGTTCGACATCGAGCTCAGCTTGAGCCCATGCCATAGGAAAGTTTTCGTAACCTCAGTTTTCAACTTCGAATTCCTTAAAATGTTAAAACCTAAACTTCCTTGCAACATTGGTTAACATCGACTCAGTTGAACTTATGTTAAAAGGAAAATTTTCAAGATTTCCATCCAAAATTCCTTTTAAATATCTAAAATGAACGTTTCTTGTAACGTTGGGTAACAATCGACTCCGTTAACCCTACGTCATGAGAAACCTTTCAAGTTCTTTAAAAATTGCATTCGTATTGAACTAACGAATTCTCCGCAACACGAGGTACTTTGGAACGCCAACTCGTGGGATACTACTTTTTTCGTCTACGTCGCCTTCTCGTTATCGCAATCGATCTCACTTATTCGAAACGCTCTCGCTTGTCGACTCTCAGTCAAATCACTCGCCGTATCGCTATTTATCCAGGATCAAACCTCAAAAGTCTACCTATTGGATTAATTTCGGGACGAAATTTCCTAAAGTAGGGGAGACTGTAACAACCCGCACTTTTGTGCGTTGTTACTACTCGATATACTCGTTATGCCTAGCACTAGAGATTCGGATCATAATGTAACTATATCGCATATATCGTTATTCGAAGAATAATCGCATATTTTCGCAATACACTATTATCACAAACACTAACACTCACGGAGGCATTGAGTGAGGACATATTCTACCCTCCTCATTGGCCGTGATGTGTCGAACGTAAAACAATTAACGCTAACAAAGACTCTCGGGTGAGTGCTATAGCTCCAGTCGTCGTGACGATGATGACAATACGAGTGAATGGTACCCCGTCGGTCATTGTGGCACGACTCACAATAATGTTCACGAGGACATCAAGAAAGGACCTATACTACCCTCCTTGATGGCCGTGAAACGTCGCTAATAATCGCATACTCGAAACGAAAACCGATTGTTAATTATCGAAACTTTGAATTACGGATACGTAAATACGACCTTTAGTGATATATACATATATAATAATAATATAAGTTAACTATGAAAAGCGCGTACTTCGAAAACTATCGAAACGATCAAAAACGGAGAAATCCATCGCGCCAGAGTGGCAATCCGGATGGACTGACATGTCCAACTGCTCGGACAGGACAAGTCCAACCGATCAGACAGGACAAGTCCAACCGATCGGACAGGACAAGTCCAACCGATCGGACAGACAAGTCCAACCGATCAGACTGGCATGCCAACCGATCGGACAGGACAAGTCCAACCGATCGGACAGACAAGTCCAACCGATCGGACGGTCATGCCGGCCAATCGAACGGGCCGTCCGATCCAGGCCAACCTGCCCGCCTTTCCTTCCTCCTTGCCTATAAATACCCCTCATTCACCCCAAACACACTTGTTGTCACTGTTGCTGCTCGACCAGAAGTTCCAGCCCCTTTATCTCTCGATTTCTCGCGATTCTCGTAGGTATTTAACTCAAATCTTGTACTTCCTTGATCTATAACTAATTCTACACCCTTCTATATTTTAAATCTCCACTTTTAACCGTGGAATCTCCGGATCTTGGGCATTCTAGGGTGATGTCACCATGAAGTTCTTATGAACTTCAAGGGTAATGTCATCCTATGCAAGAACATCTCAGATCTAAGTGATTTCCATACGTTTTTACATAAACCAAGTCTAAATCTATGTTTTTCTAATCAAGAAGTGGTGTGATTCTTAAGGATTTGAGGTGCCTTGAAGATGATGTCACCCTAAGTTCACATGAACTTCAAAGTGTGACCTCATAAACAACTCAGATCTAAGTAATTTCACCCAATTTATAACAAATCTCACCAACCTAAGTTGCCTAGCCATAGTGTGTGTGATTTCGGGTTAAACTTGAGAAGAGCCATCAAGAACGGTCATATCTGATAGAACGGGGTGGTTCCCGGCCGTTAGAACGGGTCAGACTTGATGGAATTTCGGTTGTTTAGCCTGAAGAAACACCGTCTCAATCAAACCCGCTGAAAAACCGTCAAAATTAGTCGAATATCAGCTGGATAGGCTGCCAGCCGATCGGACAGCAGCCCAGTCGATCGGACAGGCTTCCAGTCGATCGGACAGCAGCCCAGTCGATCGGACAGGCTGCCAGCCGATCGGACAGCAGCCCAGCCGATCGTACAGGCTGCCATCCGATCAGATAGGAGGCCATCCGATCGGACAGGAGGCCATCCGATCGGACCACTGCCATCCGACCGGACCAGCCCATCCGATCCATATGGTCATCCGATCGGATGAGCCCATCCGAACGGATAAGCACCATCCGACCGGATAACTGACTTTTCGACGCCATTCTCGCTTAACCGTGGATCGTTTACTATATCCTTCAATGATTTAACGCAGATATACCCGTAACCGACCCAATCAAGTTGCATTCTCGCTAAATACGCACTGTGAGTATACTTGACCCCTTTTTAATCGCATTTTTGGGTGTAACATACGTTTCTAACAAATCGAACTTATCAAACGAATGAATTATACAATCAATCGAATTATCACTTGCGAATAACTGTTATGCATAGATATACGTGATGCTAGTTGCATATGTGCTAGGGCTTATACTCGCGACATCCCACCATGACTAGTATAGTACTATTGCGCCCGACGGGGTCTAGTTTGCCATCGCATATTCGAGCATCGAGGACTTAATTGGTAGTATCAGCTTTGTGAGTATATATGTCGTGTGTTACGTTTATGCATGTGGAAATTCGCTACACGTTTTAATCTATTATGCTACATATCAAACCTGTATACTCGCCAATACTTTTGTATTGACAAATATTTTAACGTATGTTGCAGGTTAGATCGCAGGCTATATCAAATCAAGCTAGGAAGTCTAGAAACTCAACTAAAATCTAGGTTGTCGGATTTGTATTGTTCGAGAGGACAAGAAATCTGTGATAACTTATGTGATTGTATTGTTTGTTAGTATGGGATAACGAATGTAATAAATATTATCGCAATATAGTTGTTATGGATTCTCTTGAGCAATCTGATTCGCCTAGTGCCGCGCCCCGATGATTCCGCCATCGGTTGGGGTGTGACACTTAAATTTAGTATCTATGAACCCTGATTTAGATGTGTTTTCGGATGAACTATAATATATTAGACTTGTCTGTTTGTGTTCACTAATGTTAAATCGTGTTTGCTTATATTTGTTCAATTACGTTCATATATGTTCATTTATGTTTATTCAATCATGTTAATTTATGTCTGTTTGTGTTTATTCAAATATATTTAGTTATTTTTTTCTGTTTATCTTCGTTTGTGTTCGTTTATGTTTGTGAACTGTTCGTTTAGGTTTTAAAAGAAAGAACATGCCTATTTTCTTAATGAACAAACACGAACAAAAAATGTGTTCGATTATATGTTCGTGTTCGTATTCGTATTCGGTTAAAGTTAAATGAACGAACACGAACATGTCTATGTTCATGTTCATTTGGTTCATTTACAGGCCTATTGCTATTGATACTCAAACCGTTAATAATCATTATAACCCTTTAATTTACACACACACACACACACACATATATATAACTTTCGGCCCTGAGAAAGTTGGCTTGGGGTGGTCACCCTCTTTGTCCCTTTCATGGATCGGCACTGATATTTATTGTTCCCTCTTAGAGCATGTAAAGTGGGGCAATATGATAATGCCCCTCCCTTGGGCATGAAGCGACATGTAGCATCCTAGTCAGCATGGGGGAATTACGGGAGGTGAAGTTCAAAAGTGGTGTAATGGTATAATGCCCCAGCAATGATTACTTAATTATTTATTTTTATTTCTTTTCTTTTTTTAAGAAAATACATCAAATAATATTACATAAATATTAAAAAACACACAAACGATACTATTCGTCTTAATTTTCATCTTCGCTTTCGCCATACCCATCTTCATCTTCATCTTGGCCTCCGTCATCATTTTCTCCTGCGTGCGCCTTCGTCTTCATCCAGAAAACGACGCCTAAAAACTTTTGGGTTTGGGTATGTCGGCGCTTCGTCCAAGTAATCTTTCATCAAACTAGCGTTCGCCGCAAGTCGATCTCGTTCCGTATATTCTATTTGAAAAATTGGGTGTGGAGAGCGACTAACGTGTTTCATATATCTTGCCGTGAGCTGACACGCACTCGTAACCGCTTTTTGCTCGACCTCCTCGTCGGTCGTGTCATCGTCATCGGCTAAAAACTCTTTGTAAAAATCATATGCAACGGATGAGGATGATGTTGGGGAATCCATTTTTGAGAAAGTGGTGTGGTTTTGTGTTTATTTTTTAGTTGACCTTCTTTTGATTGGCCATTCTTCATTTGTTCGGGCGCGTTTAACAAATCGCCAAACAAAAAATCTGGACCAAACCCCCACCCCCCGGGGAGTGAGGCATTTTGGGGCGGTATGGGGGCAAAAACGCCCAATTCACTTACCACTACGGGTGGTCTTACAGAAAGATATTGAAGATTTATAAACTATAGTAGAATGCTACTGTTGTACATGTGAAACATATATATGGGTCTAGGCAAGTGATCAATTAAGGAGTTCTCGAACAAGCTCATGTAGAAATGTTGGTGCATTCATCTGTCGTCTTCGTCTTATGTCGAGTCTCGGGTTCGTTGCACGGCTGAACAAGAGTGATGTCATCATATATGATGATGACATCATATATGTGACATCATCATATGCATCATCAAGTGAAGACAAAACTAAATTCTAGATTTAATTGTTTGAAAGTCAAATATTGTTGATCGTTTGAATGTAAAGTTTGAAATAGGTTCCGTTTGAAGGGTTCCGTTTGAAATGGTTATGCCACTTTCAAACGGAAGGGTCTTCCCTATAAATAGCCTTCAAACGATTTCATTTGTAATGTTCTAGATTCCGACGCCGAGGTGCTGCCGAAGTGTCTCCAATCCTGTAAACGTTCAGAAATCAATATACGAGACATTTAATAGTGAATCCAAGCTAAACAAAGACCGAATCAATGAATTCCGCCTCTGATTCGGTCTGAGCACTCTTCTGATCGACTCGTTAGGTCGTTTCACGATCCTACAAGTGGTATCAGAGCTCAGGAGGAAGAGTTCTTACCGTTTAGCTCGTTTTCGCTAGCATATTTTGATTTCTAAACCTTCTTTTCAAAACTGAACAAGTTTTTACGGATAAAATCGGCTAAAACTTTCACAATATGTGCGTAATTGTATTTTAACAAACCCTTGAAAGTTTCAGCTCTCAATTCGAAGTAAAACTGGTAAAAATGGCGTAAAAATTGGTGACCGTTTGAACGAGACGTGTCTGACAGTTTGAAAATTGACCTGACCGTTTGAAATTGGTCTGGCCGTTTGAATTCAACACCTGTCTGTTTGAAATTGTCCTTGTCCGTTTGAAATTGCACCTGGCCGTTTGAACCATAACTTGTCCGTTTGAAAGCATCGTGACCGTTTGAAAATTGCCATCATGACAGTTTGAAAAATGGTTACCGTTTGAAAAGTTCACCGCTTGAAAAGTACATCGTTTTGTGTGAAACATTAAACAAGGTGGTCAGTTTAGTTGGGATAAGAAATCATGTGTCGTGTGTTAGTTTACACGAGTTGATCAGAACAAAAGTCATGTGATATTAGTGTTTATGCTTTGAGTAGTGTGAACTGATTGAAAGTTCTCGAATATTGAGAATCATTAAACGAGGTAGTCAGATTTGCATGTGAATATATAAAGTGGTCGGCTAAGTGGTTGTGTGTCAGACATTACATGTGAAAAATTAATATGTTGCTTGTGAATTAAAAAGGATCACGTGAAGCCATATAGAGGTCCAATGAACTTATCTTGTAATAACCAAAATTACATGTGACTGCCATTTGCTTTGAGAATCGTTTAATTGTTGAAAGTTGTGATTGCATGTGATCAGTATTAAAAATTGTCGGCAAATGAATTGATAAGTGTTTGGTCACGTGATATTCAGATTGGTATTAAGTTTTTTTTGTCAAGTTCTTGATTAAAGTGATTGTGCATGTGATTGTTAATTGTATTGGTTCTATATTTGTTTGTGTGATTTGCGTGTGACAAGGAAGGCCAAGTTTAAATCATTCTAAGCCCAATTACGGCCCAATTATTGAACCAATTTTGAACAGTCCAAGTTATCACGTGGCTCATTTACTTCTCGGGCAAATCATTGTTTAGTGCAGCCTCGGAAAAATTGAAAGTGTGTTTTGAAGAAAATTTGTCAGGGCAGTTTAAAAGATGACAATGATGTTTGATGAAAAGGAAAACCATTATCTTGAAAGGATAAATGATTGGTATCGAGGATATTTCAGTAGTCATTATCAAGATTTGTCCAAGAATGTTTGGGCTAAACGGTTCGAATGTTTTTTATGTAAGAAAGATGAGAAATTAGTTGATTTGGAGAAGAGATTTGACTGTTTGATTGATCATTTGAAAGAAAACCAGATAATGATATCAGAAGCAGAAAGAGTATCAAAGTTTGCTAATGGATTACCAGCTGAATGGGATGATTTTTTGGAAAATCTAAGAAAGAATTCTAGTTTTTCAAAATTATCTTTAAGTAAATTCATCAGTAAACTTACAACACATAGATATGATAATGAAGAGAAAAAGAAAGAGTTGTTGAATAGGATAGAAAATAATTTGAAAAAATTAAGTTTGGATGTGGTTGTAGAACTGAACAAAAGAGTCTGTGTGTGTCTTAGTGCAAAAGATGTTATGAAATACGATATGAAGAGGGGTTGTTATATTGATGAGAATATGAATCCTCTTGACTTTGTTAAAATCTTTTGTGCAGGAACATACAAGATGAAGACAGAGCAAGTTCAAAAGAATGAAGAATCTGTGGAGATTGATTCCTCAAGTTCTGACTCAGTGTGTTCCAAATGTGACAACTTTAAGACTGACAATGACAAACTCTTGAAGGATGCGGAAAGTTTGAAATCGGAAGTCGAGAAGTTGAAAGATGAGAAGCAAACTGATGTAAAAAAGATTCTGGATTTACAGGGAAATTGTGAAAAGCTGAAAGCTGAAAATGTTAAACTGTTAAATGACTTGAACAGTTTGACATCAGAAAACAAAATTTTTGAAGAAAAAATTAAAATTTTTGAAAATGAAAAATCAAAGATTGAAAAAGATTTTAAAAGTCAAATAAAGATTTTAGAAGATGAGAGAGACATGTTTGGTAAAAACAATCTTGAAAAACAAATTGAAATCAATTCTCATCTTGAAAAGATTATTCGACTTGAAAAAGAAGCAGAATGTGCTCAAAAGAAAATCAATGAATGGGAAGAAAAGTTGAAGGTGTTTGTGAATACTTCAACTATTCCTTGCCCAAAACCTGTTAATTCAGTTCCAATAAGTGACAATGTCACAAACTTTGACAATGTCAAAGTTGAAGATTGTGATGAGAAATCTGATGATAAAAAAGATAAAAGTGAAAAACAAAAATTGTTTTTGAAATTAAAAGAAAAATTTCAAGAAACCGTTCCGCAATCAACCGAAAAGGGAGAATGCTCTAAGCAAAAACCTTTGAAGAAGAAAGTGGAACAAAAACAAAAAGAGAAAATTTTGAAAAATGTACAAAAAGAAAATAAAAGCTCATCAGATCAATCATCCAATCGCAATGAAAAATTACAAAAAGTAAAAAATGAAAACTCAAAAATTGTTGGTAATAAGTGGTGCAGGTCGGACCACAGTGCTTCAAAGCCAAATCCAGCTTACAAGAGGAGAGATGGATATCACCAAGCCAAACAGTGCTATGATCTGAATGTTTGGACTGAGAATGGTGATTGGTACGATAACAGAGTGTGTTACAGATGCGGTTATCAAGGACACATTGTTGTTAACTGCCAGAGTTGGAGGTTTGAATCAAGGAGATGCTTTAACTGCAACATCATTGGCCATATTGCTAGAGATTGCTTAATGAGATCAATGAGAAGATCGAGGGTTGAATCTCAGAAGCAGGTGAAGAAACCAGTCTCTGTCAAGCCCAAAGAACAGAAGGTTCAAGAACCTAAAGTTCAAGAAACGAAAGTGAAGCTTTCACAGGGGCAAAAAGACAGACTGAGGAAAAAGAGGAAGAAGGCGAGAGAGTATCTGGAGAAGATATTGTCCTCGGATACAACTGGTAAAACAGATAAAAGTTCTGATAAATCGTCTTGCTCGCCAAAGACTGACAAATCAAGCAAAACGAATTCATCAGATACAAATCTGAGGACAGAAGAGAGAAAGAAGAAGAAAAAGAAAGTTGTTGGCGATGAATCTGATTCTTCAAAGTCAGACAAGCCAAGTTCAGGCAATGATTCTGGTATGGTAAAGCCAGAAGAGCCAGTTGTTGAGGTAAAAACTAAGAGTTCTAGTCTAACAATGGATGAGGCAAACTTTCCACCATTGTTGAACAAGAATTCAAAATCACCCAAGGACAGTCAGGCTTGGGTGAATCTGTTTAAATGAAAAACCTGACTTGCCAGAGTTCCCAGGTTGGTAAGTGTGGAACAGGAATCGGCACATTTCTTGAGAAATTCACGAATGTGATATTTCGACTTACAAGTGGTAAATCAAGGACATTAAGTTGTACTTGATTTTCTACAAGTGATGTTTGTGGAGTGATCTTAAAAATGTTAGTTTTTACAAGTGATTGAAGAAAACAAAGTGATGAAAGATCCCCGAATTTGTGAAAAGACACACAAAAATTATTTTCTGGAAAAACCATTTTGATTAAAACAAACTTAAGTGTTTTGAAATCACTATGGGAAAATAGTTTGTTGTCAGGGGAGTTCTGATTGTTCAAGCCAAGTGAATGGAGAATTGAAGTGATTCTCATCATGTTGTCACATTTCATGTATAGCTTGTTTTCAAATTTTCCCAGAAAATCAAAATTGAGACATATTTTGATTTTAGGGGGAGTAAAAATTTTAAAAAAAATTAGAAAATTTGAAAATGTCAAAAACATTGAAAAATTTTAAAAAATGAGTTTTGTTGCATAAAAGAGGAAATGATAGTAGATCAGTTGGACTGTCACAGCATGCTAAAGAAATGTAAAGTCAAAATGTGATAAACGATCTCACTAAAGATGTGACGATAGGCTCAGCTAGACTAGTAGATTTGTGATAACGATACAAACTTAAATGAAAAAGCCTAGTTCTAGTGGGAAACACGGTCGAAAGCATAGTACTTAGTTTTGTCCTTCTTGATTGTGTGCCTACTCAGTAATCGCTGATTGTCGAAAGACATAAAACTGGTTAAGTTTGTGAACTTTCACAACTTTGCTGAAAAGTCGCTGTGATTGTGCATTTTATTTTGCAAAGATTTAAACTTGTTTTATTTCTTTATTTTGTTTAAGCATCGGACATCCTCTGCGTATACGTGAGTATCGACCTGGATGTTGTTGCCTAAACGTTCTGCTTTATTTTCTTTGGTGTTTCGTTTAAGCTTTGGATCACCTCTGCGTATACGGAAGTATCGACCTGGTGGTTAAAGCCTAAACAACTTCAACTTATTTTTATTTTCTTATTTTGTTTAAACATTGGACTTTCTCTGCGTATACGGAAGTATCGACCTGATTGTTAATGTTTAAACATTCTGCTTTGTTTTCGCACAAATCACAGTTGATAAAAGTTTAAAGGCATTATTTGAGTCAGTGTATTGCATGATGAGGGGATATGCTGAGATCGTGGGGTCCATAAGAACTTAGTGCTATCTTAATATACCTTAAAGTATCGCTAAGCAGATTGAAAGTTTTTAGATTGAGTTTAAGTGGACAACTATATCGTCAATCAACGTGAATCGTTTAGAGCTTAAAATGTTTAAAGCTTAACGGTGCTAGTAATTTGTCACAAAAACTGATATGATCCTCTTACGCAAACTCACAAAAAAAAAAATATTGTTTGTAAATATTTCTTTACTGCATTTCATTCTATTTCAAAAATCCAAAAAGATTTTCAGTGTGTTTTAGCATAAATTTTGATAAAATACAAAAAGATTTTCGACAACTGATGTTGAAGAGCTGATATTCAAAATTCCAAGTGCTAAATAAGATGAACTGGTTTGGGAGTGTGCGTTTAAAAGAAGAAATTTTGTTTTGAGAAAGAAAAGTTTGATTAGTTAATCGAGATCATTAATTTGAACTTGATGTAACTATTACTAGTAAGTTTTTCTTATTGATTTAAGTAAAAACTTATGTGTTTTGATGAGAAAATGTGTGCAGGAAATGAGCTTAATCAGAGATAAAGCCAGGAATTGATCTCTAGGTGATAGTTAATTCCAGACGGCGATCCCATCATGATGAGAGGGGGAGTCTGACGAGGTTAGAGCCAAAGAGAAGATCCTGGTATATGCTAAGAAAGAAAAGAGACTGATTAAGACTGAAGATGCAAAGACTCGACACTTAAGACTCATCAACATCTGAGGGGGAGTCTGTTGGTGCATTCATCTGTCGTCTTCGTCTTATGTCGAGTCTCGGGTTCGTTGCACGGCTGAACAAGAGTGATGTCATCATATATGATGATGACATCATATATGTGACATCATCATATGCATCATCAAGTGAAGACAAAACTAAATTCTAGATTTAATTGTTTGAAAGTAAAATATTGTTGATCGTTTGAATGTAAAGTTTGAAATAGGTTCCGTTTGAAGGGTTCCGTTTGAAATGGTTATGCCACTTTCAAACGGAAGGGTCTTCCCTATAAATAGCCTTCAAACGATTTCATTTGTAATGTTCTAGATTCCGACGCCGAGGTGCTGTCGAAGTGTCTCCAGTCCTGTAAACGTTCAGAAATCAATATACGAGACATTTAATAGTGAATCCAAGCTAAACAAAGACCGAATCAATGAATTCCGCCTCTGATTCGGTCTGAGCACTCTTCTGATCGACTCGTTAGGTCGTTTCACGATCCTACAAGAAAGTTGATAGTCGGACATGCATTGATGAGCCAAATGTACGCTGGGCGAAATGGATCTCTATTAAGGTGACATGTTATATATGGAAATTGTAACACCCCAACCACGTATAAAAACAACCTGCGACGGAATCGTCAGAGAGCCACGTTACAAATTGCTCACAACACATGGTACTAAAAGTTTCATTATATTAATAGCATTGTTTTTCAACACAAAGAGTACAAGTAATTATTTTTAATTTAAAGAAGTCTAAGGCCCGAGTCCGTTCTTATGTGCAGCATACTTGAATAATCATCGCATATGTTAACACCTGAAACATATATGAAAATAACGGGTTAAAAATAAAGTTGGTGAGTGACATAGGTTTTGTTGGCCAAATTAATGGCAAAAAGGTTTGGAATTGCAATGCTTTGACAACTACGTGAGTTGTCGAATGAAAATAGATTTTTGAAGCCAATATATTGCAAAAAGTTTAGTATTGCAATACATTGTTTTGATAATTAAACTTGTGACAAAAATGTTTTGTAAATGGCAATATGATCAATACCAAGTAATTTTTGTGTTATTGAAAAGTGTACATTGTTCTTTGTTTCTCTTGTACTTTGTCTCGTTATAACAAAAAATCATCAAGGATTTGTGGGAGTACTGTTACAAATCCAATCAAGGATTTATAACAGTACTTTGGGTATCCTTTAAGAATCTAACTATTTAAAATAGGAAGATTCTACAAGGATTTGGAAATTGTACATTTTTTCATCAAAACATAAAATCTTAAAGTGATTCGGATAACGCTACGAAGGGTAATACAATAAGAGCACTTATATATAGGAAGTACCAGTGGCGTATCCACCATGCTCTTATTGTATTACACTCGTTTCGTTATCTAAATCACTTACACAACTCTACACATAAAAAAACACATTCATTATTTTGTCTCATACGTTGAAAAGTACTCTTAGAAATCCAATCAAGGATTTAAAATAGTACTTTAAGTATCCTTTAAGAATCTAACTATTAAGATAGAAAGATCCTATAAAGATTTGGCTTTTGTTTAATTGTCTTGTCTCATACGTTGAAAAGTACTTATTAGAAATCCAAAAAAGGATTTAAATTAGTACTTTAAGTATCTTTTAAGAATCTAACTATTAAGATAGAAAGATCATATAAGGATTTGGCTTTTGTTTCACGTTTCATCAAAACCTAAAATCCTAAAGTGATTTGGATAACGCTACGATGAGTAATATAATAAGAGCACTTATATATAGGAAGTACCATCGACGTATCCACCATGCTCTTGTCGAATTACACTCGTTTCGTTATCTAAATCACTGACACAACTCTACACATAAATACTCGTTCATCGTCTTGTTCCATACGTTGAAAAGTACTCTTAGAAATCCAATCAATGATTAACAATAGTACTTTAAGTATCCTTTAAGAATCTAACTATTAAGATAGAAAGATCCTACAAGGATTTGGCATTTGTTTCTTGTCTTGTCTCATAAATTAAATACACAAAAAGCACTTAGTAAACACATATGCCATACATATTATTTGAGAAATTGGTTAACACATATGAATCACTCCAAAACATTTGAAAATGGAAAAGTGGGGGAACTATGTACTCACAGGTTTGCGTAGATGTCTTGTTCAAATGTGTATGCAAAGCTCAAGTGTTTCCTAGTTTGGTCGGATAATTAAGGTTAGTGTGTATCGAGGAAGATCAGATAGAATGCGGTTTATTAACCAAACGAGTGAAGGATCTTGTATAATATGGTTTATACACCTTACATTCTGATTTGGAAAGAGTTTCTAAGTGTCTTAACCCGTTGTGACTTGTTAAAGTGATTTGCGTCACTTTAACGGGTCGTATGCGTAAATACGGGTTCGGATGATCGAACGGGTCCAATGACGAGTCTGATATGTCAAAACATGTTTACTTATGTTGTATGATCAGTTTACAAGTCAAAACAATGGTCATTTATGTTTAAAATCTAAGTGTGTGCCAAAAGGGCATTTTTGACATTTTAAAAGTATCTAAAGTTGACTAGTCATTTGACTAACCAAACGGCATGACCATAAGGTATAACCTCATAGGTTTGTTCCGTGTATTACTATGGTCATATAAATGGGCTTGGTTGGATCCTAAGGTTGACCAAACGGGTCAGATTCGAAAGTCAAAGCAGAAGTCAAACCGCTCGACTTTCGACTAAGGAATAAGCGCTAAATTAGAAACGACAAGCTAGACATGTTAAAACATGTCTAATAATGTTATAAAACTGTTTTGGTGTCAAAACTTTAAGTTTTAATACCCGAAAACACTTTCGTCGTAAAAAGCACTTTTATGCATTTTTTACTTTTATTTCGTAAAAGTTTGACTCGTCATTTCGCCTACTAAACGTGATGATCATAGGGTGTAATCACGAGGGATTAACGCCTTCATTATTACGATCACGTTGCAAAGTTCAATTTGAACTTTGACTTGACCAAAATGGTCAGAACCGAAAGTCAAACAAAAATTCCATGTGTTTGACTTTTGGCTCTTAACTAGCCAAAATAATGAAAAAGAGACTAAGGAGAACACTTACTTGTGTTATAGGAAGATTATGAACTCAGTAAGAGGCCTCTGAAGAGAAGCAAGCTCCAGAAATGAGTGATTAGGGAGGAAAGATGGAAATGAGCAAGGAAAGTGGTTCAACATGGTGGCTATTTATACTTGCAATGTGATCACAAGATCATGCCGTGTGTTGGCCATCATTTCCAGATGTTAACAAGTGTGCTATGAGGTGTTAGAACCAGGAAGAAGGTGGCAAATACGTTCTAGGTGGTATGAAATGGGAATGGTTGGTAGAACTTGGAGGCCAAGCAAAATTTCTACAACTGGGTGTCCCTTACGGACCATAACCACCCAGGTCTTACGATCCGTATGCCCCTCTGGTGGGCTGGATTTTGCTTTTTGACAGTTTTGGCCCCTGGAAGTGTATTATCGCATTTTTGCCATTTCTAACCCCTCTAACCTAATATTTAAGTTGTATGATGGGTATTTAGGGTATGTGTAACTTATATCCCTGTCTCAGAATGTACGTTATGTTAAATTGATTATGTTTAAATATAGGTTAACAAAATACTTCCGAAAGAAAAGTTTTTGAAAGTTTGAAATTTTCATGAGGGTTACATAAATTATTTCAAAATTGTATTCCAATGGCTTTGCATCTCGCTCAAAGGGTTTTAAATGTTTCCTGATCAACTTGCTTGTTATGCTCCCTTGAAGTTGAAGAAGTGACCATTCTTTCATTAGGTGCCCAGTTTCTAAGGAAGTATACAATAAATCTTATGCTGGACAACTCATTATCACTCAAAAGCACCAACACCCCAATAGCTTGTTCTCGATGAGATACGATGTGCAAGTTCAAAAAAATGATTCGGACGTTAGATATCCGTACTACATATACCGTTTTGTATCCTTTAGAAACCATGTAGAGCATGGGTGTTCTCTATGAAAAAATTTCAATTAATAGTATTGCAAAAGAGATTAAAAATCCAAATATTCTCGTGAGGTGACAAATAAGGATAATTCGATAGTCGCAGAATGGGAAACGTTGTGTCGACTGCCTAATTCCATATATTGTTAAGGCAAAATTTTAACTTGTCGTATTGTTAGGTAGTGTTTGTTTCACATATGACATGAAATCCAGATGGAATTGGAATTGAATTCAAATCCCTTGAAATCCTTCAAGCAGTGAGATTTGAAATTATTTGAGGAGAATGTTTTAGAAATCTCAAGTAGGTCAAAATTCTTGAACTTCATAATGAACTACTCCAACTAGTACACAACTCTCAGGGGCTACAAAACCCACACGGCCTTCAACAAAAGGAAGCTGAGATGAAATCCCTTAAGGCACAGGGTTTAGACTTTTAACGACTCTTATCTTAATCTTAAAGCTCATATCTTTTAGACTTCTTCGCGGACCCTTCTGACTTACCACTCACACAACAAGCTGCTTTTAGCCAATTCAAATTATATCTTCAATTACATTTTATTTGTGAAACGAACACGGCTTTAGTGTTTGGTGTTGTAAATTGCCCTAACTACCACTAATGACTCATACCATAAAACTAAAACTAATTTTTACCAACTCTGCAACAAATTAAACCTTTGGACTTGAATCGGATATCGTTAAAAAACAAAGGACAAAACTTGTAAATTACTCTTACACTTTTACACTTCATAATATTCATTATGTTTTCATAAATCATCATTTTGTTCTCTTTAATTATTCCTCTCCACCCCTCACCAACCCTAATTCCGATCAATTCACCGGCCAAAAACCACCGTCGTCATGGCTCTTACTCGCCGGAGCTCCGGCCTCCTGAAGCCTCTCTCCGCCGCATCCTCCGCCTCCTTCCTCCACCGCCGCCCGTTCTCTACCGATGACACCACCACAATCACCGTCGAAACCAGCGTTCCGTTCACCGGCCACAACTGCGAACCTCCGTCGAGATCCGTGGATACGACTCCGAAAGAGCTCATGAAGTTTTTTACGGATATGGCGGTTATGCGCCGTATGGAGATCGCTGCGGATTCTCTGTATAAATCGAAGCTGATCCGAGGGTTTTGTCATCTGTATGACGGACAGGTATGAGATTTATGAATTGAATTGAATTGAATCTTTTTGATGAATATTTACAAGGATACAGTTAGGTTAAATAAAATGAAACACAATTAAATACATGATAGGCATAAGATTTGTGAAAATTTACCTCAAGTGAAATGGATTGAATATTGTTGATGAATATTTTATAAGGATATAATCAGGTTTAGGCATTAAACGAACCGAACATTCAGTTAACGGTTCGTGAATCATTCAGTTAAATGAATGAACATCAACAAACATCCCGTTCGTTTATATATGTTCATTTGTTTAATTATTCATTCAAATTTGATTTATAACTGGTATTAATTAGAAATCAATCTGAATTAAATAATTTAAAACCCTTTGCTTAGGTATGTTTAATTTTTGAATGTTTGATGTATTGATGATGGTATTTCAGACTTTAGTTTGGGTATTCACATTAACTTATAACTAGTTACTAGTGCTAGTTTATGTTCGTTTGTGTTTTTTTTTTTATGTTAATGAACTGTTCGTTTAGAATATTAACAAACGGACATGAACACGTTCATTTTCTTAACAAACGAACACGGACAAGAAAATTCGATCGTGTAAGTGTTCATGTCGGTTCGCTTTTAAGTGTTAGTGTTCGTTTGCTTGTTCGGTTAAATTTAAACAAACAAACAAACAAGAACAAACCCGTTCGTGTTTGTTCTGTTCATTTACAAGCCTAATCAGGTTAAACACAAGGACACACAATCAAATACAACACTACGAAAATAACTAATTAATCTTATCTCTAATAACAGGAAGCTGTTAGCATAGGTATGGAAGCTGCAATCACGAAGCAGGATTGCATAATCACCGCCTATCGTGACCATTGCCTCTTCCTAGGGCGCGGCGGGACGCTGTTGGAGAGTTTTTCTGAACTTATGGGCCGGCAAGCGGGTTGCTCCAATGGGAAAGGAGGTTCGATGCATTTTTATAAGAAGGAATCATGTTTTTTTGGAGGACATGGGATTGTTGGAGCTCAGGTGCCGTTAGGGTGTGGATTAGCGTTTGCTCAGAAGTATAGGAAGGAAGATCATGTCACTTTTGCTATGTATGGTGATGGTGCTGCTAACCAAGGGCAGCTTTTTGAAGCGCTGAATATGGCTGCTCTTTGGGACTTGCCTGCCATTTTGGTGTGCGAAAACAATCACTGTAAGGCCTTTTTTAATCAGAAATAGGAAAATCATGATTGATTGTCTGTTATGTTTATTAAATGAAATAATGAGTGATCTTGTTTGAATTTGTCTATTTGTGGTATGCTAGTTTGGTACACATGCTAATTCGAACATTCATAAATATCATCTAGAGACTTAAGCTGTAATACTTCTGGTTTGCTAATCATACATACTTGGTTTTAAAATAAGCGTGAGGCGCTCTGAGGCGTTACTCTATGTACAACCAAATAAACTTTACTTACAACCAAAAGTTGTGTCTCTCTCGTCGGTTTTACATATCAACCTTTTTATCAAGCAAACCTTTGATAATTTCTTCATCCCTTTGGTTGTTTATACATATCACCCTCCTACTAACCCTAGTAACGACGAGCTTTAACCACTTTTGACCTATAAGTACATGAAACGCTGATTTAAAGCCTCAAGCCGCTTTCCTGATCGACCCGCGCATCAGGCGCTTAAGGGGCGCCTTTTAAAAGCAAGCAAACATATACCATTTACTGTAGGATATTAAACATGTGGATATCAGGATACGTGTGCCCTGTGATATAAATTTTATTGGAACAGTTGGTTGGACTAGAGTATTGAAGTTCATAATTATTTGGGCATGAATTCTGGACATGATAAGCTGACCACCAATAAATTAGAAATTAAACAAAATATAGAAAATAATGTAAAAACAATATTGGAGTTTTCTGAAAGTCTAGTTCTAGAACATAAGCTCTGACAACTTAGTAGTCTAGTTAAGAAGAGATCCTGTTTCAAGATTACGTGTGTGTATCTATTCATCAACTTAAAGAATACAAACGTAGACAGTACACATGCTTTGGTTGCTCATTGAGTTTTATTGGATTGACGTGCAGATGGTATGGGTACAGCAGAATGGAGAGCTGCAAAGAGTCCTGCTTATTACAAGCGTGGGGATTATGTTCCAGGATTGAAGGTGAGTTTGGTTCTTTTATATTTTTCTGGGAGTCCTGCATGCTCTTTAAAATTAGTATAGACGTGAACGTTGAAAGAACAAAAGGTGACCGAGAATCCAAGACTACATACTGATTCTTGTTAGGTGTTTGTTTATATTTTATATATTGTACTCTTTCCTTGCCATGAACTTTGTATCAGTACCCTTGACACAACTTGAGTAATTTCTATATATCTATATGTATATCTTTGTGAAATTTCTATATTTCTGTATGCATATCGTTGAAAGAACAAAAGGTGACCGAGAGTCCGAGACTACAACTTGAGTAATGATCTTAATGCTTGTGCAGGTTGATGGTATGGATGCCTTTGCTGTCAAACAAGCTTGTAAATTTGCAAAGGAACATGTTTTGAAGAATGGACCTATTGTAAGTAGTCAACGCTTTTGTGTGCTTTTCATGCCAATTAAGACCCTCATTCTTTGTGGGATTCCTATTTTATTCTTCTCCTGATATTGCTATTTTTGTCAAAAGTTATATGAAAAATTAACTTAACCCTATTACTCGATGCAATACAAGCACGGGAAACATCACATATGTTCCTTACGAGCATTTTTAATATGGAATTATGTATCACTCGTTTAACTTTATTCTCTTGTTAATGATTATTTCAGATTCTGGAAATGGATACTTACAGGTACCATGGCCACTCTATGTCCGATCCTGGTAGCACCTACCGTACACGTGATGAAATTAGCGGTGTCAGACAGGTTCGTCAGTTTTTTAACATATTTTGTTAAATCATTAATTCTATTAATTGTAATAATGTGTAATCCACTATTTTCAGGAACGTGATCCTATTGAAAGAATAAGGAAATTGATACTTGCTCATGATTTAGCCACCGAAAAGGAGCTAAAGGTGATCCACTGAATCCTCCTTTGCTGTTCATGCTATCGTTCTTCACTTTTTTAATCTTCAATACATCTTCAGTGACCGTATAAACCATTATATATTTTTCAGGATACAGAGAAACAAATTCGAAAAGAAGTAGATGATGCTATTGCTCAGGCGAAGGTGATGAATTTGTCAAAGTTCTCTTTTTTACTTTCTTCCATCAACTTAAATGGCAGTTCATAAATAACCTGATACCATATTTCTCTGAAACTACAGGAAAGCCCAATGCCAGCTGAATCTGAACTCTTTACCAATGTTTACCGTAAAGGATTCGGGGTTGAGGTATTTTTTTTATTTCTCTCCCGTTATTAATAATCTTTAATTGCTATTTTCTAATCAAAACTTGTTACTTATGTTTTGCAGTCATTCGGGGCAGACAGGAAAGAACTCAGAGCTACACTTCCTTGATTGCAAATATGAAACCATAATCAACAGTATGTTTCTGTTCACTCCTGCTCTGTTCTGCTCTCCACACACCAAACAAGAATAACGAGAACAGATAGACCCGACAAATAACCTTTTAGCGCACGCTGTTTTGCTTTGATTTATGTTGTTTTCCGTCAATTTCATGGCACAACCCAAAAGTTGACATTCTTGGGTGAGATGATTCTTTTGGCCAGGATCAGATGCTTCTGATTTTTGTCCTCCTGGAGTTTCATACACTTTGACCCGAAAACCCATTGACCCGTTGTTTTAGTTAAAGCTTGAATTTGCGGGATGTATTTTCCCTTTCGTGGTCTATTGAAAGCCTGTTGACATTGACTTGGTATTGTGTTTTGTGATTTATCACAGGTTTGCGAAAATGTTTAAAACTGTTTTATGAGTAGGAAATTGTATGTTTACTTCATCTCCGGTATATGTATTTGATCTCTCTTCCTATCAAAGGTATATAACTCGTGGTCACGCTTACTTTTTCATACCAAAGTGACAATTTTTATCAATATAATTAAGGTCAAATTTGAGTTGAGCTTTTTCGATTCATCTTATGGAATTCGTGTAAGACAAACATGGTGTATAGGGTTTGAGATTAAGTTTATAATGATTCGACTCAAGTTCTTATCAAGTTTTGAGTTATATGTACCTAAGGCTGTCAATGTTTGAACTTTTATCGAGTTATTGGAGCTCTTTTGTTGTTAAATGCTAATACAATACAATACTTGGCTTTTATCATGTAGGTGAGATTTTTTACAACTAATTTTATATTAACTAATTTAATTTAGGTTTCATTTGTAACTATTCTTTATTCATTGTCATAAATAATTGACAAGTTTTTACTACCTCATATCTATCTCTAACATAACCACTGCCAGATCTTGGTTGGTTTGTCAGCCTCTTCCCCATTTCTCCCTTATGATGCAATTTTTTTCTCTAGTCAGACTCTTGGGGTGAGGGGGGCACTCCCCTAAGAGGGGAGTCCCCTCTCTTACGCACACCCAATCAGGTTATGGCACGCCAACTCCCCTCTTAAACTCCCCTCACACCCCAATTTGATGGCCGCACTCCCCTCGTAGGTGATTTGTTTTTTTATTAAAAAAAAAAAAGATTTCATTGGTTGATTGAATGGTGGCCCCACCTTCTCTCTCCTCCCCTCTTCGGTGCCTCCTCCCCGATTTGGCTCCCCCATTTGAGTCCCCGCATGGATGGCAGCACTCTCCCGATCGGCAAAGTCGGTCCCCGCACGGGGTCACCGAGGGTGCCCCCCTCACCCTTAGCGGCAACTAGGGGGAGTAAACTAGTTGGGGTGTAAACCAATTGAGCTGAGCCCAAGCTTATATAGGCTCGAGCTCGCCTTACTTAATTTTAAGAGAGTTTGAGCTTGGCATGTTTAAAGTTTTTTTTTCTAAAAGATTAAGCTCAACTCGAGTAATTTTTCAAGCTTGGATTCACTTTTATCATTTCTTAAAGTAAATAGTTATATGATTTATACATTTATAAGTTATAACTTTTATATAAAATAAAATTTGTATTTTTGATTTATTTTTTATTATTACGTTTCGCTTGTGTGCACATATAATGTATATGTACTTGGGCCCTGGGGGTGATAGTGCACTAATTTTAACGTTATTTTACTAATTTCGTGAAAATACCGTTAAAAGCGGCGGACGGTTAATCATGTATCGTGTTGTGGCATTAATAGCCGAAAGACAAAAGGGTACATGCACTAATGCCTTTGTCCCGATTCTTGAGTGTTATGTGTTATGTGTCTTATGTCCAAGTCTTGATGCAAAACTACTATCGAGCCGGGGGTCTTACTGGCAGCAGCCTCTCTATTCGTACATGGTAGAAGTAAGGTTGTCTACATATTACCCTTCTCAGACTCTACCTTAGATTTGGTATCGGTAGGATTTACCGAGTATGATGATGATGATGATGGTTTATTGTTATTATAATTTTATATACAATAATAATTTATATATAAATATGTATTCAACATATCAAGTAAAATTAATGTAAATAAAAGGCCCTAAACTTTTAGGTTTACTAGTCGGCTCGAGCTTGACATGTGAAACTTGGGCTCAAGATTGACATGTGAAGCTCGGAGCCCAAGCTCGTTTATTAAATGAGCCTCATTAAAAGCTCGAGCTCGTTTAAGCTCCGCTTAATTCAAGTTTTAGCGAGCCAATCTCGTATGACTCATGAGCGGCTGGGCTCGTTTACACCCTTAGTGGCAACTCTTGCTGGCATACCGTCATGGTGTATGCCTCTTATCACCACCGCTATGGCCTTAGATTCCTTGCTGCCGTTTGCCTCCATCAAATTTTAGTTTGTTCTTAATTTTTTAGAGTTCATTTTTTTTATATTGTTTGTACTTATTCCACCGAGCTTCTTTGTTTTTAGCCTGGTTTCCTCCTGCTCCGTATGCCCGAGATAAATCTAGTTAAACTTTACTATATAGACAAGATTTATTATAATCATCTTTATCACAATAAGGACTTACGGTCATTATATGTTTCCATTTAATTATCTCATTCTACTTTTATAATTAGTTCATCGCGCAACGAAAATTGGGTCGCGTTGTTTGCGTCTAGCTTTCCCGAACTATTTTCGAGCCTAGAATCAAGATCCGACCTACAACACGTAAATAAACTCATTAAAAGGTAACCCGAGTCCAAACCAAGTAACTATCATCATTATCATACTCTGTAGATCTCACAAATAGCAAAGCTAAGGTAATGTCTGAGGAGGACAGTGGCGGAGCATGACCAAAAGTTTCGGGGGAGGAGATCCTAGAGGTGTACAAAAAACCGGTTTTAGAACCGTAACCGGAAAAAAAAACCGAGACCGGTTTTTTTTTAACCGGTTTTAGAACCGAACCGGCGGTTTGTGACCGGTTACTATTCTTGATCTGTAAAACCGGTTAATAACCGAAACCGGTTTTCAAAAGCCGGTTAAAAACCGTGTTTTTTTTTGTTGCAAAACCGGTTAAAAACTGATACCAACGGGTTACACCGGTTACTGTTTTGGACTTGAAAAACCGGTTAGTAACCGAAACCGGTTATTAAAAAAACCGGATTTTGTTTTGGATGAAAAAAACCTGACCGGTTTTTCAAAAAACCGATTTGTACACCTCTAGGCGATCCTTTATAATTTTAAAATTTTTGGACGAAAAATCATAAGTTTTATACTTCTAACCGAAACACGGGGGGGGGGGGGGGGGGGTTGCGCCCCCGGGTGTCAGCTAAGCTACGCCCCTGGAGGAGGATAAGATGTAGACAGCCTTACCTCTACCCCGTAGGAATAGAGATGCTGCTTCCAGTGAAACCTCCGGCTCGACAGTAGTTTTGCATTAAGCCTTGTACATGAGGCACATAACACTCGACAACTAACACAAATGACAATTAGTGTATGTACCTCCTTGTCTTTCGGCTATCTAGTTAGCTGTTAGTTCAAATCAGTGTAAAGTATGTTAAGGAGCATCTAAGATAGATCTGATAACTTTACTTAGACCCCCTGTAGTGGGGCTCCATGTACCGCCCAAAGCCAAACATAGCGCCCGGATGGCGCCATGAACATCGCGACGAGGGGCGCTATTGCCCGGAAAAGATGAGTGGCGCGATAGGCATAGCGGCGCGATGAATTGTTTTGTTTTCGATATGACCGTTGAACGGTCGAATAATTTAAAAAATTTTTTTTTTTTCATTTTCCAATCTATTAAATACCTCCACATCTCTCATTTTTTATACCATTCATCACATCTACTCCTTTCTTCTCTCTATTTTTTTTTATAAAAGTGTATAAACTACTCCCACCATACTCTAAAAAAAAATGGGTTCCCCATCGGGAGATTCGTTCACCGATATTTACCGACGGTTTTTTTCACCCGAAGAAGACGCGGAGGAAGAAGAGGCGGTTACGAGTGCGTGTACTCTCGTGATACAAGCAATGGAGCACGTTCGGCCTACTCCTCCTCCACGCCCCATTTTGAAGCGCACCTTTATCTTGCGAGATCGTGAAGGCGCGAACGAGCGTTTGATGAAAGACTATTTTGATCCCACGCCGGTTCACGGACCCAATGTTTTTAGACGGAGGTTTCGGATGAAGGAGAGAACGAAGACGAAGAAGATTAATCTTTGAAGTGTTGTTTTTTTTATTTTTTTAGTCCAACTTTTTTTTTTTTGGAACCGTTTTTTTTTATGTTACTGTATTTTTTTTATGTGTAGTGTTTTTATTTTTATTTTAGTGTAATGTTTTTTAATTTAATGAAATGAATTTTAAGTTTATAAAGTTAGAAAATAATTATAAAAAATTAGAAATTAATAATTGAGTAATGATTAGACGGGGGCTCTATGACTACGGGCTTAAAATGCATAAGGCCCCATAACGCCCCACGCTGACGTGGCGCGCCACGTGTCGCATAACGCCCACAAAGGGGCGTTATGACTACACATGGCCTTAAGAAAACCGTGGGGATAGATAAGTACATTTGGTGTTGTCAGTTGTCACGGGTGTACCATTTAACGCAACGGTGATGTCTTATTCCACCAATCACATTGTTTTTTATATAAAGTAGCTCAACTACATTAGTTTCATTCAATATTCAATATTTTATGATGAGTAAATTAGTTTTTGAGTTCATGTATTTTAGTTATTTTAATCATTTGAGTTAAAAATAAAAAAAAGTTTAATGTTCTGAGTTACTGACCACTCATTTTATAATGTTTTGAGTCCAATTTATAATACTTGTACTTTTTATTTTGGACTCAAGTGGTTAAAAGCACTAAAACACAGAGACTCAAAACATTATAAAATGAGTGGTTAAGGACTCATGACGTTAAACTTTTTTATTTTGGACTCAACTAGTTAAAACCACTAAAACACATTATTTATATAAAAACATATTACAATAATATATTTGAAATCATTTTTCTATGTTATATAGTGTCTATATGTGAAACATGACTAGTTGAGTCTAGCGTTTGCTTTAATTCTCTAAGAACATATTTGGTGTTCATTTGTGCTTGTTTCGCATGGTACAACACCCGCATTGATAGTAATGCTAAGAGATAACCAACAAGAGTGCGAATTAGGCGGGGATGTTGTGTTTAGTTTCAAGGTTATGATGTAGAGTGTGTTTATGAGTATGAATACACGAGTGTTTTCATATGTTTTCGTCTAACACGCTTTTTTCATGACGCTTAAAACGGAGTTGGAAGAAGAGAGAGTTGTCTTTCTTTATTCTGTGATTCATTGACTATAAAACAAAACTGGCATGCAACTAATCTTGCAATAAACAATGTCTAATTGTGTTTAACCAGCATAATGACCAATTCATCGTGGTAAATGAACCAACCCGACGTCACTAACTGAGTTTAATCGGATGGAGAACTTTGACCCTGTAATCGAGTTTGCAAGCCACGAATATGCACGAGTTTAAGTTTTCCAATCAAAACCCGAATTGGTTTTTTGAATTCTAAAACTGTTAAATGTAATTTTGGGCGTTTTTTTTAAAAAGAACTGTATAAATAAATATTATCAATCGATAACTGTAGCACACCCGCAAATTAAAAAAAAGCAACTTAATCGAACTTTTCATAACTTCAAAAATCAAAACTACCCCCACCTCTTATATACTAATTGTTTAATTTAATGATGCTAAAAAGATTATATAAATAATTACCCCATCATCATATTATTATATTTTAATCACTAGTTGGTATATTATATATAGAATCTTACGCTTTACGGCTTTACAAATAATCATTTAATAATATCCATCAACTAATTTTTATTTATATAGTTATTATTGCATTGTCATTTAATAAAATCCATCAACTAATTTTTATTTATATAGTTACTAGGTTAGAACCACGTGTAATATACGGGTTAAATAAATGTAATTTTATATATCAAATAAAAAAATTATATTTTTGAAACCTCGTTTATTACACAGGTTGAATAAATGTAATTTTACATACCAAATAATAAAAAAATATATCTTTAAAAATCTCATTTATTACATGAGTTGAATAAATGTAATTTTATATATTAAAGAGTTAATTGCTCGGATGGTCCATGTGGTTTCACGTTTTTTCACGTTTAGTCCCTACCTTTTGGAAATAGCAGGTATGCTCCCTATGGTTTGTCATTTTGTTACTCGGATAGCCCCCTGACATTTTCTCAGGGGACTATCCGAGTAACAAAATGACAAACCATAGGGAGCATACCTCCTATTTCCAAACTAACTGATATCTACTCAGGGACTATCCGAGTAACAAAAACAAACCATAGGGAGCATACCTGCTATTTTCAGAAGGTGGGGACTAAACGTGAAAAAACGTGAAACCACAGGGACCATCCGGGCAATTAACTTTATATTAAATAATAAAAAGTTATATCTTTAAGAACTCTGTGTATTGTACGGGTTGAGTAAATTTTATTTTATATATATTAATAATGAAAAAGGTTACATTTTTAAGAACCTCATGTATTGTATGGGTTGAGCACATGTAATTTTATATATCAATCAATAAAAAGTTATATCTTTATAAACCCTGTGTATTATAAAACTTTTGGACTAAACTGACAAAATGGCTCAAACCACAAGTACTAAAATGACATTTAACTCTTTACATTATATTAATTTATATTTAGTGTACGTCTTTTGTTAATTTCAAGATAAATAATTTTGAAATCTAATAAATATTTCAAAATATTATATTATCTTCTATACAATTGTTTAAATTTAACTTTATAATTATCTTTTAATTAATATTAATTATCTATAATTGAGTAGGAGATAAAGATAAGAAAACTAAAAAATAGATGGCTCCAATGAATGAGATGTGTCCCAAAATTGGTTTCTTTTATTATATAGTATAGATTATTGCATTGTTTAGTGAAAAAAAATATATTAAACGATTGTTAAGTGAAGTCCATGTGTTTGTTTCTTAATAACAAGAATAGTGGGTGTGGAGGCGTCCTGATCACCTCGGTCAATAAAGCCCTGTAATTTTCTTCAACACCGCCCCGTCTTAGTTAAAGGAGGGTGTCATCGACTTGTTCGCCACTGTACTAACCAGCGCTAACAACTTGATTTGAGGGGCCTTTTTCTTTCCACTAATCACTTTTTTCTCTTTTTTTTATTAATAGTTAACAGTAAATTTAAAGGATTGTCCTTTATTTTTATACTCATTCTCAGGCGCTGTTCTTTATGACAAAATTGACGAGTTTTGTACTTTATGTTTTCACATCATACACGTTTTTTCCTTTAAGCCAAACTCAGTTAATTTTTTCTATTAAATCTGATCACTCAAGGACAATTTTGTCTTTTTACCAGTTACTTTAAAACTAAATTAATAATTAAAACAAAATTATGTAAAGAAAGAACTCCTTCTCTCTCTCTCTACCTCTCCCCAGCCACCACCAACAACCACCTCCGGCCACCACCCTCAACCACCTCCGACCACCACCCTCCAACACTCTCAACCACTTCTATTTCTCTCGCTCTCTACCTCTCTCCATCCACCGCTTCGTCAATACCCAGTGTTGTTTAGTACTGTCGTACAATCCAAAACAACAAGCATATAATCATTAACACAATCATCAATATAATTACACAAATGGCACGAGTCGTACAATCCAAAACAACAAGCTTATAATCATTAATACAATCATCAATATAATTACACAAATGGCACGGAAATGAATTGAATCGAGCACCTAAAGAAGCAAATATAAGCCTTCGAAAATCATAAACCAACACCTAGAGAACAGTTCAAAACCGGAAGACAGTAAAATGCATGTTGAATGTATCTGTGCATGATTTCTGGATCATAAGTCACACACAAACAACATTCCCTTGTTAGTGATAAAGAAATCTAAATAAGAAATCAAATGTCAAGACATTTAGGTAGTATGTGTCGTAACCCCCGGCCCCTATCTCCTGGGATCGGGCGGACGCGAACTCAGATTTGGTGGTATCATTGGTTTATCATTATTTGACAGCGGAAATTTCATCAGGACCGTAGTTAGGAAATATTTTATCAGAGTAAAATACCACATTTTTATATTAATAAACACATGGGTAAAACCAAAGTTTCTATTACAAACATATTTATAGGGATAAACCCTATTTTATTGAATTTTAAAACATCGTCTTTATTAGGTAACTTTTATAGCCACATTTTCCAAGCCTTCAGTGCTCTTCAGCTGGCTTCTAATTGGCTTTCACATTTTGTTACCTGAAACGCGTTTTGAAAGGGTATGGTCCCAAGAAGACGCACAGACCTTTTCAAGATGCGCGCTGGACCATACTCCTTACTCAGCAAGCTGATCAATCCTTTAGACCCGCGCGGGCTACTCAAGCAGAGCAAGACCTCGCGCGAGGTCCAAGCAAGAGAGAACATCAGTTTTCATCCTTAATCAAGAAGCATTTTATCCTTTGACAATATTGAGAGCAATCATAATGTTTATATCTACACAATTACTCATTCAGTATTGTCAATCCTGACTGGTGGGTCATTACACATTGGCTATCTCGTTGTCCAATGGTAACGTGTTCCATATTTTGTATACAAAACCCCAACATACCGGCAGTAACTAAAGAACTACAAAGACTCAATCACTGCTAATCACATTGTAAAATATTTAAGGTTTTGTAAAAACAGTTTACAAAAAGGAAATTACTCACATTGCTGTCTTAGGGTTTTCCTTTAGATTTTTCTGGTGATTATCTATTAATTACACAAATGCACACGCGTTAGTATAATAACTCAATATTTACATTAATAATACCCTCCCCGAGACGGCATTCCAACGACTACGTCAGGCATAATCACGACAGCCGTTACAGAACCCTAGATCAATCGGGCAGCGTATCTAATACGTAACCGGGGGTTATAATACTTACATCGAGGCAAAGCTTCGCTACTTTAGTGGGTATAATACCCGATATAATTGCTATACTACAGAAAATTGAGAGAGAAAGTTGTTTGTGGTGCGAATTGTGAACTGAGGCCAACGACTTCTATATATAGTGCTGATCAGACAGGGCGTCGCGCCCCGCGATGGAAATGAAGGAGGGCTTCGTGGCCCGCGAGGCCAGCTATGAGCTAGGGTAGGCCCTAGCTTGGCTGACTCGGACACTAGACTCGACACGGTTGCGACACGTGGCGGCACCGGAGGTGTCCTGGTGGCCTAGCTCATCCCGGACCGCGAAGGAGGTAGCTAGGGGCGTCGCGCCCCGCGAGCACCTCTAAAGTTTTGTTTTTATTTTATTTTTGTAAAATTAAAGGTATTTAGGGCCGTATTTCGTATACGAGGTGTATTTTAGGACGTATAGAGACACTTTAAATATATTAAGGGTGTTGGAAATATTTTGGAGGGTTGTTATATCCTCCCCACCTTATTTTAGAACTCGTCCTCGAGGTATCCTAGAATAGAATAGGTGTGGGTATTTCCTTTGCATTTCTGATTCATGCTCCCACGTGTATTCTGGTCCTCTCTTAGAATCCCATCTTACTTTGATTAAAACCGGTCTCTTGTGTTTAAGATTCTTGACTTTCCTGTCTTCGATTTATAGAAGCTTTTCTATGAACTTGAGCTTCTCATTTATCTCTATGTATTTAAGAGGTACCATTAATGTTGTAGGTCCCTCTCGAGGATGAGATAAAACCTTATCCTTGTTATATCAAACACACTAGCGAGTGCGGAATCCAAGCTAGCATGCAACCGAGACTTTATACGAGAACAAGCACAAACACAACACGCAAGATTCACCGATTAACACCACTTGTATTAATACGAATGAAGGGTCCGGTTACAAGCTCAATGTTTACAGAAGTATTCTATAAACTCTCAAAGTGTGTGTGTGTGTGCTCCTGTCTCTCTCTGCCTTATCTCTCTATGTCTCTCACCTCCTGTCGAACACAACACACTACATGGGTATTTATACCCGACACAGCTAACATGCTCGAAGGATAGGGAAATCTGGTCGAAGGATCATCTATCGACCAGAAATCTACCGAAAGATCCATACATACCTCGAAGGATTATATCTATCGAATGTTTATCTTTCGAGGTCATCGAAGGATACAAACCATCCTTCGATGACATCCTTCGACACAAGCATGTTACCCACAATGTGCTAACTGTTTGGCCAAGTCAAACCAGGAGGATGGTTGACTTGGTCAAACTTACATCAACCTTACATTAAAGACATCGTTTTGTATCATGACGAAATACAGACAAAGTACAGACACAAGTGCACCAACAAACTCCCCCTTGGCTGTAGCTTTGTCTCGATCTTCGTGTCTTCAAGTCTTCAAGGCCGAGTCGAACCGAGCCGAGTCGCGTCCACACAAAGTGCATCAACAAACTCCCCCTTGGACGCTACTCGTGATGGTTCGTCTTCTATGTCTTTCATGTCGGAGGATCTTCAAAGTCTTCACGCGTCGTAAGCAGAAAGTGTATCAACAAACTCCCCGTTTAATGTAGAAAGTGTGTTGACAAACTCCCCCTTAGATTGAACTCTCCATTGAGTCATGCTCGTGAATCTTTTGACTTGTCAATTCTTCAGATCCTTGTGGTGTTGGTGAAGGGACAGTGGCAACTCGATCATTTTATCCTTTGAGTGCCTCCACTTCGTGTCTTCATTCCAAAGCTTTTTCATCGAACATGTTCTCCTCGCCTTTAGCATCTGCACATGCAAGAAAGCTAAACGCATAATGAGAACAACGGCTTGGAATATAGTTAACAGTTAAGCTAACGACACATATGAGATCAAATCTCAATCAAACACCAACCGACAGCAGTTTGAAAGTTTAGAAAAATATTCATTTTAATCCTTTAACTTTCAAAACTCGTTAACTTCGACTGTTTATGAAGATGCAATTGTTTTCCAGCTTACGATCAGGATTTTGGGTAGGATAGACTCGAGCTCCAACATCGGTCGATCAAAAATAAACTAGAAGAAAAATCTTTTTGGATTTTATAAAGTTTAAATTAAAACACACCTAAAATCTTTTTGAAATTTTCATTTTTCAAAGTAAAGACGGAAAACAATAAATAAATATATACAGAGATACATAAACAGGAAACATTAAATAAATATTTACAGACATTCTTTTTGCGAGTTTCGAGGGTAAGAGAATCATATCAGTGTACGGTCATGTCCAAAACACTCTTGTGGTTCAATTAGTAAACATTAAGATAAGCATCCTATAACAATTATCGGTATTGTTGTCCACATAAGCTCAACTTATCATTTGTAATCATGGCGAGGAGATACGTTAAGGTATAATTTATACTTACCGACCGGTGTTCATCCACATCACGACACATTCCCGTATCAAGGTATGCACGAGGGTTCATCTTACCGGTGAGTATACCGATTATCATCTGTTTGACCGTATATGATGTGAGATTCTCACTTATTTTGATTTGAAAACAAGCCCTATGTGATAGAATCACTTATTGATGAGGAACTTGATTTTCGATGCATGAGGGCACAGGAGCAAGTCCGTGAACAGGTCAGTACTTTCGTACAGCAGAGAGACGAACTTGACTCCCGGATGAATGTGATATATTATCACTTATTTTGTATGGACATGTGATTGTTGATCACTTATTGAGGTCGTATGCAATATGTACACGTATGTATAGTATCATGGAAGATCTAGACTTGCGTCCCCGTTATTTTTCGGTAAAAGATACAACCATGATACCCAGATGATAAGCAGCATAAAGACCGAATATCTCAGAACCTCGGCAATCTCTCAAACGAAATTTCGGTACTAAGACCATATGCCAATGAATGGTTCCCACCCAGTCTTCAGTCGGATTTAAGTTTATATCACCCTGCACACTTTAAAATGATTGTGAGCCTACCGATACATCTTATATAGAGCTGCTTATCGTTTTTCATTTAAGGTTTAAAGAGGTTTAGACAGACCACTGATGTACTATCATGTTCTCTTTTGCTCGCCAGGAAACTCATTTTTGTTTTTCTATTGTTTTTGTGGTTTGGAAATTTTTCGATGTTTTTGGATTTTCAGATTTTGGATTACTCCCCCTAAAATCAACAAACTAAAATAAATTTAAAACACAAAGGTATTTACAAAAATGATTTTCCGATGTTGGTTAACTCATGTTTTACCTCAAAGCCGTTTACCAAAATTATGTTTTAATCAGAAAAGATTTAGCGAATTTTGGAAAAATCAGTTGGCATGTCGGTAAGCGGTGCGGACCATGACAACATTGTCTGGCCAAAAAGTGCTGTACGAGATAATAATTCACAAAGCAGCTTAAATATCGACAAGTATAGGAGAGATTAGAAATTTAAAACCGTATCCTGCAACTGCATCGTGCATTGCAAGGAATCTGAGAGCTCTCCCAAACTGAATATCCACCCGGTGTGGATTTCAAAGTCGATTCTTTGTAGCTACTTAAATCTCTTGACAGCAACAAGATCAGAAACCTTTGGGTCCGGCTGGTCTTCCACATTTCACCAGCGAAGGTTTTAGTCTTTCTCTTTCAGAAGTAGTGTGCGGTTGTTCAATCCATGCCAAGGCATCCGCACACCTGGTTGGTTTGTTCAACAAACACATTCTCTTCAATCACACCACGAAGAAATGTACACTGCACGTTTATCTTGTAGATTGTGAACTTCAGACGTGCTGCAGGTGCATACATTTCATTTGAATCTATCCCGGGGACCCGATCAAAGCCTTGAACATTCACATTTTGAAAAGATTTTCATTTTGTCGAAGCTTTTCAATCTTTTTCAACAGACATTTCTGTTTCCCTGTCCTTTTTCTCTCCATCAAAGGCAGCAATTTCTTCTGTTGCCTATTTTGTGCAAGGATGCTCCACTATCAACAATCTTACGACTATCGAAAGTTCCTCCTGGAATATCCTACACACTTACTCAAAAATTAGTTGGAGAGAGGGACCCAAGCCTTTGTGGACTTGGGTCGTCCTTGATCATCAAGAAAAGTGATTTCAATCACTTGATGATTAGGAAAAAGAACCTGTGGTGCTCCCCCTGACTGAATTACCTGTTTTTGTTTCCAAGCTGTTTGTCCTTTACCAGTATTTGCATTGATTGTTTTAGCATTTACTGGTTTTACAGTTTTAGGTTTTGCTTGAACAGGTTTTTCTTCTTTGACCTCTGAATTTAAGGCCTTCTCAATTACCTTTTGACTCTTTTGTTTTAACTTCTTTTCCCTTTCTTTCAAGACACGTGGGTCTTGTTTCGGGGAAAATGATCGTTTTTGGTAATTGGTTTCTTGGGGAGCACTTGTTTTTGCCTTTAACTTTTGCAGGTATGGGCAGTATCTTACAATATGCCCAATTGTGCCACACTCAAAGCACATTCTCCGCTCTACAAACCTCGGAGAAACATGTTGATGACCAGACGAAGAACCAGACCATGAACTTTGTGATCTAGACGTGCTTGGACCTAAATCACATCCGTTGGTGTGTTGGGTGTAATTATTCTGTTCATTTCGTTTTAAAATTCTAACTTGTTTTATAAAATCAAGGTTAGATTTATCCTGAAATGTTTCAAGTTTGTCTGAACCCGTGGATCCAACAAAGTTCATTTTCGGTTCTCTTTTCTTAACAGGAGCTCTTTTGTTTTGCACCCATTGTTGTTGAACCTTAGGTGCTTGAACATTCTTGTTCTGAGCCTTCTTTCCCTGTGCTTTACCCTTTCCGGAGTTGACTTGTTGTTTTCGCTCAACTGGTGGTTTTTGGTTTCCGTATTGTTTTCTAATTTGTTCACATGGAATTGGATCACATTGAGTGACGGTAACTTTGCCACTTTTGTTTCCCAAAAACTTGTCAGTACATCCTTCAAAAATTTGCTCAATTAAATCTTGATTTACATTTTTAATTGGAAAATCTTTGTTAGAGTAAATTTTGTCATCTCCTTTGAGCGTGTACAACAAGTTATTCTCTTCACTTGTAGAAACAAGCGACTCCATTGCTTTTGACATTTCAGTCTTACTCGGTTTCACTGGTGGATCACACAGGATGTGATTCTCGATTGGAATATCTGGTGTAACCGAGTTAGACTGTTGTTTTACAATTTCTTCAGATTCATCATCCGAAGAATCAGCATCCTCAACAATGGGAGGACTCTGTTCCTTAACACACGATGAATCTGTCTCATTCTCAGATTCAGATTCTGATTGACCCGAGGATGATGTACCAGTTGTGAACCCGAGGCCTGCTGCAAAGTCATCTAGACCGAGTGGCACAGTAGGTTCAAAACGGGGCATATCCTCGTCATCAGGCGATTTGGAGTAATTGTGATTCATTGGGGGAGGACATGATTTGAATCCAATACACGGTTTATCCCCCTTTTTCTTTCTCTCTTGAACGTCAATGATGTGATCCAATACAAAGCGGGAATTTGAATAGCTTTCCAGTTTCTGCTTAATTGTCTCACATTCACATCGAGCTGTTGCTAACTCTACCATTTGCTTTTCAATTGTGTCAATAAGATTATTGTTAGCATGTTGTTTTCGCAAAACAACCTTTTGTAATTCTGAAACATCATGTTTTAATGACGCAATTGTTGCTTTAAACTCCTTTTCATTTCTGGTTAAAAACACGTTAGCTTCAGTTGCTTTAGCAAGATCTACAATCAATTCTTGATTGTGTTTGCATGTGATATCATATTTCTCTTGCAAAGCCTTGTGTTTGCTTTGCAATTCACAACACTCATCATTCCTTGAAACATGTTTGTCTTGCAAGTCAAACAAACTAGCTTGTAAGGCATCATGTTTGCCTTGCAACTCAGACATGTTTGCCTCCAAATCAGCATTTTTAACACGCAAACTATCACAGTTATCACAACTAGCTACAGTGGGTTCATCGACACATACCTGACCTGATGAACTGTCGACATTAGCCATAAAGGCTGAATGGAGAGAAAACGAAGAGTAAGCAGCTTGATCCACATGATCATTCCCTGAAGTGGAGGATTCTTCATCTGAGCTTCCACTATAACCAGAAGAGTCTTCATCCTCAGAAGAGTCACTACCATTGGCGGAAGATTCTCCACCACTGGCGTGCTTTAAATCCCTAACGACTTCAGCAAAACATGCTGTTCCACCATTTCCTCCTTCTCCAAGTTGAAGCGACCAATCACAACCCTCATCTATTTGAACCAACAGCCCCCGGTTGGTATTTGATGACCCTGCTTGGCCTTGGTTGTTGACAGGTATCAACGTACGAACATTGTTCCCGTTCTGGTTGCCTTGATTTCTGAACGGATTTTGATTTCCATGCTGAGCTGGTCTTGTGCATTCCCTTTTGAAATGACCCCGTTCGCCACAGTTAAAGCACTTGACAGCTTACTTGTCGAACCCATTCTTGGTGTCTTTCTTGTTTTCCAAGTTGGTTCTTCCCGTCCTTTCCATAAACTCCTTTGCTCTTCGAATTGCACTAGCAAGTGCCCATTTGATATCCATCATTTCAAACTCTTCTTTATCCACTTGCTGATAGTCTTCATTGGTTAGATTGATATTCCCAATCTGACCTGCAACTAATCCACAATAAGCACTAACCAAGGTATTCAACATCTCCATATGCTCCTTGGCTACTTCGACACTGACTTTGGAAAAGTTGGAAGTGTCTAATCTGACTGTGTTAGGATTGGAAGTGGCTTGAAAGTTTGAAGAGCTTCCATAAAACCCTTGCTGTTGCGGTTGTTGCTGCTGAGCTGTCGGTTGCACATTCGGTCTTGAAAACATCGTGTAGGCTGACGGATCAAACTGATCTGTTGTTGAAGGTCCGGTGTTAGAAACGAAAGCTGTTTGAAGCTTTGCGTGTTGAGAAGCTGGTCTTTCTCCACTGATACCTCCTGCAATCCCAAAGTACATTTCTGGATTTTGAGGAGTTTGTGTTCTTTTTGCCTTCAGCTTTTCTTCTACATCCTTATTCTCCAATCTTTGAATTAATTCATAAACAGTGATTGTTTCTAAAACACCGTTTTCTTTGAGAATTTCAAGATAACTGCTCCACTTTGCTGGTAAGCTATCAGCGAATCTCTTCACCAATTCTTGTGGAGTGGCAGTGACCTTAAAAGCAAACATCTCGCTCAACAAGTGATGGAACCTTGTAGATAACTCTCCCAAAGTCTCATTCTCCAAACACGTAAATCCTTCAAACTCTTTCTTCAGTAATTCTTGCTTGATCTTTCTAGATTGAGCATTTCCTTCACACCGTAACGTGAGCATATCCCACAGGCTTTTAGTAGTCGTGCAGTAAACAAACTGGTGATAAATGTCTTTGTGAAGAGCTTGTGTGAGAATCATGAATACTTTCTTTTCTAACTCAAACTTCTTCTTATCTTCTTCAGACAAAGTGCTGTAAGTTTGTGGATTAGATCCTGCAACTTCCAGCTCATTTTCAAAGGCTGTGAAGAAGCACATCCATAGATCTTGACCTTGTCCCTGAACATAAGTTCTCAGCCTTTCTTTCCACCATCCCCAATCATTGATGTGATTTAACTTTGGCGGTTTTGTGCTTGTACCAGTTTCACTGTCGTTCTGCATCATAGATTGAATGCTGTTGCTTTGATTTGTGACCAAAGCCCATTGATTTGCAGTTATCATTGCAGCTTGAGGTGGGACAATAGCTCGCATCCATGCAGTTTTGTCGAAATCTGACGTAGATTGCGTAGATTGCATAGCTGATGATTGTGGAGTCGAAGTTATTTGAGTCCACGCGGTTGGATCCCACTGACCGTTTGTTCCCATTTTATAAAAATTAATATATTAAGTGAAAATTGATTTAAAAATGAAAACAAGTTTTCTCTTTAAAAATTTAATTTTCACAAACTATGTTAATTTATCGAGAGATAACAAACAGCCGAAAGATTCTTGATCGAAAGACCTGAAACACAAACTGTTAAACACAAACAGATTAATGATCGAAAGATCAATACCTGTTCGAAGGATCAACAGGGTTCGAAGGATCTCTGTTGAATTTCGAACAATGTTTTTCGAAAGATTCTCCAACCGAAGGATCCTTATCTTTCGAAAAAGTACTGTACACCGAAAGATGATTTCGAAAGATGACTTCGAAAGACTCCCCAGTCGAAGGATCCTTGTCTTTCGAAAATGAACAGTAGACCGAAAGATGAATGTTTCGAAATGATTCCTTGGTTCGAAGGATGATGATCTATCGAACCTCCACTGATCGAAAGATGGTCTTTCGAGTTCGAAGGATATCTTTCGAACGGTTCTGACACAGTTGACAATCGGTGACAAGTTGGTGAAAAAGTTGATGGGTTGGTAAATCTTTCGGCAGAAAGTATGGTCAGACCATGCTTTTCTGCAAAAACAGATTTTGTATGATTATTTTAATCAGTTCCCTTTTCCAATACACCAACACTTTCGAAAATAACCTAAACAAGATCAAAAGATGTAAACTTTGAAGAACACTTGAAGATATTATGAACACAAGGGGTTTTCCGGTAAAACTACAAACTTCCGAACAAGATTTAAACCGGATAAAACAAAGTTTTTCAGAAAAATACAACTTTTCAAAACCCGAAAAACACCCAAGAACACCTCGGTTTTAACAAGGAGAAGAGCCAAAGCTCTGATACCACTTGTAGGTCCCTCTCGAGGATGAGATAAAACCTTATCCTTGTTATATCAAACACACTAGCGAGTGCGGAATCCAAGCTAGCATGCAACCGAGACTTTATACGAGAACAAGCACAAACACAACACGCAAGATTCACCGATTAACACCACTTGTATTAATACGAATGAAGGGTCCGGTTACAAGCTCAATGTTTACAGAAGTATTCTATAAACTCTCAAAGTTTGTGTGTGTGTGCTCCTGTCTCTCTCTGCCTTATCTCTCTATGTCTCTCACCTCCTGTCGAACACAACACACTACATGGGTATTTATACCCGACACAGCTAACATGCTCGAAGGATAGGGAAATCTGGTCGAAGGATCATCTATCGACCAGAAATCTACCGAAAGATCCATACATACCTCGAAGGATTATATCTATCGAATGTTTATCTTTCGAGGTCATCGAAGGATACAAACCATCCTTCGATGACATCCTTCGACACAAGCATGTTACCCACAATGTGCTAACTGTTTGGCCAAGTCAAACCAGGAGGATGGTTGACTTGGTCAAACTTACATCAACCTTACATTAAAGACATCGTTTTGTATCATGACGAAATACAGACAAAGTACAGACACAAGTGCACCAACAAATGTTTCGTCGGGTAAACACTTTTTGAGATTACATACATAAAATACGTCATGTATTCCTGCCATTTCCTCTGGCAGTTGTAGCTGATAAGCTACTGGTCCTATTCTTTTAATAATCTCAAAGGGTCCAACATACATGGGGCTTAGTTTTCCTCTTTTGATGAATCTTACCACTCCTTTCCAAGGAGAAACTTTCAATAACACTTTGTCTCCTACCTGAAATTCCAATGGTTTTCGCCTGTTATCAGCATAGCTTTTCTGACGATCGCGTGCTGCTTTTAGTCGTTCCTTGTCTTGAATAATCTTGTCTGTTGTCTCTTGTACTATCTTTGGTCTAGACAATTTCTTTTCTCCAATTTCTGCCCAACAGACTGGGGTTCGGCACTTTCGTCCATAAAGTGCTTCGAATGGTGCAGCATTGATACTGGTATGATAGCTGTTGTTGTAGGAAAATTCTATTAATGGTAAGTGATCGTCCCAATTTCCTCCGAAATCAATTATACAAGCTCTAAGCATATCTTCCATTGTTTGAATTGTCCTTTCACTTTGTCCATCCGTTTGAGGATGATAAGCTGTGCTTAGATTTAGCTTGGTTCCCATTGCTTTTTGGAAACTTGTCCAAAAATGAGAAGTAAAATGGCTATCTCTATCAGAAACAATTGTTAAGGGAATTCCATGTAATGAAACTATTTCATTTACATATAACTTGGCTAGTTGTTCCATACTGAAAGTTTCCTTCATTGCTAAGAAATGAGCAGATTTAGTTAGTCTATCTACAATCACCCAGATTGTATCATTACCTTTTCGCGTCTTGGGTAATTTGGTAACAAAGTCCATAGTTATCAATTCCCATTTCCATATAGGCATTTCCAATTGCTGTAACAAACCTGAGGGTTTCTGGTGTTCAGCTTTGACCTGTGAACAAGTTAGACACTTTGCAACATAAGCTGCTATATCCTTTTCCATTCCTATCCACCAGAAATTCTTTCTTAGGTCTTGATACATCTTATCACTTACAGGATGCATCGTATACTTAGATTTATGGGCTTCTTCTAATATACAGTGGCGTAGGTTTCCTAGTTTAGGTATCCACATTCTTTTCTTATGAAATCTCCAAATTCCATCTGTTCCTTGTTCTAATTCCTTAATCATTCCTTTCAATTTCTCAGTATCATCTTTGATTATTGATTCTTGTGCTTTTCTAATTTGTTCATTTAAGTCTATCTGCAGATTTAAATTAAGAGAACGTACTCTTTTTGGCTTTTCGTGATACTTTCGACTTAAAGCATCAGCTACTACGTTAGCTTTTCCTGCATGATACATGATATTACAATCGTAATCACTTAATATCTCCATCCAGCGCCTTTGTCTCATATTTAATTCTTTTTGCCCGAAAACATATTTTAAACTCTCATGATCGGTGAAAATGGTAAACTTACTACCGTAAAGATAATGTCTCCAAATCCTAAGGGCAAAAATTATAGCTCCTAATTCTAAATCATGGGTTGTATAATTTTCTTCATGATTCTTAAGTTGTCTAGATGCGTAGGCTATAACCTTTTGACGTTGCGTCAGTACACATCCATAACCTAATTTAGAAGCATCACAATAAATTACAAAATCTTCAGTTCCATTTGGTAATGCTAATATGGGTGCGTTGGTTAATCTTTGCTTAAGAATTCTAAAGGCTTCTTGTTTTGGTCCCCATTCAAACTTAACAAACTTACAAGTTAGTTTTGTTAAGGGAATGGCTATTCTAGAAAAATCTCGGATGAATCTTCTATAATAACCGGCTAGTCCTAGAAAACTTCTAATTTCCGTTGGTGATTCAGGGGTTTTCCATTTAGTAATCGCTTCAATTTTTGTGGGATCTACATGAATTCCTTCATGATTGACTAAATGTCCAAGAAACTGTACTTCTTCTAACCAAAATTCACACTTCGAAAACTTTGCATAAAGCTTTTCTTTTCTTAATAAACTTAGAAGTGCGTGCAATTGCTTTGCATGTTCCTCTTTGCTCTTAGAGTAAATGAAAATATAATCAATAAAGACAATTATGAATTTATCCAAATATGGCTTACATATTCGGTTCATCATGTCCATAAATGCGGCTGGGGCTTTGGTTAAACCAAAGGGCATGACAGTAAATTCATAATGGCCATACCTGGTTCTAAATGCGGTCTTAGGAATGTCCTCTTCCTGTACCTTTAATTGATGATATCCTGAACGTAAGTCGATCTTAGAAAAGAATCGAGCTCCTTATAACTGATCAAACAAATCATCGATTCTCGGTAATGGGTACCGATTTTTAATCGTGACTTTATTCAATTCACGGTAATCAATGCACATTTGCATTTATCCGTCTTTCTTTTTGACGAACAAGATCGGTGCTCCCCAAGGCGATGAACTTGGTTGTATGAATCCCTTTTCCAAGAGTTCGTCTAACTGTTTCTTTAGCTCTTGCATTTCTGTGGGTGCCAAACGGTAAGGTGATTTGGCAATCGGTGCTGTTCCTGGTAACATATGAATTCTGAACTCGAATTCTCTGTTTGGCGGTAGCCCTGATAATTCTTCTGGAAATACATCTGAAAATTGAGATACTACAGGGATATCTTTTAATTCCTTTCCTTTAGTGTTAATGATTATGGAAATCATATACACTAATGATCCTTTTCTACCATAACTTGCTGTTTTCATTATAGAGATGAATTTTGTGGATCTAGTTGGCTTATCTCCTTTAATTGTGATCTTTTCACCTTTTGGTGAATTTACTTGTATTGACTTTTGATCACATAAAATACTGGCTTTATTGGCTATTAACCAATCCATTCCTAATAAAACATCAAATCCTGCCAGATTCATTGGGTAAAGGTTTGCAATAAACTATTGATTTAAAAATTCTATTCTTGCTCCCTACAAGATTTCGGTAATCTTAATGGTTTCTCCATTTGCGGTTTCTACTAAACATTCTTGTTGGATTTTAGTTACGGGTTGATTGAGAAGTTTGCAAAATGAAGTATTAATAAAACTTTGGTTCGCACCAGAGTCAAATAATACTTTGGCAAAAACATCATTAACTAAAAACGTACCAGCAATCACATCCGGAATCATTTTGGCTTCTTCTGCAGTCAGAACAAATGCTCTAGCATTCTTAGTAGTCTTGGTGTTTGTTGCTGGAGCTAATTTCGGACAGTTTGGCTTGATATGACCTTGCTCTCCACAATTGTAGCATATCTTATTGGTGGGTTTCTTCCTGCAGTCTTCTTCCTTGTGTCCAGATATTTTGCAAAAATTGCAGTATATGGAGCATCTCCCAGAATGTTTCCTCTTGCAATACTTGCAGTAAGGTGCAGAAGTAGAACCTACATTTTTCCCACGGTTGGAATTACCGTAGCGAAATTCTTGGGTAAGTTTTTGAGCTAGGTTCTTCCACTGGTTTTCTTCTTGGGTACGTACCAGTTCATCTGTCAAGGTATTAGCTAGTTCTACCGCTTCTTCTATGGTTTGTGGTCTAGCTCCCTTGACTACATGCCTAATTTCACTGATTAATCCCCATATGTAACGGGAGATTAACATTGGTTCAGGTGATGCTAGGGTTGACACTATTCTAGCATATTCAAAGAATGTAGTAGTGTAACCCTTACTATCTACTCCAGTCATTCTTAAGTTTAAGAATTTATTTGCTATCTATTCATTTTCATTGGGAGGACAAAATTTCCTTTCTATCGTATGCTTAAACTCGTTCCATTCCATACCATAAACCCTATCACTTCCTCTGGATTGGAAGATAGTGTTTCACCATTCTAAAGCTGCATTTTTAAACAGATTGGAAGCAAACATGATCTTATCTTCTTCTGTGCACTTGTTTATTTTTAAGACTGCCTTAGTTTTTTCTATCCAGCGTAGAGCTGCAATGGGCCCTTCATTGCCAGAGAATTCTATTGGTTTACAGGCCCAAAATTCTTTGTAAGAACAACCATAAGACATGGTTCTTCTTCTTTTTGGAATTGGCATTTGAAAAATGGGTCCATTGTGCACACTGTGACTAGGTTCCATATGGGTTCGCTTACTTCCATTACCACTTTTATTATTATTTTCGCGTCCCTAACATTTTGGATAATAGTTGGCATGGCATCTCTAATTCCTTGGGTTACAATGTGTCGAATTTCACTGTTATTTATTTTATTTTCATTATTCTGGTTTTCCTGATTTGCTGCGTCGGCCATATGGATTTTAAACAATTACCAAGTATTAATATCGTATGAAAATATCCAATGCAACAATCACACAACGAGCATGTTGATCCAAAATTGTCGAACATTGCGACTTACTCTATTTTATATTAGGCATCTATACTTATTACAAATACAACTAGAATTAAAATACAATACTAGTATGCATCGCTAACCACAAGATGGTCTATACTACAATATATTATTATATTATATATATATATAATTTTTTTCAACATACACACACACACACACACACACACATATATATAGTGAGGTTCATTGGGGAACACTAAAAAAGTGGGGAACAGTGGGGAACCGACTCAAACGAACTCCGATTGGACTCATTCCAGCGGCGTTGGAACCGGCTCGTCGAACCCTAACTAGGATCTCTTAACCCTAAACCCTAAATCATAACCCCTAAACTCTAAATATATTAGGGTTTGGCTTTTAGGGTTTAGCTTTAGGGTTTAGCTTTAGGGTGTACATTTAGTGTTTAGGGTTTAGTGATGTGCGGTGAAGTGTTATATATATTAGGTGTATATTTTAAGCCCTTTTTAACACTTATTTTAGCCAAGTTTTAAATTTATAAAACACGATATTTCACTAACACTAAACACACATATGGGCAAGTGCACCCATCGTTGAGCATAGTATAGTGTTGGTAAGATACCGAGGTCGTCCAAGGACACAAGAGCTTTTAGTACCGGTTTATCCTCAACGTCTAATCAAAATAAAAGTTTAGAAAAATGTTTTAAGCTAAGAAAAATAAAAACTAACTAAAATTGCTGAAAAATAAAAATAAAATAAAAACAGATAGACAAGATGAATCACTTGGTTCCGATTCGTATCTAGTATAACCTTTGATTATTTCCGCACTTTTGCACATACTTAAGAGATTATCTTAGTTATTGTAGTAGGCCCCTCTTTTGAAGGTGACGTTACCCTCACCCCAGTAGTTTGAGTCAGCAAGGATACAATCCTAAAAGGGTGGATTATTGGAAGATAATGAATTAAGTTATTAATGCAGTATTGTGGTAGGCCCCGCTTTTGGCGGTGACGTTACCCTCGGCTAAGTAGTCTGAGTCAGCAGGGATACAGTCCTAAATAGCCGGGTTATAGTATTAATAGTAGTTAACTTATGAGGGGGTCAAAGAGTTTGGACCCCCGCCATCCAATACCGTGAAGTATTGAAGGAGGTCCTACTAAATTTGACCCAGGTCCATTGCAGGACCTCTAAACGCTGAACAATGGCAAGACCTTTACCAAACCGTTCCCTTAACCCCCGACCAGGTAGCCAACATACCTCCATATAGACCGTGGAGATATGAATGGTGAAAATCCTTTATTTTATATAGACAGTAAAATAATGCCAAGACACCACGGACAAACGATAAGGAAAGATCACCTTCAACATAAGTAACTAGTTATTAAAGTCATTAATACAAAACCAAATAAAAAGTGCAAAAGATTAGAAATAAAAAGTATTATACTAGACACTTTGTCTTCACCAAGTGATGTAAGAGACTTAGGCAAACATGGCCTTGATTGTCAAGAACTCTTACGATCAATCTTGGATCCCGAGACGACTCACACACTCTACGATGGACAATGGATGATGGTTGTGGATGATGGTGTTGTGATGGTGGTGGGTGGTGGATGAAGTGTGAGAGAGGTGGTGTGCCAAGGGATGAGTTGAAATGAATCCAAGCACTCCTATTTATAGGCTGAACAGAGAGCTGGGCACGGCCCCGTGTCCGCTGGGCACGGCCCCCGTGCCTGTCTGACACTCTCTCTCCTCATTAATTGTAATTCTCAATTACAATTAATGCGCCTGCTGTACTTTCGCCACGCCCCCGTGTCCGCTGGGCACGGCCCCGTGGTGGGCAATAGAAGCTTCTATAGGTTTGTCTTTTCTGCTGCTTCTTGGGCACGGCCCCGTGCTGGCTGAGCACGGGGCGTGTTCAGTCTTCTGACTTCTCTATTTTGCTTTGGAAGGTGCCGTTGAGGGGTCGGGCAGTCCACTAATGTTCCTTTCCTTGTATTTATGTTGGAATTAGCTGTCTTTTTGCTTCTTTTGTGTTTTTGAGCTCATTTAATCCTGAAAATACAAAAGGAAGACAAAAACACTCTTTTTCCAATATTAGTACTTAAAAAGGGTTAGTTTTATGCCTTATTTGATGTAATTTATATATTGCATTTTACACACATCAAATACCCCCACACTTGAACTTTTGCTTGTCCTCAAGCAAAACTCTTTAATATGTGGCTTACACTCCCAAATGGAATAGGTAGAAGAGAAGGTTTTGGGCTTGTCGTAGAGTGTCGGGAATCCAAGGTCTTTTTGGGTTTTATCTTTATTTATTTACAATCCTATTCGTAATGATTTATTTAGAACGTTTCATTGGAGAAATTACTTATTTGGGCATAACATGCCTTTTTTTAAAATTCCATTTATATACAAGTTCACATACCTCACGGGAGAAATCACTCACACTCGGCCGAAGGTGTATTTTTAGTGAATCACTCGAGAGCGGCGTGGAACTTATTCCTACCATAAGCTTGCCAAGCAATCAATCCTCCTCTTTTTTAACTTTTATACCTTTGTAAATATCAAGAGGACTTTGTAGGTTAAGGGTTAGGCTTGAGATAAAGGTAGGTGGTTGGGTTAGTGGTTAGTAGAAAGGTAGAAAAAAGGGCGAAAAGCGTAACAAGTGTCGGTTTTCGTAAGATTTTCTATTTTTGCAACTTTTTATTTTGATGAAGCGTTTATTCAAACAAAGTTATTTTTGGTGAACTTGTTTGTTTTTCTTTTTGCTTCATCAACAACACACATTTTTTTTTCAAACGAAAAACCGAACTTGTTACTAAAACAAAGGGTTAAAAATAAAAAAAAGTTTTGGTGGGTAAAAGGGTTTTTGGTTTGGGTGATGAAATGAAAAGGTTTAGGCTCAAAGGGGCTAACTAGGGGGATTTTTGGGTAGGTGGTAAAAAGAAAAATAATGGTGTAGAAATAAAAAGGGGTTAGTCCTAATGCCTCCATCATTTACTTACTTGGGTTTAAGTTGATAAGGACCGGGAATGTATCGTCATGGCAAGTTCTAGAGTCGTAAGAACCAAGCGGCTATTCACACAAGAAACGAAAAATGAGCATTTAGTTTTAATGATATGTAATTGTGCTCAAAAAAAGGCTCAAAACTCACTTTTGTGGGAATGGGTTTTTATGTGATCAAGTATATATAATCAAATTTTAACTAAGTTTGCTATGCCTTTTCATAATTTTCTTATGTTGGTTCTTTTTATCACTACGCTATCGGTTGTAAATTTGTAAAAATATAACCTTTTTGAGAACTTGAATTTCCCAAGTTAAACTTAGACAAGCAAAAAAAAAAAATGAAATTTTGAAAAAATTTGGGATGACTAGCGGTTCCAATAGAGTTTTGTGTAAGGCTTGTATTTAGGACTTGCAAAATTCAAGGTTTTAGCATCCCCCCACACTTAAATTACACATTGTCCTCAATGTGTTCCAAAAATAAATTTTTAGGTTGATTAGATGTGTAAAATAGTGTTTAAAAAGCAAAAATTTGTGTTACTGGGCGCTGAACATGGCCCCGTGTTCAAGTGCCAGTAACAAAATTAAAACAAGAGAAACAGAAGTCTGGACACGGGGGCGTGTTGGGTGAACACGACCCGTGTCCAGTTACCTGAACTGGGCGATTTTCTGCAGGGGGTTCAGCACGGGGCCGTGTTGGTTGGGCACGGCCCGTGTTGAACCTTCTGAAATGGAGAGAATTGTCGGGTTGCTTTGTTCTTGTGCATGAGTTCATTTTTCTCGTTCCCCTTTTCATCCTTTACCACCATGAGTGTGTTTTATTCCTGAAGACTAACTAGAAAACATAAAAATTAATCTAAATTAAACTAAGGATAGTTCCGCGGAATGCCTCCGTGGTGCGCCACGTTTATAAGGGTCCTTGGCTAGACCCAAAGCCGGTCATATGTCACCCAAGTGGGATGTATTGCATCCCATGTTGCACCGTCGGAGAGCATCATCCAAGCTTGAGTCTATGACCTGCATGTAGTTGACCGGGTCTTCGTCCTCAATTCTTTTTCCACATTCAAACTTTACCTCCTCATCCCCAAACTTCAATGTTAATGTTCCGTCATTCATGTCTACCACCGCTTGGGCGGTGGCTAGAAATGGCCTCCCAAGGATGAGAGGGACATCGGTGTCTTCTTCCATGTCTAGGATGACAAAGTCGGTTGGGAAAACGAAATTGTCAACTTTTACCAACAAATTCTCAGCGACACCTTGTGGAAATTTGACGGATCTGTCGGCGAGTTGTATGCTCATCTTTGTAGGGCTTGTTGTTCCTAGGCCGAGTCGTTTGAACATTGATGTGGGCATGAGGTTAATGCTAGCCCCAAGATCGGCTAATGCATTACGAACGGGAGATTCCCCAATCGAGCAAGGAATTGTGAAGCTTCCGGGATCGATTTTCTTTTGTGGAAGTTTGTTGAGCACTAAGGCGGAGCATTCTTCGCCTAAGTTAACTAATTGCAATGATTCAATTTTCCTTTTGTTTGTGAGGAAATCCCTCATGAATTTTGTGTATTTAGGCATTTGGGTCAGGACCTCGATAAAAGGAATATTAACATGCAATTGTTTTAGTAGATTTTCAAATTTAGCGAATTGCTCATCGGTCTTTTGACGATTTAACCTACCGGGGTACGGAATTGGAGGAGTCTTGGTGGGCTCTTGAGTTGGTATAGAAGCCTTTTCTGGCACAGGAGGAGTCACAGGCGGGCTAGAGTGGCTTCTTTCATTTGGCGGCGATGGAGCATCCTCAGGACCCACGGTTCGATTTCTTAACGTGATGAGATGTACTTGTGCCTTAGGGTTGGTTTCGGTGTTACTAGGTAACGCGCCTTGTGGTCTCTCGGAGAAATTTTGAGCTAGTTGATTTAATTATTTTTCGACGTTTTGAATGCTAGCTTGTTGATTTCTAAAATTCGATTCCAGTTGTTGAAATCGATCTGAGTTTTTCTTTTCAGTGTCAGAGATGAGGCGAGATACAGTATCTTCAAGCCTTTCTCTTCCACTTTGTTGTTGAGGGAAATTTTGTGGTTGTTGAAAATTAGTTCGTTGGTTTTGTTGGTTACTACTATTGCCGGGATCTCTCCAACCAAGATTTGGGTGGTTACGCCATCCTTGGTTGTAGGTACCCGTTGGAGGACCCGACGGCCTAGGTCTATTATCCATGTAGTTTACCGTTTCTGTTTGTTCATCTAATTCTTTCATACAACTCCAATTTTCATGTGACCCACCACACCCTTCACAAGCCATAACCGAGGCCGTCTTTGTCATTTCTAGCTTTTTGATTTTTGAAGAGAGGGCCTCGATTTGGGCTTGTAAAGAGGTGCTTTCATCAACCTTATGGGCGCCCGGGGCAATAGATTTATTACCTCGGGGAGTGTGCCATTGAAAATTGGTTTGAGCAATTTCCTCAATTTGGTTATATATTTCATTTGGGCGACGATTACCTAAAAGTCCCCCGGAGCTTGAATCAAGTGTTTGTCTTGTGTGTGGCAACAACCCATTGTAGAAAGTGGATACTTGTTGCCATACCGCTAGACCGTGGTGAGGACACTTTCTTAGAAGCTCCTTGAACCTTTCCCAAGTTTCATATAAGGATTCCCCATCCTCTTGTGAGTATGTATTAATTTCAGTCATTAATTTAGCCATTTTAGCAGGAGGGAAATACTTATACAAAAACTTTTGGGCAAGTTCATCCCAAGTGTTTACCGATCCAACTAGGAGGGTGTTAAGCCAAGCCTTAGCTCGGTCTTTTTAGTGAAAATGGAAACATTCGACGGCGGATGGCATCATTTGATGCTCCATTGATCCGAAAGGTATCACATATTTCTAAGAAGTTAGTAATATGTAGATGGGGATCCTCGTCCGCAAGCCCGTGGAAGGTTGCGGAGTTTTGGAGCATTTGTATCAAATGCGGCCGAAGTTCGAAGTTGTTGGCCTCGACATTTGGTGCATTGATAGCGGCGCCGAGATTGCCTACGGTAGGCCGTAGGTAATCCATGAGGGTACGTTGGTCCGCCATTGGAAGTGGGTCCCCCGAAGCTTTCTCTTGATTTTTAGCTTTAGGTCTTTTTCTGAGAAAGCGTTCGGGTTCTTCTAGGGGTTCTTTTATGTCTCTACTAGAACTGGAGCTCATGCACTACGTAGGAGGGTCAAATGTGGCACCTGGGTTCCAAGTCCTGCAATAAAAACAGAAAAGAACGTTGGTCAGAAAGTTCACCACGGCCCCGTGCTCAGTGAACACGGCCCGTGGTCAGAGATACAGTAATTGTTTTCTGGATTCCCAGTTACTGGGAGTTGGACACGACCCCGTGTTGCACCGACACGGCCCCGTGTTCAGCTCTCTGTAACTCAGAAAATAAAAACTGCCAGTGATGATGCTGGGCACGGCCCGTGCTGAGCTCTGCAGAAGCTGAAAAACTAAGAAAATCCTAAAAAAATAAAAAGAAAAATAAAAGATGATTAGGCCGTTGATTCCTAACTTTCTTAAAATCCTTGTGTCCCCGGCAACGGCGCCAAAAACTTGATGTGCGGTGAAGTGTTATATATATTAGGTCTATATTTTAAGCCCTTTTTAACACTTATTTTAGCCAAGTTTTAAATTTATAAAACACGATATTTCACTAACACTAAACACACATATGGGCAAGTGCACCCATCGTTGAGCGTAGTATAGTGTTGGTAAGATACCGAGGTCGTCCAAGGACACAAGAGCTTTTAGTACCGGTTTATCCTCAACGTCTAATCAAAATAAAAGTTTAGAAAAATGTTTTAAGCTAAGAAAAATAAAAACTAACTAAAATTGCTGAAAAATAAAAATAAAATAAAAACAGATAGACAAGATGAATCACTTGGTTCCGACTCGTATCTAGTATAACCTTTGATTATTTCCGCACTTTTGCACATAATTAAGAGATTATCTTAGTTATTGTAGTAGGCCCCTCTTTTGAAGGTGACGTTACCCTCACCCCAGTAGTTTGAGTCAGCAAGGATACACTCCTAAAAGGGTGGATTATTGGAAGATAATGAATTAAGTTATTAATGCAGTATTGTGGTAGGCCCCGCTTTTGGCGGTGACGTTACCCTCGGCTAAGTAGTCTGAGTCAGCAGGGATACAGTCCTAAATAGCCGGGTTATAGTATTAATAGTAGTTAACTTATGAGGGGGTCAAAGAGTTTGGACCCCCGCCATCCAATACCGTGAAGTATTGAAGGAGGTCCTATTAAATTTGACCCAGGTCCATTGCAGGACCTCTAAACGCTGAACAATGGCAAGACCTTTACCAAACCGTTCCCTTAACCCCTGACCAGGTAGCCAACATACCTCCATATAGACCGTGGAGATATGAATGGTGAAAATCCTTTATTTTATATAGACAGTAAAATAATGCCAAGACACCACGGACAAACGATAAGGAAAGATCACCTTCAACATAAGTAACTAGTTATTAAAGTCATTAATACAAAACCAAATAAAAAGTGCAAAAGATTAGAAATAAAAAGTATTATACTAGACACTTTGTCTTCACCAAGTGATGTAAGAGACTTAGGCAAACATGGCCTTGATTGTCAAGAACTCTTACGATCAATCTTGGATCCCGAGACGACTCACACACTCTACGATGGACAATGGATGATGGTGGTGGATGATGGTGTTGTGATGGTGGTGGGTGGTGGATGAAGTGTGAGAGAGGTGGTGTGCCAAGGGATGAGTTGAAATGAATCCAAGCACTCCTATTTATAGGCTGAACAGAGAGCTGGGCACGGCCCCGTGCCTGTCTGACACTCTCTCTCCTCATTAATTGTAATTCGCAATTACAATTAATGCGCCTGCTGTACTTTCGCCACGCCCCCGTGTCCACTGGGCACGGCCCCGTGGTGGGCAATAGAAGCTTCTATAGGTTTGTCTTTTCTGCTGCTTCTTGGGCACGGCCCCGTGCTGGCTGAGCACAGGGCGTGTTCAGTCTTCTGACTTCTCTATTTTGCTTTGGAAGGTGCCGTTGAGGGGTCGGGCAGTCCACTAATGTTCCTTTCCTTGTATTTATGTTGGAATTAGCTGTCTTTTTGCTTCTTTTATGTTTTTGAGCTCATTTAATCCTGAAAATACAAAGGGAAGACAAAAACACTCTTTTTCCAATATTAGTACTTAAAAAGGGTTAGTTTTATGCCTTATTTGATGTAATTTATATGTTGCATTTTACACACATCATTTAGATTTAGGGTTTATGGTTTAGCTTTATGGTTTAGCTTTAGGGTTTAGCTTTAGGTTTAGCCTTTAGGGTTTAGATTTTAGGGTTTAGCTTAGGTTTTAGCATTATTTTTTAGCTTTAGGGTTTCGAGTTTAGGAGTTAGAATTTAGGGTTAAGAGATCTTAGTTATGGTTCGACGAGCCGGTTCCAACTCCGCTGGAATGAGTCCAATCGGAGTTCGTTTGAGTCTGTTCCCCGTTGTTCCCCACTTTTTTAGTGTTCCCCAATGAACCTTCCCCTATATATATATATATATATATATATATATATATATATTATTAGTGATATGGGTTCATCCAAAATTCCATATTGTGCTCGTCATATTTCCACATAAGTCGTTCCCCTATCTGCCTCATCCTCTCACTTACTTCTAAAATCTCCTCACCAAAGGTTCGGAGTTCTTGCACATTTTCAGTGCTCATGGGTGGTGCAGGTGCTGGTATGGGATCTGGATACTGTGGCATGGGTTCCTCATAATGGTACGGATTCTCTAGAATTTCCCTAATGTATTGGTCATTATCGTAATAAGGATCTAGAGGGTCTAGGTCTGGATAAGCTGCTAGGTTTGGCATGGGTTCCTCTGGTATTGGGTAGCGTTGCTGGTAATCCCTATGGTCGTCAAACCATGGGTCATAGTCTGGGTCGGATGGATGGGGTGCTGGTACTCTAGGTATTTCTGCTTGATCAAAAGCTGGTGCTGGGATTTGGTTTTCTGGGTTGGCTTCAATTTCCATTGGTTGTGTAGGAAACAATGGTAATGGCTGGGGTTGGGGTGCTATGAGTTGCTCTAGATTAGGATCTGCAGCTGTAGTTGCTAAGATATGAAAATTTGCTAGACTCCTATTGAGCATATCCTGAGTATGAGCATCCGTTTCTCTCTTAGCGGCTGCTAAAGCTTGCTGCTGTTGTAACTTTTTCATCCTTTTCCTACGTTCATGCGCACTTCTGCTGAACCATCCTCTCTTCTTAGGAGGGAATGGCTCTTCAGATTGGGCCTTGAACACGAATATCCCATCTTCAGTATCAGCCGAATACCCCGAGAGGGTAGGCTGTGAAGAGGTGCCTTCGTTCCTAGGTGAGCTGGACAACTGACGGTAAGCGTCTGAAGGTCCTTGGTCACTCATGCTGTAAACTAACAATTTGTCAAATAACACAAAATAATAATCTACACGTATGCACATAGTCTTATTGATTATTTCCTAACAAAATTGATAATTTAATTGTCAGTCGAACACTTCTTTGGCTGAAATTAGTGGCTGTAGCTCTGATACCACCTTCTGTCGCAACCCCCGGCCCCTATCTCCTGGGATCGGGCAGACGCGAACTCAGATTTGGTGGTATCATTGGTTTATCATTATTTGGCAGCGGAAATTTCATCAGGACCGTAGTTAGGAAATATTTTACAGAGTAAAATACCACATTTTTATATTAATAAACACATGGGTAAAACCCAAGTTTCTATTACAAACATATTTATAGGGATAAACCCTATTTTATTGAATTTTAAAACATCGTCTTTATTAGGTAACTTTTATAGCCACATTTTCCAAGCCTTCAGTGCTCTCCAACTGGCTTCTAATTGGCTTTCACATTTTGTTACCTGAAACGCGTTTTAAAAACATTTGTCAGTGGGAAATACTGGTGAGTGAATCCTAGTTTAATCAAGAAGCATTTTATCCTTTAACAGTATTGAGAGCAATCACAATGTTTATATCTACACAATTACTCATTCAGTATTGTCAATCCTGACTGGTGGGTCATATTACACATTGGCTATGTCGTTGTCCATAACGTGTTCCACATTTTGTATACAAAACCCCAACATACCGGCAGTAACTGAAGAACTACAAAGACTCAATCACTGCTAATCACATTGTAAAATATTTAAGGTTTTGTAAACACAGTTTACAAAAAGGAGATTACTCACATTGCTGTCTCAGGGTTTTCCTTTAGAATTTTCTCGTGATTATCTATTAATTACACAAATGCACACGCGTTAGTATAATAACCCAATATTTACATTAGTAATACACTCCCCAAGACGGCATTCCAACGACTACGTCGGGCAGAACCACGACAGCCGTTACGGAACCCTAGATCAATCGAGCAGCGTATCTAATACGTAACTGGGGATTATAATACTTACATCGAGGCAAAGCTTCGCTACTTTAGTGGGTATAATACCCGGTATAATTGCTATACTACCAAAAAATTAAGAGAGAAAGTTGTTTGTGGTGCGAATTGTGAACTGAGGTCAACGACTTCTATATATAGTGCTGATCAGACAGGGCGTCGCGCCCAGCGACGGAAACAGAGGAGGGCTTCGCGGCCCGCGAGGCCAGCTAGGGTAGGCCCTAGCTTGGCTGACTCGGACATTAGACTCGACATGGTTGCGACACGTGGCGGCACCGGAGGTGTCCTGGTGGCCTAGCTCGTCGCGGCCCACGAAGGAGGTAGCTTGGGGCGTCGCGCCCCGCTAGCACATCTAAAGTTTTGTTTTTATTTTATTTTTGTAAAATTAAAGGTATTTAGGGCCGTATTTCGTATACGGGGTGTATTTTAGGACGTTTAGAGGCACTTTAAATATATTAAGGGTGTTGGAAATATTTTGGAGGGTTGTTATAGTATGCTTTTCAAAAGCTTCAAAATTGTTCAAACCTTCGATCCCCCAATATGTCCTACTCTATTTTGATAATTCATGTTTTCAGCTAGACCTTCCACTACCGTAGCTCCCAATAACCACCATTACCACCGGACCACCACCTGTCACCATCCTTCATCAACCTTCAGCGATCACCGCCCGCCTGCCACCATCCTTCATCAACAACCGCCAACATCAACCCACCTGCCACCGTCCTTCACCAATAACGACCGCCATCAATAGCCGCCATCAACCCCACCTGCCACCATCCTTCATCAACCTTCAACCCTCAATTTGACCTATCCTGTTTTGTACATGAAAACCCCAATTTTTATTTCGAATAAACCCTAATCTTCTACCAAATCAGCATATCCGGTTCCTGAAGAGAGAGGGAAAGAGCGAGAGAGAGGGAGATGGTGGAAAGAGAGAGGAAGAGTGATGTTTAATTCTGATGATTTTTGATCTGGATCCGGCTGTGGGGATGGCGTAATGTAGTGTATAGAGAGAGGGGTAGAGATAGGAAGTGGTGGAAGGAGGTTACGACGGTGGTGGTGGTGGTGGAAGGAAGAGGTGGTGGTGATGGTAGAGAAATGGAGCAGAGAGTGGAAGGAAGAGTTTTGTTTGTTCCGAGAGAGAGAGAGAGAGAAAGAGATTAGTTGATATATATATATATATATATATATATATATATATATATAGGATTAGGTTTAAGAGTGAACACTAGTGTAGCTTGCGAACTGAGTGAACTAATCCTAGCCATACACGTGTGTAGATCAATGGCCAGGATTTGAAGTTGAAATACACTAGTGTATTTTACGATTTGATGATGAGATCATGGCCATACACGTGTGTAGATCAATGGCCAGGATTTGTTCACTCAGTTCGTAAATACACTAATGTTCACTCTAGAACCCCACCCTATATATATATATATATATATATATTTCTGAAAGATGTTTTTTTAAATAGGGTAAAAAGACAATTCTACCCTCATGTGCCTTGCACATGATCTGATTTAACAGAAAAAATTAACTGGGTTAGGCTTAAAGGACATAGCGTGCAAGATTTTGAAACAATAAGTACAAAACTCGTCAATTTAAAGACAAAGGACACCGCCTGAAATTGGGTATAAAGATAAAGGACAAAATTTGAAATTCACTCATGTAACACCTCGAAATTTCATGTCCAATATTATAACGACACGTGTCATGAACTTTAAACGTGTAAAGGATTTCTTTAGAAGGATTAACGTTGACAAACAAAGAAAATACGTGAATAAAAGGATTAAAAATGTCAACATGGGATAAATATATCTTTCAATAGCCCCACATGATGTTTATACCCTTAAACGAATGAATCATGGATCATACGGAGCTAATTGTGAAAGAAAGTGAGGAATTACAAACTACAGGGGTTAAATGTGTCAACATGTTTAAAGTATACCTCTGAGTGACCTTTTAACGAACCCGAAGCTTTGTAATGATTAATTATGCTCACTAGAATAAGTAAAAATTTCACAAGGTTTCGATTCCATATGAGAAAGTTATGCTATCATTCGTATGCGAGGGGTTAAAAGCGTCGACGTTGATAATTAAGGCTTTTCGGGTGACCATAAAGTTGATCAAGGGCTTCACAAAGATTGATTATGTCTTGGAGTCCTTAGAAATCAATTTAGAGGGCTTATAGTGCAAAAATAAAGGTTAAAACAACTTTTAGAATGACCGGGGACCAAAAATGCAATAATTGAAAACTTGTTGACCTGAACCTGAGCCTCACACGGGCCGCATAAGATCAGGCTGACCTCTTACGCGGGCCGCCTCAGCCTCCCAGCATCAGAAACTCTTGACAGGTGTTTGTTCAGCCCGTTTAACCGACTCAAATTGCTTGATTTCAATACCATGTGCTGCACAAACAAGTTTTTAGGCTCTAGGGACACTTGTATTGATCAGGGATCCATCCTAGACTTGTTTGGCATCATCTTGATCAATCAAAGAGCACTATATAAAGGCCTCATTGTTGCAACTTTTGATCATTCATTCTATCTCAACTCCTGAAGACTTCTGGAACTCAAGACCACTCCCTAAGCGTCATTAGTCGTGCATAGGACCTTGGTAAGCTTCCTTAACCTTCCTTAATCGTGTTTTACTTAGTTTATTAGCTTAAAGTCAAACCGTTGTAATTAAGGTTTGACTTAACGATTAATCACTAATGGTCCAGTGATTCGTCAAATTGAAAGTTGTTCTAAGTTGGTAATTATGTGGGCATTAAACCCTTAAAAGGGCACCATCTGATTCCCGCTCTAACTAAGTCATTTGTCAGGTCAAAGTTGGTTATAAAAAGTCAACAGAAACATAATTTTCGAATTAACACATAATTAGCAATGTAGAAGACGTGTAACCTGTTTTACCACTCATATAACTTGGTAATCAATGCAAGAACATGTCTAAGCATGTCCGACCCGACAATTTTCAGTTTAGGACCGGTTCGGAACCGAAAGTTGCATAAATTGACCATTGCCTTGACTTTCAGTTCTGACCCATATTAGCATGATTTAGAAATGCCTTAGAGCTTCAATAGGACCAGCTTGTATGATAGTATAACCCTCTTCGATTATACTACTTGACTCGTTGATTGTTCCGTTAATTGCTTAATGTTGACCATAATGCCCTTTTGACCATAAAACGAGATTTTTGGAAATGTGATAGGACAATAATCTTTGTTACTGATTTATAAACATATCCCTAAAATTTCACATTAGTTGGTGGTCTAGATTAGGAGTTATGCTCAATAGCGTAATTAGAAAGCTTTTTATAAATTAAGAGGCGTAATTAGCAAAAAGCCTATCTAAACCCAATTTTTGACACCAAACCTTTTACCCACAGATGTAATATAATATTTTGGAATTTTTGAAGATTTTTAATTATTTTTAAGCTGATCATAACATAGGGTTATTGCCTTGATTCGGTAATTACCGATTATACCCTTTTCGTTTATAAAATGAGTTTTACGCGACATTTTGATACCAAATCTTTTGCTACTGATTTTATATGATAAATGAAGTATTTTGAACTTTATAACCTGATCAGCAAACTTAGATTTCCTGTTATAACCCGGAAATCTCTTAGAACGACTTTTTACGCGTATTAAACACCTAGTATGGGTTAAAACCATTCTTGTCATATAAGACCCTTCACCAACTAATATAACCTATTAAATTAAATAGTTTTACTGATTACTTCAGACCCGAATCTCAGAATTATATTTAATCTCTTTTATAATCTCTAAAATGACCAAAATACCCCTACGAGGCTTAATTTGAGATTAAACTCGTCTTGGGCATAATGGAAGGTATCCTACTGATATCACAACATATTTGAAGCATATTAACTTAGGAAACCTGATCATGACTCATTTGGTTACCCGTTATGCGTTATTCGCGTCCGGTTCAGTTTATGTAACTAGTTTGCATAAATTGACCGAAACGGGTCAAACCTTATCATTATCACCTCAAAATTCAGAATGTGTTCAGTTTACCCATATTATACAAGTATTTAAACTTTTCAGGACTAAATCACATTCTAATCTGGTCTTTGCTTAATCTTGCGTTTTGAACCGTATATCTTTCTTTAAAACTAACAGGTCTAATAGGTTATTAAAACCTTCGTTCCAGATTAGGAGCCCAGTAAAAGCTACGTGCACTTGCTGTTGTGATTTATACTTTGCTCAGGTAAATACTTTTAACTTATTTTCCCTATACGGGCTTGGGGTACGGTATTATAATAATACCGCTTGGTCGGGTATGAAGTCGTACAATCAGATATTGATTAAAAAGATGCATAACCCTTTTTATTCTATTTTGTTTGATGCAATGCCTTTGGGGGGTTAATGACCGTGTCCTGGATATCCTCGGCTCATTCATTAGAAATGGCCACGACTTAAGCACGGGGTGGGTGTAGGCATACACCTGACAGCTGCGTATGTAAAAAGGTAGTCCACAAGAAGGGTATCTTCTTGTGGGTATTATACCAAGTGGTGTGTCTATTAATCTTGTTAAACCGGCTCTTCTAACCGGGTCCTAAATGGACGACAAACATGTAAAACTGTATACAAGTTTATTTTTAAATAATTATCCCAAGTTATAAAGGATATTTTGTGCCATGCGCATTCAAACTAATTTTCTTAAACTCTTTTCAAAATGAGTCAGTTAATTGTATTTACTAGTGTAAACTGACGTATTTTCTCAAAAAGGTTAAGTGCAGGTACTATACGAAATAGGCTGGCTACTCCAGGCATCAATAATCAAGTCCTGCAAGCTCTAGATGTTAAAGTCTGTTGAATAATGATTTTATTTATCTTTTGATCCGCCTGTGAACCCTTTACAGTCCATTGTAATACTTTGATATTACTATTTATTCGGTTTGTAATGCGATTCATACCTTTTACTTCCGCTGTGCATTTATAATTTGTGTTGTTTGACTATGATGATATCAACTACGTCACGATACTCCCCACCGGGCCCACCGGTAATACGTGGAAATATCGGGGTGTGACAACTCAATAGTTAAAGGGCTTTATTTCACACCATGGATGTTAAAATATAGGGGCTTTAAAGCCTCAATATCTGGCGCTAACGTGGCGTCACTAGCATGAGGTTTTTTTTCCACACCACCTAACCTAATTGTAATTTTATGTCTTTGTGTATACAACTAATGACCTAATAAGTTGTGTTCAGATAAAAATTGTACTTAAAAAGTTTTGGATTTCCTAAGCATATTAGGAGTGTACCAGAGCTTATGGGTCGGAGGTTTTCCAGTAAAAAACCAACAAGTTTATGAAGCTCCCACACGCCTACCTCTTTCCTTTCTCTTTCACAAAATGCCCCCTTCATCTATGGATTCGTCTGGGACCATGAATTCTACGTTATCCTCTATCCTCCACTTCACGGTCCATAGGGTGGACTGACTCTCGTTTACAGATGCTTCAAGGATCCACTCGTGAGAAAAATTGTTGATTATCCATCATTTAAAGTAAGAACCATCGGTTCCGCAATTCTTATTTGGCAATTTCAAAAACGGTTTAACCGGTCCAATCGATCTAATTCTGACATCAGTGTTGGCCTAGAGTCGGTATTGAACACGAAAAGAGGAAGACTAACCAAAATTTTATGGAAACTTCCACGACTCTTCATACATAACCTGTTTCCAAAGTTATCTCTATTCTTACGAATAATAAAACAAATATCTACATAAATTTTTGAGTAAGTTATTTTTTGAGTGTCGCAACCCCCGTCCCCTATACAAATACAGGAACGGGCGGTGACGGGTGGTCCGTTGGACAACCCTTAATCATGTTAAAAGACGAATTAATCCTTCACTTAATTGCGTAATTATCTTGAATTAGATAACTACGTTTGCTTATGTTTCAGGTGCGGTTTGGGAGCTTAAAATGGATAAAGTGCAGCTTTGGACGGTTTGGAGATGAACGGGTCGAGTGTGGAAGGAGAAAAGGAACAAAAGATACAAGTCAGGGTTCCACCGTAATTTACGGTGACACCGTAAATTACGGTGGCCCTGAAAACCGCCTGAATCTCACCGTAGCTCAGAAGATATATACCGTAACAACATTATGTCCACCGTAACTTACGGTGGCACCGTAAGTTATGGTGGAAGCTGCGCAGAAAACGTAACTGCTCTCATAAAATCAGTTTGTGGGTGCCTTTTCATCTCTGGTCATCATTGGACGGTTTTGGAAGACACTAGGGGCGATTTTGGCTATTCTTGCTTGGTTCTAAACAATTTCTAACATTCGGTTTGTGATTTTGATTCGTATGAACATTGAACTTATTTTTATGATGATTCACCAAGCTATGTCTGGCTAAAACTTTCGGTGATCATCTTAGGTGAAGGTTTCTCTTGAACTTTTGTGTGCTTATTTCTGAATTTCTAGAATGATAACTTGTGTTTGCTTGATTATCATGGTGTATGTATAATTGTTTGTAGCTTGTTAATTGATAGTGCAATTTCTAGTCTCAATCGTACGTTCTTGGTGCCGTTGGCAATCGAGATATCACGGGAAGGGTTAGGGTTGGTTATTGATTAATTGATCATCGGGAAACAACCTCGCGTTTATATAATCCGAGTACTTTGTTCCCTTTTATCACTTCAATTATTTATGCACGAGTTATGTCTATGTAACTCTTTCTAGTTGGAATTTCACACAATTGTTAAAAGAAACTGAATCCTAAGATGGTCATTGTTCTCCTAATATGTTAAACAACCAATTTTGATTTGCAATTAGTTATTAATTTAGTTTTCTAAAACAACAATCCAATTCATTGATCTTTATTTTCTGCAAATTAGGTTAATCGTAGTTTAATCGCAAAGCTATATAATCGACATATTTTCCACATACTCCCTGAGTTCGATACCCTTTTTACCACTATCTATAGTTGTTATTGGGATTAAATTTGCGTGTACCACGACAAGCACGTCAAATTTTGGCGCCGTTGCCGGGGAGTAGTGCGCAACGTGTGTCCGTTTGTTAGTTTTGCTTTGTTATTTTCGGGTTTACACTGGTGTGTTTAGTGTGCAGGTTCTACAGGTGCATGCATACTAGAGGCTCTCACAAAGCGTCACCATTGTCATTTGATCCGGAGATTGAAAGAACATTAAGGCAAAATCGTGTTTTAGTAAGAGAAAACATAATTGTTGGTTCACCTACATCACCCATCACAACACGAAACATCATGCAAGAATCTCAAGTACCACCCACAACAGGTCAAACGACCTCATCTTTTATACCTACTTCCACACAACCATCACCAAACACCACTATACCAAACTCCACTACAATTCCTACTCCACCTCATGACACTACACCATCTAACACCACACAACCGATCACCACTCAAGTAGAACCTAGTCTTACCTTTAGCCCGTCTACTACGATTCCACCACTCACTCATTTCTTCCCAGTTTCGGGTCAATCATCGTCACATTATTCAATACCCCAAGGTTCAACTATCGTTCATGCAACCTCAACATTTAGACCATCGAACCAATCGGGCTTTCAATACTCGATTCTTCCCTTTGGGCAAACTTCGGGTATATATGAGGAAGGATACGAAGATTTTGAGGGCTATGATGAAGACGGGTATGCTTATGGGGGTTATGGTGATCAAGGAGAATTCAGTTATGTGCAAAGTCAATCTCAAGGGATGGCAAGTGTAGGTGGAATGCCACAACAACAACTCCTACCACAACATATTCGGCCAAGACCACAAGGGCTACAAGTGCAACGCCCTATTCCATTGCAACAAGTTCGACCGCAAAACGTACAACCACAATTCCAAAGGCCGATTCAACACCAACCGATGCCACAACAATAATTTCAACCACATGTACCACAAGGGCCTATACCAAGGCCAATGGGTCCTGTTCGACCAAGGGTTAGGTTGGGGGTGCCAAGAAGGCATTTTAGAGAAAATGCGAGGGGAATTGAAGCGCATTTTAGGCCGATAATCACTCAAAATCCCTGACCGGTAGTTATTCCTCACAATGATCAAGGGAGGACATTTGAAGTTAGAACAAATTGTTTGCAAAGTTTTCCGAAATACAAAGGGCTAGCAACGGAGGAACCGTATTTCCATTTGGAGGCCTATGACTCAATTTGTAATACTCTTGGGAGTCAAGGTTTTTCGGCCGACGATGTCAAGTTAGTTTTGTTTCAGTTTTCTTTAGAGGACAAGGCAAAGAAGTGGTTCTACACTTTGCCTTCGGCATCTATTTATACTTGGGCGGAAATGCAACAAATTTTCCTAGACGAATTTTACACCGCCCAAAAGACTAATGATGCTAGAAAGGGGTTGAGGAGTTTTCAACAACAACATGGTGAAATGTTCCATGAGGCATTTGAACGTTTCAATATGATGATTAAAAATTGCCCTCACCATGGGATTGAACTTTGGGAGTTGATGAATGCCTTCCACGAGGGGTTGAGTGCCGAAGATGCTCGTGATTTAATGTCCATTACCGGTGGGACTTTTGGTACAAACTATGAGAATGATGATTGGGAGTTTTTGGAGAACATGGCAATTACATCAAAGAGAAAGGCTCAAGCATCGAGGAGAGCGTGACCGGCCATTACCCGACCTCAAGTGCACACAATAGATGATGGTAATGTTCAAACTACTAACCAAATTTATGATGTTTGTGCTTTGTGTAATGAAATAGGTCATGCGGCTGAAAATTGCCAAGGAATGGTGGAAGGGAAATATGAAGAGGTTCATGCGGTTCAAGGTCAAGGAGGGGGTGGTAGAAATTTCAACAACATGAATTCTAATACCTACCACCCCGGGTTGTGGAACCACCCAAATTTTCGGTATGGGAACCCCTCAAATCAAGCTAACCCGAACTTTCAAGGTAGCCAAGGTAACTTTGGTTCGCGCCAACCTTACAACAACCAAAGTGGATATCGAGGCGGGAACAACCAAGGCTATCAAAAGCAATATCAAACGGGTCAAGAACAAGGGGGGTCTTCGGGTGGAAATGAGATGATGGAAATGCTTAAAAGCATGCAAGCGGAGATGCAAAAACGGAACCAACTCGATGAAGTTCGAATACAAAAGGATGAGGTTCGTGACAAAAGCATCCAATCACTAACAACCCAAATGGGTCAATTGGCAACCGATGTGGCGGAGTTGAAGAAAAACAAGGGTCAACTTCCTAGCGACACCAAGGTAAATCCATCACACGGTTCGTCACGAGGTAATGTTAATGTTCATCATGTTAGTGTTTTGAGAAGTGGAAAAGAATTTAAAGCCAATTTGTCACCCGAATTGGTTGAGGGGGTAGTTGAGGACATCACGGGTAATGATAGTGATGATGAAGTTTCACCGGTTAAACCTAAAGAAACAAATGTTAACAAACCGGGGTTGGGTGAAAATGAAAAAAGTGAAAAAGTTGAGGGTGAACCGAGTCAAGTTCCGTTTCCATCGGCTTTACTTGACCCGGGAAAGAAAAATTTTATTGTATCAAGAGGTCCCCAAAAAGAAGAGTTGTGGGACATGTTTAAACAAGTTAAAATTAACCTTCCACTCCTTGATGCATTAAAACAAGTACCCGCCTATGCAAAATTTCTAAAAGAATTGTGTACGCAAAAGAGGCAACAAAAGAAGAAAATGCCTAAGCGGGTGGACTTAACCGGGCAAGTGAGTGCGATTTTAAATGGGGAGCTTCCTCCTAAGCTCCAAGATCCGGGCACGCCATTGATTAACATACAAGTTGGTAATTTTCAAATGGCTAAGGCGTTGCTAGATCTTGGAGCCGGGGTTAGCATTTTACCGGGGGGCTTATATGACCAATATGACTTTGGTCCGTTAGCAAGGGTGGAGACAACGGTTGTTTTAGCCGATTTGTCTCATAAGCTACCTGTAGGACCGGTTTTGACTCCGAAACGATTGCGAAACGAATGTGAAACGTGCGGAATCCGTACACGAACGTGACCTAAACACACATGACGTAATATAAACGTGATTCTTTGATAAAATCTGATAACGTACAGCACCTGAATCACAAACAATAAACTTTCTCTCTCTAGCTTTCTCTCTCTAGCCTCTAGCTCTCCAAGATGTGAAAATGGCAAAAGTCCTAAATGAGAAACCCTAGAGATCTATTTATAGGCCAAGGGATTAATGAGGAATCTCATTAATTACAGTTATGCCACCTTGGCTTTTTGACTAACTAATTCTAAGATAACAATGTAACTCTCGTTTTCTTCAGCTTTCTACTACAGACTAGATTGACGGAGGCGATAGACAGATAAATGCACTAACAGACTCCCCCTTGGATATTGCTGTAGTCAATCTGTAGTCAAGCTCGTAGCGACTTTTCTTTCTCTTTCTCTCTTTGAATCTTCTCGAACAGAATCCCGGTGGATCTGTCTTCAGCTTCAGCTTTTCCTCTTTTCTTCATCAGGCTCCCCCTTTCGTCAAGCTTCCGTGCTTTGGGATCGACACCTTGCTTTCCGATTACAAGCTCCCCTTGCTTTGAGCTCATCTTTCAGACTCCCCCTTAGACTCAGCTTCCGGGATTGTAGTCTGGACTTTTTCCTGCAATCACTCATACATTCATAAGTAATAACATTTCAAATTTTAGCTATCCAGGAATTGTAACCTGGCTCACTCAACTTTCTAAAACAAAACATTTTCAAGAAATTTGGCAGTTTCATCGAATCGAATCGGAAACTAGCACTATAACAATATAAGCATCCAAATCCCTCTCAGTTAATCATCCAAGTCCAAACTAATGACCTTGGAGATATCATAAACTGTTTTTGATTTTTTTTATTTTTAATTCAAGTTTCAAATTAATGAACTTGTTTTATTTTCAGAAACACAATCAGCTTACTTAGATTTTGAAACTCAGCATTTCAGACATCAGTTGTCGAAAATAAAGTAGAATCAAAAATCTTTTTGTATTTTTCTAAAAATATAAAGCAGTAAAGAAATATGTACAAACATATTTACAGACAATATTTTTGTTTTGAGTATGCGTCAGAGGATCATATCAGTTTCCGACAAGTCACAAGTACCGTTGAGCTTAAAATCACATTATACATTAAACAATTCACTTAGATTGTCGATATACTGATCCACTTAAATTTTCATACAAACTTCAACTGATTCAGGATACGAATTAGGTATTTTAAGAACTTAAACTCATTCATGTGTCCCACCTCTTGAATATACTCCCGTATCAAGAATCCCAATAATCAGTCTTACAGGTGAATATACTACAATGATATATGTATATAAATTAGGTATGCGAGGGCCGAGGGATCTCAGGTCGATACTTCCGTATACGCAGAGAGATATCAGCTTCGACTTTATGGTATGTCCCCTTTAGAGGATCTTTTTGCTTACAACAGCAGCGACTATCAATTTTATTGTTTCATCGGCATGCTGAGGGTTTAATGCTATGTTTCAAGCATTGCAGAAAGTATTATCCAAGGACTAGGTCAGAACTACCGTTCAGCAGAAGTCCCGGAATAATACCCCAGACATCATTGAGTATAAAGACCTAGTATATCAGATTAAGAGACCTTTCAAACAAGATTTCAGGGGTTACCTATATATCCAAGTAGTGTTCCCCACGAAATAAGCAAGTGTTTGAATTTAGGTTTATATCCCGAAAAAGTTTACTAAATGTATAAAAATATACCGACACATCCACGGTGAGATCGTTTAACACATTTAAACATTCCAATTCTTTAGCGTACTGTAACTGTCTACTGATGTACTATCATTTCCTCTTTTTACGCAAAACTAAAATTTTTGAATTTTATCATGTTTTTGACTTTTTCAAATTTTCAAATGTTTTTGTATTTTCTAACAATATATTTCTCCCCCTAAAATGCAAAATCATATAAAGAAAATTTGACAACCAATACTGATAGCTTTGTCTCGCCATCCATTTTCTGCTTCAAGTGTACTGATTTGCAGAAAAACTAACGTAAAGTACCCTCATGGTTTACAACCCATTGATCTTAACAGTTTGAAAACCGTTTTTCAATCTGATGAAAGTAATCATGTTTGTTCAGCCGTGAGGGTTTCGGCATATTCAATAAAAACATATTTTTGTATTTTTGAATATTTGACAAAAATTAAAAAATAAACATATTTTTGGTTTTTCAAGTTTTCCAATTTTTAGGATTTTTGAAATATTATTTATTTATTTACAGAAAACATATAAACTTCCTGTTTCAACCAACACAGGATCCAGCAGCCTCCTCTCGATGTGCCAGGCTGCTCCAATCTCCAATTTCACAATCTTTGAATTCCATGAGCACCTGCACAAACAAACTACTCAATTACTTGAACAATTTAGCCCAGGTCTGTTGAACCTTAGGCATTTCAACACAATAATTTTCATTCAATGCTGGAAATTCTTTGTCATTTTTCACAAAAACTTTCTCAATTTTAACTTCAACTTTCTCATCTTTTACCAATTCAACATGTTTCTTAACACTCCATGTTTGACCTTTTGGTGTTCCTCGTTTGTAAAAATGTGAATCTTTTTGAACATTTTGATTTTGAACAACAACTTTTGGTTTCCAAAACTCTTGGGGTTTTGTCATATCAACAGTTGTTTTCCAACTTTGTGTTGTTCTAAATCTGGGTGTGTGAGAATTCCAGGTCTGTCTAGAATCAAACCTGTTTGGGTCTGATTTCCAGTTTTGATTCGAAGCAAACTTGTTTGTATTGTACCTCCAAGTTTGTTTTGATTCAAATCTGGTTGACCTTTGTCTCACAATCTCAGATTTTTGTTTCTCAGCATCAAACTTCTTTTTGTCAACATCCACAGGTTTGAGATTAGGACACTTGCGTGCAAGATGTCCTTTTTGATCACATTTGAAACATGTTCTCATGGACACATCTTTGACCTGTGGTTGTTGCTTTTTATTTTTAGCAAAGAATTCATCATTAGACTGTCTCATTTTGAGTTCTTTTTCTTTTTCTAAACTGCCTCCTTGAACAAAACTCATTTTTGCTTAAAAATTTGGCATTTCATTTTTGTTTCGATTCTGTTTCTTCTTAAAACCCAACCCAGCCTTCATGTTCTTCTTTTTGAAACCAGGTTTGGTATACGAACCTCTATGACTCTTACCGACAAACTTTGAAATTTCAGACTTCTCAATCTCAACCATTTTGAAAACTTTATCAACTTTTTCTGAAATCACATTCTGAATCGGGAATACAACATCTAAGAACAATTTGTCCGATCCAATCATGGTATAAACCAATCCTTTTGAATCATCATTCAAATTTTCCTCGGATTTTGTGTTTTTCAGATATCCATCATGAAGATTTCCTTCATCTTCATCCTGTGATTCAGATTTACCTGTATCAATCGACTCTTCTTTCAACACACTTTCAACGACTTTACCTACCACCTCTGAATCATGAGAATCATCAGATTTGGAATAGGTTATGTCAATGTTGTCTGGCAATTGGTCTACCATGTTGAAAGCTTTTTCGACCTTTTCCTCATCATAAAATGCAAATTTTCCCGGTGGTGGAACTTGATGAAACTCTGAGCCAATGCCTTTCTTATTCTGCTCAGACTCACCCTCACCCGGTTTTATATTGAAAATTCTTTCAAGCACATATGACGACACGTGGTAACTTTTTAACTTGTTGTTATCCTGTTCTAAATCAGCAATTTGTCGCTTCAACTTAGCAACATCCTCAATATAGGAATTAACAACATCTTGTTTTATCGCATACATTCGTTTAAGTTCTTTGGTTGTTTCAGACATATAATTCATTCTAGATTGAGCATATTTCATTTCATCTTTCACTTTGTCGTATGACTCTTTCATAATATCATATGCTAATTTCATTGAGTCATAATCTTTCTTCATTTCTTGACAAGCAATTTCTTTTTGTTCACATTCATTTGTCATTTTCAAAACATTTTCTTTCAAAATTTCATTTTCTTTCTCTAATTTGTTACATTTTTCTGAAAGTTTTTCATCATTTTCTTTAAAAACTTTTTCTTTTTCTAGCATTTCTTTGCATTTTTCTTTGAAAATCTTTTCAATATTTGTGAACTCAAGATCTCTTGTTCTAAATTGCTCATCTTTTTTAGTACAAGCTCTGCACGGTTCCATGCATTTCTTGCATTGTTCAACAGTTTTCAAAATTTCAGAATCAGAATTTACCTCAGTGATTGGCACTTCGGTGTTTTCAGCAACCTCTGTCTGCTCAGCAACATTCTGCTTTTCTTCAACACCGACTTCATCACCAACATTATCAGCTTCCTCATACTTATTCTTTTCTTCTTTCTTCACCTCTTCTTCAATCTGCTGTTCTTCAGTAACAGCTTTCTCAACTTCTTCATTTACAACAATTTCTTCACTTTTGATTTCCTTCACAGCTTCCAATTCAACAGTTTCTGCTTTAACCTCTTCAGCATCTTTCTTCAAATTGTTCACCATTTCTTCAACATTCTTCTTCATTCTCTCTTCGTCCCTTTTTCTTAGACATGATAACATGGCATATCTGATATCCTTTTCATATCTCTTAGCGTATGTGTCATCTTTCAATACTCTTCTATAATATTCAGCTCTTAACGGGACTGCAAGAAGAACATCATCGAAGATTATGTCTTTCTTGGGAACAACCGGTTCTCCTTCTCTGTTATAGTAGCATTCTCTCTTTTTATCCCATCTTTTGCTACCTACAGCCATCTCATACTCCTCCTGCATATCATCCATTCTGTTGTAGACCACATTTCTTTCTCTGTAAGTCTTCTCACTCAAGATTTCTTCTCGAGTTTTCTCTTTGATCTCAACATTCTCTTCATGGATTTCAGAAGTGTCTTTATCTTTGTTTTCATCTTGAATCTCAGTAACAAGAGCATAATGTTTATTTAATTCTTCCTGTTTGGCTTCAGCTTTGAACCGTTCATCAACAATGTCATCTATTGGAAGAACCTTACTCCAATCATATCCTTCATCCTCGTAAATTACAGCATAAGCTCTTGATTTTTCTTTCGGTTTATCTTCAATCAACTTTGGCTCTTCTCTGCTTCTATGGTAGATCGCCTTTCGATAATAGTCATCGTTGAACGGATGTTCATTTCCACCAACTGCAGAATTAGTGCATTCTCTCTTGAAATGACCTTTCTGCTTGCATTTGAAGCAGGTCACTTTGGATTTGTCGAATCCAAGCTTTGTTGAAGCACCTCCAAGCGATTGTTTTCCAGTAATCTCCATATACCTCTGAGCTCTTCGAATACAACTAGCTAAACACCAAGGGATGTCAATGAGCTCCATCTCTTCCGGATCAATCTGGTCGTAGTCTTCTTTGGTCAATTCGGAATTTCCAATTTTTCCAGCTACAAGACCTTCATATGACTCCAGAACAGATGCAAGGAAACTCATTTGCTGCTTCGCTGCATTGATGCTCATTGCAGGAGAATTCTTCAGTTTAAGAGCAATGTTGCACAGAATTTCTTCAGAATCATCAGAATTTGTCTTTGAAGATGAATGATATCCAGAATGATGACTTGTTGACATTGTTGGTGGTTCTTTCATCTTTTCACCACTAAAAGCTGTTTTTGGTGAACCAACGCCTTTATCAGAAAGCACACTGCTTTTGTAGTACAAGCCAACATTCTGTTGATGTGAAGATTCAGTCATCTTGTTTTGCTTTTGTAGCTCCAGATCATGACTTTCAATCTTTTCAAACAAAACATCAAGAGTAATTTTATCATATGAAGCATCATTTTTTAAGATAAAAACAAACGTTTGCCACTGATCAGCTCGTGGTAATGCTTCAATCACTTTATCAATAAGTTCCTCTTTTGTTTTCTCAATTTTAAAACGTTCAAGTTCGATTTTAAGATGACAGAATCTCTCAATCATTTGCCTCACTGACTCTCCTTTTATGTTATAAAACAGATCAAATTCTTTCTTTAATAAAGCTATTTTGTTTTTTCTAATCTGTTTTCCCCCCTCAGCTTTAAGTCGTAAAGCTTCCCAGACAGACTTAGATGTCCCATTATGATTTAGCAGTGCAAAGATGTCATTTCTGATTGCTGACTGGATCAATGCTATCATTCTCTGTTCAGCTCCAAATTCAGCTTTATCTTCTTTAGTAAACTTCTTGAATACAAGATCTTCGCCTTTATCGTCTTTTGGTTTTTCATACCCATACTCCAAGCAAAACCAACTTTCATGAGCATACGCCTTTGCCCAGTTGAGAAAGCGTTCTTTCCACCAGGTATAATCCTAAATGCTATCAAGAGCTGGTGGCTTTGAATGAGTTCCGTAAAAATTATCATGCTTGATATTCTCATTTAGCACTTTAGAAATGGTTTTCGGTGTAATATTTGTAGCCTCAGACGATTCGGTTGCGAACGCGTTGTAAAACGTATTGAAAAATTCTTCAGCCATGATGTAAACCTGAATCAAAGAAAAACAAACAAACACAATCAGTTCAAACACTATCAAACAACTGAATTAAAATAATACTCGAACTGATGAATTTTCTGTGCAAACTGAACTTGATTCGAACTGGGATTTAAATCATATGACACAAAATTTACTTTCAAACAACCTTGACCCTTTCAAATGACTTTGCAATCTGAAACTAATGTACTAGATCAAATAAGTACCAAACTTCAATATCCCGTCAACATTTTGGATCTCAAACAAAATGAAATAATCATGGGCTGTGACTTGGGCCGCTTGTTTAACCAATGGATGAGCTGTTGTGACTACCAACTTTCAAAATCATTGATTTGCTAATAGTGGACGGCAATATATGGTTGTTTATTAAGTGGACCGCCAAATTCAAATAACCAACACTGATTGGACCGATATTTTGGTTGTAAAAATATGATAGAGCCAAAAATACCACTAAAAATGATCACATGTAATATCCACTAAACCGACAATTTCACATGAGCTGATGAAAACTAGTGCCGACAACTTTTAACCTCTAAAGTCTCATTGGTCCGCTGATTAATGACTTCACATGGGTTGATATGATTTACTTTGAATGAACTGTCAAACACTTAATCTCGTGAATATAACAATGACCAACAACTCTCTTACAATCACATGAACTTCCTATGTTGACTTGTCCAAGAAATTTGTCTGATACTTCACATGAACACTTTAATTGAGATCACATGTATACTGACAATATCACATGAATGAATTAATAAATCTCAAAGTGGTCGACAACCTATATTATCAATTTAGTTTGATTGGACCGTTCAACTTTAATCATGTGATTAACTGAACCAACTTTCAAAACAGACAAGATTTCAAACGGTCATGTCATCTTTATAATACTTTCAAACTGGAATCGTGTTTCAAACAGTCACACTTCAAACTATCAACTTCAAACGGTAAACATTTCAAACAATCAGTTCAAACGAAAAATATTTCAAACGTTCAGTTCAAACGATAAACATTTCAAACGATCAGTTCAAACGACAAATATTTCAAACGATCAGTTCAAACGACAAATATTTCAAACAATCACTTCAAACGATAGTTCAAACGGTCACCAATTTTCAAACGACGGAACCTAGATTTCAAACGATAGATCACTTTTCAAACGGACTAGTGCTGTTTCAAACGGGAGGGTCACTTTCAAACGATGTCGGACACATAAACTCAGATTTCTCCTAAACGGCTTGGAATTTCGATCTGAAACTTGGTAGGGTTTTAGATCAGATGTTTTCGCACCACATATCAAAAAATCAGACGATTTGGACCGTAGAAACCTGTTCAATTTGACGAAATCAGTAGAGAACGTGAAAAATATGAAGAAGTAGACGAAATTCAGATCTGAATCTAATGAAATCACCATCGAAAATGTGTGTTGGATCAGTGCAATCGAGCTCCTGCTCTGATACCACTTGTAGGACCGGTTTTGACTCCGAAACGATTGCGAAATGAACGTGAAACGTGCGGAATCCGTACACGAACGTGACCTAAACACACATGACGTAATATAAACGTGATTCTTTGATAAAATCTGATAACGTACAGCACCTGAATCACAAACAATAAACTTTCTCTCTCTAGCTTTCTCTCTCTAGCCTCTAGCTCTCCAAGATGTGAAAATGGCAAAAGTCCTAAATGAGAAACCCTAGAGATCTATTTATAGGCCAAGGGATTAATGAGGAATCTCATTAATTACAGTTATGCCACCTTGCCTTTTTGACTAACTAATTCTAAGATAACAATGTAACTCTCGTTTTCTTCAGCTTTCTACTACAGACTAGATTGACGGAGGCGATAGACAGATAAATGCACTAACACTACCCCAGGGTATGGTTCAAAATGTAATTGTTAAAATTGATGAATTTTATTACCCGGTTGACTTTCTAGTCTTGGACTACTCGTCGGCGGACCCAAAACAACAACAAAATGTAATTTTGGGTCGGCCATTTTTTAGCACCGCACATGCAGTAATCGATTGTAGATTTGGTACAGTCAACATGACTTTTGAAAATCGGAAAATGCGTTTGAATGTTTTTACTAACAATTCTAATGCTAATGGTGTTGATGAGTGTTTCATGGCAGATATAGTTGACGGATGCAACCCGCATGAGTATGAGGAGGATGGTTTGGATGTTTGCCTGTGTGGTTTTCTGAACAGGTACATGCTTATGCACTCCGGGTTGAAGAGGAAAAACAGGATGCCATGGCTTTGAAGGAAGGTCGACCACCATGGACGCATCAATTCGAAGGCTTACCGGCGGAAATTAACTCGGGTACTAAACCATCGCTAGAGGAACCACCAAAGTTGGAACTCAAAGACTTGCCAAGCCACTTGAAGTATGCTTATTTAGGGGATAATGACACTCTACCGGTCATTATTGCCTCTAATTTGGAATTGGCACAAGAGCAAGCTTTATTGGAAGTGTTAAAGGAGAACAAGGGAGCTATCGGATGGACGATTGCCGATCTCAAAGGAATTAGTCCATCAATTGTCATGCACAAAATCATTACCACCGAAGATACCAAACCGACACGAGAAGCTCAAAGGCGATTGAATCCGAACCTAAGGGAGGTAGTTAAAAAAGAGGTAATTAAATGGTTGGATGCGGGAATTATCTATCCGATTTCGGATAGTGCTTGGGTGAGTCCCACCCAAGTTGTGCCTAAGAAGGCCGGTATTCAAGTAGTCAAAGATGAGAACGGTGAACAAATTGCCACCCGACCGGTCACCGGGTGGCGTGTATGTATTGACTTCCGAAAATTGAATGCCGCCACTTCTAAGGACCATTTCCCACTACCTTTCATTGACCAAATTATTGAAAAATTATCGGGTAAAAAATATTACTGCTTTTTGGACGGGTATTCAGGTTACAATCAAATAGCAATACACCCGGATGACCAACACAAGACCACCTTCACTTGTCCATATGGCACCTTTGCCTTTCGGCGAATGCCATTTGGCTTGTGTAATGCACCGGCAACTTTCCAACGATGTATGATGAGTATCTTCTCGGACATGGTTGGAGAGTCGCTCGAAGTATTTATGGATGACTTTTCAATTTTTGGCACTAGTTTTGATGCTTGTCTCAACGAATTACAAAAAGTTTTAAAAAGGTGCGTTGAGAAAAATTTAGTGTTAAGTTGGGAGAAAAGTCATTTCATGGTGCAAGAGGGTATTGTGTTGGGTCATGTAATTTCTGAAAGGGGAATGGAGGCGGATAAGGCAAAAATACGGGTAATAGCATCGTTGCCACCTCCGAAAAATGTTAAGGGTGTAAGGTCATTTTTGGGACATGCGGGTTTCTATAGACGTTTCATAAAAGGTTTTAGTGTTATCACCAAACCTTTATGCAACTTGTTATTAAAAGATGTCCCATTTGATTTTACTAACGAATGTATGCAAGCTTTCACTGTTTTGAAGGAACACTTGGTCAAAGCTCCTATCTTGCAACCACCGGATTGGTCAAAGCCGTTCGAGATAATGTGTGATTCAAGCGACACTACTATTGGTGTAGTGTTGGGTCAACGGGTTGATAGAAAGCCGGTGGTGATCTACTATGCAAGCAAGACTTTATCCGAAGCGCAACTCAATTACACCACAACCGAAAAAGGAGTTATTAGCGGTGGTGTATGATTTAGATAAGTTTCGTGCTTATATTTGGGGGAGCAAAGTGGTGGTTTATTCAGATCATAGTGCGGTCCGATATTTGATGGAGAAAAAGGACGCGAAGCCTCGGTTGATTCGGTGGGTATTATTGTTGCAAGAGTTTGACTTGGAAATTCGAGACAAAAAAGGAAGTGAGAACGTAGTGGCGGATCACTTGTCTCGGATTCCGGTTGAAGGAATTGACGATGTTAGTGAAATCAATGAAAGTTTTCCCGACGAGCAACTTCTAGCTGTTTCCACTTTTGTTGCACCGTGGTATGCTCATTACGTTAATTACTTAGCCACGGGTGCCATCCCAAGTCATTGGACCAAAAAGCGACGACAACAATTTATGGTTCAAGTAAAGCAATACATTTGGGATGAGCCGGATCTCTTCAAGATTGGACCGGATCAAGTTATACGAAGGTGTGTGCCCGAGACAGAAGTGTTGGAAATTTTGACCCATGCTCATTCGTCCGCATGTGGAGGTCATTTTAGTGGGCATAAATCAGCCTACCGGGTTCTCTCATGTTGGTTTTATTGGCCCACAATTTTCAAGGATGCATGTGAGTTCGCTAGAAATTGCATAAATTGTCAAAAGATGGGAAGCATATCGAGGAGGGATGAGATGCCATTACAACCAATCTTGGTTGTTGAAATATTTGATGTATGGGGTATTGACTTTATGGGTCCCTTCCCGAATTCGAATGGCTTTCTGTACATTTTGGTAGCGGTGGATTACGTCTCGAAGTGGATTGAAGCTATTACAACACGAACAAACGACCATTCGGTTGTTTGTAAATTTGTTTAATCCAACATCTTTTCTCATTTTGGCATCCCGCGTGTTATTATAAGTGATGGTGGTTCGCATTTCAAGAACTTTAACTTCGGGAAATTATTGAAGAGGTATAGCGTGAATCACCGAATTGCCACACCTTACCATCCGCAAACGAGTGGACAAGTTGAAGTGTCCAACCGTCAAATCAAAGAAATTCTCATGAAGACGGTTAGAACGGATAGGAAGGATTGGTCGAGTAAGTTAGATGATGCATTGTGGGCATACCGAACGGCCTACAAGACTCCAATTGGCACAACGCCTTATCGGATGGTGTATGGAAAGGGTTGCCACTTGCCAATGGAGTTAGCGCATCGGGCACATTGGGCAATTAAGACGGTAAACGCGGATTATGACGAGGCGGGGAAGTTGAGGAAGTTGCAATTAAGCGAGATAGAAGAGATTCGAGACGAGGCGTATGAATGTGCATCGGCTTATAAAGACAAACTCAAGAAGCTACATGATGCAAAATTGAGAAAGAAAACATTTGAAGTTGGGAAAAAAGTTTGGTTGTATAACTCAAGACTCAAGATGTTTGCGGGCAAGCTTAAAAGCAAATGGATGGGCCCGTATGTCGTTCGGAGAGTTGGGAGGTTTGGTGATGTAGATATCCAAGATGAGCAAACACTGAAACAACAAACGGTGAACGGTCACCGGTTGAAGCCATACTTGGAGGGGAACGACATTAACAACTTGGAGCTTGATAAAGCGGGCTACATCTTACGCCCGGTCGACGATGAGCAACCATGAGTGGCCCAGGTTTGGTAGTGTAAATAGTTAGCATTTCATTTTGTTTGTTTTGTATAGGTTGCATATTTACCGTACTCACTTGAAGCTTGTGTTTGAAACAAGTGTGGGGACATTCGGGTCGCGAATTGCTCTAACATTGTGTTGAGGACAACACGGGACTTTCGAGGGGGTAGGGTGATTTTTACACGTTTTTGAAAAATTTTAAAAATACAAAAAAATCAAAAAAAAATATATAAAAAATAACACTTGAAATCACAGTTTTGAGCAAAGCAGAAACGCCCAGGTGCTACCGTAACTTACGGTGGCACCGTAAGTTACGGTAGGGGTAAAAAGTGTCCAATCTTTACGGTGAAATGCTCCTGATTTACGGTAGGTATTTTTTCCAGAAATCCACCGTAATTTACGGTGACACCGTAATTTACGGTGGATCCTGGCGATGTAAGGGTCGTTCAGGGTTGCTGCTTGTACTTAAATATATATATATATATATAATAAAACATCAGATTACGTGACATAGCCCCATACACACAATTCCCCTTCATCTTTCTCATTCATTACTTTTCACATATCACTTTCTAAGACCCACAAGAACTCCATATTTTCTTCAACCTTCAGTCACTCATAACTCTCTCAAGTCTTGTCCAAATCAAGTGAAATCGGAGTCTATCTTGACTAATTTTTCACGTAGTTTCTGATTTTGCCAAGAGATTTACGAGAAAACGCAGTTTTCGGGTCCGAATTCCAAACCCTAGTCCGAAAATTTTTGGGGGTTTTTGGAGTTTTTGTTTCACAAGCATTCTAGCATCTTCAAACAAAGGTATGGAAGTTTATTTGTTGTATTTTGATGATTCATTGTGAAGATTGAGGTTATTTTTGATATTTGTTCATCCCCACTTGCTTGTTCATAGTTTTGATTTGTTACTTGTTACTTGAACATGGATATGGTTTGTAGATGTAGGATTGATAGTAAAGTAGTGAACTTTTGGGAATCTCTACATTGTAGAGACATCATGCCCAAATTTTTGAAAAATTTATAAACGTTTAGTTCACTAACATCTACAACTATAGTAACAAGCAAGTGTGGGGATATTTTGGGTAAAAGAGACTAATGTTTGCATTTGGTTGTGTTGTTTGTTCTAATGTGTGTAGGAAAATGGTTAAGACGAAAGAGAAAGCGAGAGCTAGTTCATCCTCTTCGGCGAAAGGAAAGGGAAAACAACCGGAAGTACAACCGAAAAAGAGACAATTCATGGGTCGAGTAAGCGAAAGTGAAAGTGAGGAAGAGATGGAGTTGGACCCGGCTGAAAAGCCAAAATGGGATTCGGGTCCATTGGATGACCAAGCAGAGGAGTGGCAACCGACACTCTACCATGATAGTATGAATAAATTGAAAAACAAGGCTGCCGCATTCATTTGCGAGAGAGAAGTTAATGAGGTTCAATTCAGCCCGTTTGGTGTGTTTGATAAATTCCGCGCTCTAGGCTGGGAGGGGGCGCTGAGCTGCTTTGATAAGGATAAAAACAACTTGTTCATCGCTGAAATACAAGAATGGATGGCAACTCTTAAGTGCAACACGTATGAAAAGCCATCACAAATGAAGCGGGTATAGTGCATGGGATTCCGGTGGAAATGTCTTTTGACACGTTGAAGAAGCTTGGGAAATACGATAGTCTTCCAGCTCGTGACTACATGATTCCCACTCTTGATAATCTTTTGGTAAAGCCGGAAAAGCATCCCCGGTGGAATGATATGTTGGCGACACTGTTTTTACCCGGTACATACAGTGGAATCTTGTATCGGAAGAATTTGAGAATCGAAGCAAAGTTGTTGTTGGAGATTTGCCTCTTGAATGTTATACCGCGACGGGGGGACAAAGAGCAAGTGAGGTTTCCCGAAGTACCTGTTCTTTATTCGCTAATCCATGGGGCCCCACGCTTTCCCATCCGATATCTAATCTTGAACCACTTATGGATTTGCCGAAATAAGTTAGGAAGAGATATCGTCCCGTATTGCCGAATAATCACAGGACTGATGAAACAGCAAAAGGCAATAACATCTGAAGATAGAGGGGCAACAAAAAGGCATCTGCCTTTTACATTAGATAAGTTGGGGATTGGTTGGTCATACACACAGTCGGAGCGGTATCATAAACTTAAGTCTGAGGGGCAGCGATGGAGAGCACTAAAGGTGGGTGCAAGAGATCTTTTACCGGGGGAGCCGGATGAGCCAGAAAGTGATGAGGAGGCAGTTCCAAGTGGTGACGAGGATTATGTGGACGAGCCGCAAGGTGGTGAGAATGTAGGTCAAGGGGGTTATGGTAGAGGTTATGGTGGTATGTTTTACGATTATACGGAGCAATCTTATGTGCCGGGTTGGGCTTATGAAGGCACGATGCAAGAAGTGATTGAGAATCAACGTCCTCCGGCACCCATTTTTGAGTCGTGGTCGGGGTCGGAGCGGACGTTATTTGATCAAAACACGAGGATGAGTGCAAGTATAGAGCGGTCCTTGAAACAAAACCTTGATCGTCAAGAGGCATGGAATCGCATACATGCGTATTCCCGCGAAGTGGAAATGAATAATCGATACCATGACGATCAAGAAGGGAGAATGCACTCAGATTGGCATGCCGGGCGACCAGTGGTTGTGGATCCACAACATGTGGATTATGCGTCTCTACCACCGTATGATGGTAGTGTTTCGTATCCAACCCCGCCGATCCATCATTCACAATGGATTGACCCACGCCAACAAGAAGGAGCCCAACAACAACAAGGTGGGAGTAGTAGCGGCTCATTTGCGTTTGGAGAATGGAACGACATGATGTCTTCCATTTTTGGGCCTCCGGGACCGCGCTATTATTAGTCAGGTTGTGTTCCTCCTTTGTATATTTTGTGCATATTTGTTAGCTTGTTATGTTTATGGTTGGGCGGTTGGGTGGTGTATGATTGTGTTGTTTTGTTTGGGTTGGTGCTAGTCGGTGGTGTGTTGGTGTTAAAAAGAAGAAAAACATAAAAAAATTATAAAATCAAAAATCTAAAAAGAAATTTGGGGTTTGAGTGTTAAGTGTTTGTTGATGTTGAATGAATTTTAGTGATCAAAGCCTCCTAAAACCATACATTGGGGTCAATGTATCCCAAGTGTGGGGATGGGGGGAATTTTTGAAGATTTTGAAAAAATTTTGAGTCAAGCAAAACATTGTGAGAATTTGAACACTTTAGATTAACCCCAAATGGTGCACCGGCAACCCTTGATACCCTTTCATTCTTGGTGAGAGTTGAAGCCACACTTGTACATAAATAATGATTGTCTTTGATGAGAGTGGCAACGGGTGGGGGTGCATTAGAACTTGTGCCTTGATACGATTTGAGTCTTTAGTTGGACATGAATGTGAAAAGGATAAGGGCATCTAGGTAGCCTCGTTTTTAGTGTGTGTGAGTGTGGGATTTGGGGGGTTGGACCTCATAAGTTATATATATGAGCATGGTTGCGAGAGGGGCGGGGGGTTGGACATTTAGTTGCCCAATTTTGTGCCTAAAAGTCTATCGATTGTTACCCCTAGCTACTTACTTAAAAATTTACCCAACTTGACCCGGTCTTATAGTGATTAGTGATTGTTTAGTAGTATGTAATTGATGTTATGTTGAAAGTTATTATGTTTGTTTGTTCAAAAAAAAAAATCAGAAAAAGCAGAAAAGAAAAAAAAAACAATGAAAAAAGAAGTGATATTAGTTGTCTTGTATATGTTAGTCAAATTGGTAGTTGTTAGTTTGCTTTAGTTTGTAATAAAAAGACCGGGTTAAGTTTTCGCTACTTCATATATATTCCATTTCCTACCCATACACCTAGCCACGTTACAACCTTGGAAGTCCCTTTGATTTACATTCATGTTTGACACTTGTTAGGAGAAGGATCGATTTAGGTACAAGCCTATAGTTGTGCAACCGCCCGTTAGCCTTTGTGTGTCTAGCTCATATTGCTAGTGCCTACTTGTTGCCGAGAGGAGAGTCATAGTGAGGGGTGCATTAGTTGGGTGTTAAAAAGGGGTTAGTAAAAGGATTGCATGTTTTTGCTTGGTTTACATTGATAGCTTGTTTTGAAAACGGTTTGATGAGTTGCTTGGGACAAGCAATGGTTAAGTGTGGGGATGTGACGGGTGGTGCGTTGGACAACCCTTAATCATGTTAAAAGACGAATTAATCCTTCACTTAATTGCGTAATTATCTTGAATTAGATAACTACGTTTGCTTATGTTTCAGGTGCGGTTTGGGAGCTTAAAATGGATAAAGTGCAACTTTGGACGGTTTGGAGATGAACGAGTCGTGTGTGGAAGGAGAAAAGGAACAAAAGATACAAGTCAGGGTTCCACCGTAATTTACGGTGACACCGTAAATTACGGTGGCCCTGAAAACCGCCTGAATCCCACCGTAGCTCAGAAGATACATACCGTAACAACATTATGTCCACCGTAACTTACGGTGGCACCGTAAGTTATGGTGGAAGCTGCGCAGAAAACGTAACTGCTCTCATAAAATCAGTTTGTGGGTGCCTTTTCATCTCTGGTCATCATTGGACGGTTTTGGAAGACACTAGGGGCGATTTTGGCTATTCTTGCTTGGTTCTAAACAATTTCTAACATTCGGTTTGTGATTTTGATTCGTATGAACATTGAACTTATTGTTATGATGATTCACCAAGCTATGTCTGGCTAAAACTTTCGGTGATCATCTTAGGTGAAGGTTTCTCTTGAACTTTTGTGTGCTTATTTCTGAATTTCTAGAATGATAACTTGTGTTTGCTTGATTATCATGGTGTATGTATAATTGTTTGTAGCTTGTTAATTGATAGTGCAATTTCTAGTCTCAATCGTACGTTCTTGGTGCCGTTGGCAATCGAGATATCACGGGAAGGGTTAGGGTTGGTTATTGATTAATTGATCATCGGGAAACAACCTCGCGTTTATATAATCCGAGTACTTTGTTCCCTTTTATCACTTCAATTATTTATGCACGAGTTATGTCTATGTAACTCTTTCTAGTTGGAATTTCACACAATTGTTAAAAGAAACTGAATCCTAAGATGGTCATTGTTCTCCTAATCTGTTAAACAACCAATTTTGATTTGCAATTAGTTATTAATTTAGTTTTCTAAAACAACAATCCAATTCATTGATCTTTATTTTCTGCAAATTAGGTTAATTGTAGTTTAATCGCAAAGCTATATAATCGACATATTTTCCACATACTCCCTGAGTTCGATACCCTTTTTACCACTATCTATAGTTGTTATTGGGATTAAATTTGCGTGTACCACGACAAGCACGTCAGGCGGCCGCGAGCCAGTTTTGGTGGTATCTGGTATTGTCTAATTTTGGCAGCGGAATTTACATCAGGACCGTAGTTAGGAAATATTTTATCAGAGTAAAATACCACACTTTCATAATATTGAATACATGGGGTAAAACCCAAGTTTTCAGTACACACATTTTCATAGGAATGAATCCTATTTTTATTTAATAAAAACATCTATTGATTTTAGGTAACTTTATTGCCACTTTTCCAAGCCTTCAGTGCTGTCCAGCTGGCTTCTATTTGGCTTTCACAGTTTGTTACCTGAAACACGTTTTAAAAACATTTGTCAGTGGGAAATACTGGTAAGTGCAGCCCAATTTAATCAAGTTTAAAAAAAATCATTGTCCAGTATTGAGGGCGGTCTCGAAATTACATTTGTTTCCAAGTCATACTAATTACCACCCACGGTACTATCAACCCGACTTGTGGAAAGTTACTCCTCGCAAGGCAGTAACTAATTTTGTATACAAAACCCCAACATACCGACGATAATTGTATCCTTACAAATACTCAATAACTGTTTAATATATAATTAATCGTGTGAGGTTTTGTATAAATAGTTAACAAAAAGGAGATTACTCACTTTGTTGTCTTAGATTATCCTTTAGGGTTTCCTGGTGACAATCTATAATTTACACAATTGCACATGTGTTAGTATAATAACCCATTTTAAGATTAGTAATATCCTCCCCGAGATGACATTCCAACGACTACGTCGGGCAGAACCACGACAGCCGTTACGGAACCCTAGATCAATCGGGCAAAGTATCTAATACGTATCCAGGGGTTATGATACTTACAATGGAGCAGAACTTCGTTATTTAGGGGGTATTAGACCCGAGTATTATACCTATTGTGAGAGATTTACGTTTAGAAAGAAAGAAATGAACGAGTTTTGATGAAACCCGAAGCCTGCTACTTATAGTGCCTCATCTCGACTTTTACGCGGCCCGCGTAAGATTTAACAAAGGGCTACGCGGCCCGCGTCAACTATGGTCAATGACGTAGGTGATCCGGGTCAACTAGTAGGTTCAACACGAGTCGGACACGTGTCAGCACCGGGCAGTGCCGCACTTTTGATCTCTAGCGGCCCGCGTAAGATCCCTAAGGGGTTTACGCGGCCCGCGACAAACTCAAAAATTGATTTTTTTAATTATTTTTAATAATATTTAAGGTATTCGGGGCCCGTTTTCACGTTTGGGGTGTATTTTAGGACATATTGGGATATTTTAAAATATACTAGCGTGTCGGAAAAATTATGAGGGTGTCGGTTTTCTTTAGGGTTGTTATATCCTCCCCACCTTGTTTTAGAGCTCGTCCTCGAGATCTATTGGAATAGGTGTGGATATTTCCTTTGCATTTCTGATTCAAGCTCCCATGTATGCCCAGGTCCTCTTTTGGAGTCCCACTTCACTTTGACCAGAATTAATCTCTTATGCTTGAGGTTCTTGATTTTTCTGTCTTCAATCTGTAGAGGCTTTTCTACAAACTTGAGTTGTTCATTTACCTCTATATCTTTAAGAGGTACCATCAGATATTTATCAGCTAAGCATTTCTTGAGATTAGATACATGAAACACATTATGTATTCCTGCCATTTCCTCTGGCAGTTGTAGCTGATATGCTACATGTCCTATTCTTCTAATAATCTCAAAAGGTCCAACATACCTGGGACTTAGCTTTCCTCTTTTGATGAATCTTACCACTCCTTTCCAATGAGATACTTTCAACAACACTTTATCTCCTACTTGAAATTCCAATGGTTTGCGTCGGTTATTGGCATAGCTCTTCTGTCGATCACGTGCTGTTTTCAGTCGTTCCTTGACTTGAATGATCTTGTCGGTTGTTTCCTGCACTATCTCAGGTCCAGATAGTTGCTTCTCCCCAATTTCTGCCCAACAGACTGGGGTTCGACACTTTCGTCCATAAAGTGCTTCGAATGGTGCATCATTGATACTTGTGTGATAACTATTATTATAAGAAAATTCTATTAAAGGTAAGTGACCGTCCCAATTACCTCCGAAATCAATTACACAAGCTCTAAGCATGTCTTCCATTGTCTGAATTGTCCTTTCGCTTTGTCCGTCCGTTTGAGGATGATAAGCGGTGCTTAGATTTAACTTGGTTCCCATTGCTTTTTGGAAACTTGACCAAAAATGAGAGGTAAAACGGCTATCCCTATCAGAAACAATTGATAAAGGTATTCCATGTAATGAAATACTTTCATTTACATATAATTTAGCTAGCTGTTCCATACTGAAAGTTTCTTTCATTGGTAGGAAATGAGCTGACTTGGTTAGTCTATCTACAATCACCCAGATTGTATCATTTCCTTTCTTTGTTTTAGGTAATTTAGTAACAAAATCCATTGTTATCAATTCCCATTTCCACACTGGCATTTCTAACTGCTGTAATAAACCTGAGGGTTTTTGATGTTCAGCTTTAACTTGTGAGCACGTTAAACATTTAGAAACATAGACTGCTATGTCCTTTTTCATTCCTATCCACCATAAATTTTTTCTTAAATCCTGGTACATTTTATCACTTCCTGGATGCATCGTATACTTAGAATTATGGGCTTCTTCTAATATACGATGACGTAGGTTTCCTAATTTAGGTATCCACATTCTCTTTTTACGGAATCTCCAAATTCCATCTGTTCTTTGTTCTAATTCCTTTAGCATACCTTTTAACTTTTCAGTATCCTCCTTGATTACTGATTTTTGTGCTTCTCTTATCTGATCATATAAATCTACTTGTAGATTTAATTTAAGAGAAAGTACCCTTTTTGACTTTTCATGATACTTTCGACTTAAAGCATCAGCAACTACATTTGCCTTTCCTGCATGATACTGGATATCACAATCATAATCACTAAGCATTTCCATCCAGCGTCTTTGTCTCATATTCAATTCCTTTTGCCCGAAAACATACCTTAAACTCTTATGATCAGTGAATATGGTAAACTTACTACCATAAAGGTAATGTCTCCAAATCTTAAGGGCATAAATTATAGCTCCTAATTCCAAATCATGGGTTGAATAATTCTCTTCATGATTCTTAAGTTGTCTGGATGCGTAAGCTATAACCTTTTGGCGTTGCATTAATACACATCCATAACCCAGTTTGGAAGCGTCACAATATACTATAAAATCTTTAGTTCCTTCTGGTAACGCTAATATGGGTGCATGGGTTAATCTATTCTTAAGAATTCTAAAAGCTTCTTCTTGCTTTGGTCCCCATTCAAACTTAATGGATTTACAGGTTAATTTAGATAAAGGAATGGCTATTCTAGAGAAATCTCGAATAAACCTTCTATAATAACCGACCAATCCTAAGAAACTTCTAACCTCGGTTGGTGACTCAGGGGTTTTCCATTTAGTAATTGCCTCGATTTTTGTGGGATCCACATGAATTCCTTCATGATTGACTAAATGTTCAAGAAATTGTACCTGTTCTAACCAAAACTCGCACTTTGAAAATTTAGCATAAAGCTTTTCCTTTCTTAATAGACTTAAAAGTAAGTGCAAATGTTTTGCATGATCTTCCTTACTTTTAGAATAGATGAGAATATCATCTATAAAGACAATTCTGAATTTATATGGTTTACATATTCGGTTCATCATGTCCATAAATGCGGCTGGGGCATTGGTTAAACCAAATGGCATGACAGTAAATTCATAATGGCCATACCTTGTCCTGAATGCGGTTTTAGGAATGTCCTCTTCCTGTACCTTTAATTGATGATATCCTGACCTTAAATCGATTTTAGAGAAAAATCGAGCTCCTTGCAATTGATCGAACAGATCATTGATTCTTGGTAATGGGTACCGGTTCTTAATCGTGACCTTATTTAATTCACGGTAGTCAATGCACATACGCATTGATCCGTCCATCTTTTTAACGAATAAAATCGGTGCTCCCCACGGCGATGAGCTTGGTTGTATGAATCTCTTCTCTAATAATTCATCTAACTGTTTCTTCAATTCCTGCATTTCGGCGGGTGCCAAACGGTAGGGTGTTTTGGCAATTGGTGATGTTCCTGGTAATAGATGGATTCTGAATTCGACTTCTCTGTCTGGCGGTAGCCCTGGCAATTCTTCTGGAAAGACATCTGAAAACTGAGACACTACTGGAATGTCTTTTAATTCTTTTCCTTCAGTGTTAGTGATTATAGAAATCAAACACACTATAGACCCTTTTCTTATATAGCTTGCAGTTTTCATCACAGAGATGAATTTCGTGGATCTAGATGGTTTATCACCTTTAATTGTGATCTTTTCACCTTTTGGTGAATTTACTTGAATTAACTTTTGATCACATAAAATACTGGCTTTATTGGCTATTAACCAATCCATTCCTAATACAATATCAAATCCTGCCAGATTCATGGGATAAGGATTTGCCATAAACTTTTGGTTTAAAAATTCTATTCTTGCTCCATGCAAGATTTCAGAAATCCTAACCGTTTCTCCATTTGTTGTCTCTACTAGACATTCTTGTGGTAGTTTAGTTAATGACTGATTTAGAAGTTTGCAAAATGAAGTATTAATAAAACTTTGGTTTGCACCAGAGTCAAATAATACCTTAGCAAAAACATCATTAACTAAAAACGTACCGGTTATCATGTCTGGAATCATCTTGGCTTCATCTGCAGTCAGGATGAATGCTCTAGCATTTTTAGTGTTCTTGTTGTTCGCAGCTGGAGCCAATTTCGGACAGTTCGGCTTGATGTGGCCTTTTTCTCCACAGTTGAAGCACATCCCATTATTAGGTTTTCTCCTGCAATCTTCTTCCTTGTGTCCTGGCATCTTGCAGAAATTGCAGGGAGTGGAGCATTTTCCCGAATGCTTCCTCTTGTAGACTTTGCAGTATAGTGCAGAGGTAGATCCTACATTCCTACGGTTGGAATTCCCAAAACGGAATTCTTGGGTAAGCCTTTGTGCTAGGTTTCTCCTCTGGTCTTCTTCTCGTGTACGGATTAATTCATCTATCAAGGTGTTTGCTAGTTCTACAACTTCTTCTATGGTTTGGGGTCTAGCTGCCTTGACTACATGTCTAATCTCTCGAATTAATCCCCATATGTAACGGGAGATTAATACCGGTTCAGGTGATGCAAGGGATTGTACTATTCTAGCATATTCGAAGAATGTAGTAGTATAACCCTTACTATCCACCCCTGTCATCCTAAGGTTCAGAAACTTATTTGCTATATGTTCCTTTTCATTGGGAGGGCAGAATTTCCTTTCTACCATATTCTTAAATTCTTCCCATTCCATATTATAAATCCTATCACTTCCTCTAGACTGGAGGATAGTGTTCCACCATTCTAAGGCTGAGTTCTTAAATAGATTAGAAGCAAACATTATTTTGTCTTCTTCAGCACACTTGCTTATTTTTAAAACAACCTCAGTCTTTTCTATCCAGCGTAGAGTTGCAATGGGTCCTTCATTGCCCGAGAATTCTATTGGTTTGCAGGACCAGAATTCTTTATAAGAACAACCATAAGCATGGTTCTTCTTCTTTTGGGAATGGGCACTTGAAGTACGGGTCCATTCTTCACGCTGTGTTCTGGTTCAGTTGGTCGCTTACTGCTATGCTTACTTTTATTATTCGCTTCCTGAACAGTTTGAATAATAAATGACATTGCATCTATAATTCCTTGTGCCACTATGTGTTGGATAGCATTATTATCCACTTGGTTTCCATTGTTATTGATGCTTGGATTCTCATTAACCAAGTTAATGTTACTCTGGTTATCGTTATTCAGATTTTCTTGATTTCCTCCGTCGGCCATCTGAATTTTAAACATTTATCACGTATTAATATCACAAAATAATATTTAATATAGCCAATCACATGACACGCATTTTGGTCAAAAGCGTCGATCATTGCGACTTACTCTATTCATATACTATGCATCTATTACATACCAGTACTGAAATTAAAATTACAATACCGACTGAAATTTAAAGTTACACTGCTAGTAATAGGCATCCGTAATTTTTTTCATACACATACACACATATTATATTATTTTATTATTATTATCATTATTACTACCGTTTCCACCATCACATTCATGGATATGGATTCATCCAAAAATCCATATTGCGCTCGTCATACTTCCAGACGAGTCGCTCTCCCACCTGTCTCATTCGTTCACTACTCTCTAGAATTTCCTCACCAAATGTCCTAAGTTCTTGTACATTGTCTGCACTCATTGACGGTGCAGGTTCTAGGACTAGGTTCGGAATCTGGGGTGCGGGTTCCTGCTACGGAGGTGTAGGGGCCTGAAATTGGTAAGGATTCTCTAAAATCTCCCTAATGAATACATCGGGGTAATAGGGATCTAAAGGATCCAAACCTGGGTAGGCTCCTATGTTTGGCATGGGCATGTCTTCATGTATCGGGTAACGTTGCACATAGTCCCTATTATCGTCCCACCAGGGGTCGTAATTTGGGTCTAAGGGGTTTGGTGCAGGTACCCTAAGTATTTCCTCCGGATTAAAATCATGCAATTCTACTTGATTTTCAGGGTTTTCTATTTCCATCGGTTGGTCAGGAATTGGTGATTGTGGTTGGGGTGCTATCATTTGTTCCAAATTAGGGTCAGTTGCAGTGGTTGCTAAGATGTGGATGTTGGCTATACCTCTATTAATCATATCCTGGGCATAGGCATCGGTTTCTCTTTTAGCTGCTGCTAGTGCTCTCTGGTCTTGTAACTTTTTCATACGCTTCCTACGCTCGTGTGCCCCTCGACTGAACCATCCTCTCTTTTTCTAAGGGAATGACTCTTCAGACTGAGCCTTAAACACGAATATTCCTTCTTCCGTATCAGCAGAGTACCCTGAGAAGAGGAGGTGCCTTCGCTTCTAGGCGATCCAGACAATTGACGATACGCGTCAGATGGTCCTTGGTCGCTCATACTGTAAACTAACAAATAGTCAAATAACACATAACAAGAAATACAATTATGCACGTATTTTCGTAATTTATTTCCTAACAATTTGAATTTTGATGTCAGCAGAACACTTCTGTGGCTGAATCAGTGGCTTAGCTCTGATACCACCTTCTGTCGCAACCCCCGTCCCCCTATACAAATATAGGAACGGGCGGCCACGAGCCAGTTTTGGTGGTATCTGGTATTGTCTAATTTTGGCAGCGGAATTTACATCAGGATCGTAGTTAGGAAATATTTTATCAGAGTAAAATACCACACTTTTATAATATTGAATACATGGGGGTAAAACCCAAGTTTTCAGTACACGCATTTTCATAGGAATGAATCCTATTTTTATTTAATAAAAACATCTATTGATTTTAGGTAACTTTATTGCCACTTTTCCAAGACTTCAGTGCTGTCCAACTGGCTTCTATTTGGCTTTCACAGTTTGTTACCTGAAACGCGTTTTAAAAACATTTGTCAGTGGGAAATACTGGTGAGTGAAGCCCAGTTTAATCAAGTTTAAATAAAATCATTGTACAGTATTGAGGGCGGTCTTGCAATTACATTTGTTTCCAAGTCATACTAATTACCACCCACGGTACTGTCAACCCGACTTGTGGAAAATTACTCCTCGCAAGGCAGTAACTAATTTTGTATACAAAACCCCAACATACCGACGATAATTGTATCCTTACAAATACTCAATAACTGTTTAATGTATAATTAATCGTGTGAGGTTTTGTAAAAACAGTTAACAAAAAGGAGATTACTCACTTTGCTGTCTTAGATTATCCTTTAGGGTTTCCTGGTGACAATCTATAATTTACACAATTGCACACATGTTAGTATAATAACCCATTTTAACATTAGTAATATCCTCCCCGAGACGGCATTCCAACGACTACGTCGAGCAGAACTATAACAGCCTTTACGGAACCCTAGATCAATCGGGCAGAGTATCTAATACGTATCCAGGGGTTATGATACTTACAACGGAGCAGAACTTCGTTATTTAGGGGGGTATTAGACCCGAGTATTATGCCTACTGTGAGAGATTTATGTTTAGAAAGAAAGAAATGAACGAGTTTTGATGAAACCAGAAGCCTGCTACTTATAGTGCCTCATCTCGACTTTTACGCGGCCCGCGTAAGATTTAACAAAGGGCTACGCGGCCCGCGTCAACTATGGTCAACGGCGTAGGTGATACGGGTCAGCTAGTAGGTTCAACACGAGTCGGACACGTGTCAGCACCGGGCTGCACCACACTTTTGATCTCTAGCGGCCCGCGTAATATCCCTAAGGGGTCTACGCGGCCCACGACAAACCCAAAAATTGATTTTTTTTTTTAATTATTTTTAATAATATTTAAGGTATTTGGGGCCCGTTTTCACGTATGGGGTGTATTTTAGGACATATTGGGATATTTTAAAATATATTAGGATGTCGGAAAAATTATGAGGGTGTCGGTTTTCTTTAGGGTTGTTATATTGAGTCCCTATGTTTTGAGATAACCAAACAGTCTTTTTATTACACCCTGCAGAAATTTGGTCCACCTCTTCTCGTGCAGACGTTTGCAGATGTGGTCCGCAGACTACATACCTTTTACATCTGAAAAAACAAACACCACCTAAAATATCCCTTTCTTTAGAAAAATAAAAATAAAATACATATCACACACTCAAACACAACCATTCTCCTTCTCTATTCTCTCTCTATAGACAACAACCAAAGCCGCCACCAGATAAGTTTCTACACCTCTGCTCAAATGGTCGTATCACCGGAGCATCAAAACCTTCAATGCATACATTTATAACGGCACATATCTATACTCTTACCTCCTCAAATCATGCATACAAACCCACTCACTCTCACTTGTTCAATAGCTCCATTGTTTAATAATCACCTTTGTATGCTCTTCCATTAGGTTTGTCACTCATATGTAAAGTTTGGTCAATCAAAGGTTGCAGTCAAGTTGTTCAACGTAATTCCCAAGAGAAACATCATGTCTTGTAACATTTTGATTGGAGGGTTTGTGCAAACTGGTGAATTGGATCAAGCACGCAAGTTGTTTGATGAAATGCCTGAGAGAAATATCGCGATGTGGAATTCTATGGTTGCGGGGTTGACATATTTTGAATGTAATGAGGAGGCTTTAAGGCTTTTGTTCGAAATGCGTGTTTTGGGTTTTTACGCGGATATGTTTTTCTCGGCTATTTAGGAAGTTTTGCAGCTGGTTTACGTGTTTTTTTATATGGATGGTGTTTGGGATTCCTTCTCAAAAACAACTTATTAACTTATATAAGTCATAAGTTACAAATACTACCTTCTCATTTTTAACTTCTCAACACACATAAACAACTTAAATAAGCTAACCTAAACACTATAAAAACAACTTATTAACTTTCATAAGTCAATAAGTTATAAGCTAACCCAAACACCCTAATGGTTTGTTTTTTTCAATGCTTTTCAAGATTGTGCTGGTTTAAGGAGTTTAAATGCAGGTCGTTAGATTCACGCGTATCCAAAAAAAAATGTAATATTTTATTAACAAAAAGTAGCGATTTTTATAAAAAAAATATTAATTTTTTTTGTGTGTGTTTTTATATTTTTTAGGTATTTTTGATTGTGTTCACACTGGTTCTCGCAATAAAGGGGTGGTTCCTAACGAATCCATCTCCTATATATATAGAAAGTGTATGATACAAAACCTCTTATCATACTTCACGTACGTGACAAGCAGATTAAGACGCGTGGCAGAGATTAATTTTTCTCAATAAGGACAAATTAGTCATTTATCGTTTATCAGCAGGGTAATTTAGACATTTACTATGAGCAAGAGAAGATCGCGAGTTCGTTATCCCCTGCATCCCGGTAATTATGATTCGAATCAGTTTCAAATATTTTCCATTTTTTAAACTATTAAATTAGCGGTTATAGGTGTGTGATTAGGGTTATGATCAATTATTGTTTTCAATGGATCCACAGAGCAGTAATGCACGAAGCACAGATGATTTTGAAATTGAAGATGATGAAGTCCATGGCGTTCATGATGTTGCTGAGCATTTGAGGAATCCGACATCTGACAACAACGTTCTATTAGACGATCTGACAAGTAAGTTGTCAATTAAACTTTTTAATTGCTAGAAATCAACGTAATTATTGTTTTTTGATGTTAATATGTTTGTCATTCATCATTATTTGATCATTATTATTGTGAAATGATTGTATTATTAATACCGCATGTTATAGTCCGTATAGTGTAAGAGGCATGTATAGTTTTTGTTGTTTGTTCTTAAAACCGCATGTTGTATATTGTATAAACTTAACATGCGTTATTATTATAAAGTAAACAGTACTGACTGACTGGCATCCGCCTGTTGAATACAACATGCGTGATTACCTGCATTGCTAAGATTTTTTTTAAATGCTTGAGTGTTTGTTTGTTTTAGAGCTCATGTTTTTTTGTCCTTTCAAAATGTGTAGAGGAAAGATTGTATATTCCTGAGGTGGATTCATCATGTATTCCCGTTATAGGAATGGAATTTAGTTCCACTGAGCAAGCATATGTTTTTTATTAGACATATGCCAAGAAACCAGGGTTCTCTGCTCGAAAAGGAAGTGAACATCATAGTTGTGGTATTATCAAGACTAAGTATTTTGTGTGTTCTAAGGAGGGGCATAAAACATAGGCTTTTGATGATTCTTTTTCGAAGTTGGCTAAGCCTTATAAAAGTAGGAATAGACCGACTATTCGAACCAGTTGTAAAGCACAAATTAAGCTTTGTTCGACGGATGGGTGTTGTATAAGGTTGATAAGTTTCTTGAAGCGCACAATCATTCATTTGTGTACCCTAAAGATATTCATTTATTACCGGCATATAGGCATCTTTCTGAAACACAAGAAGAGATGATATGGGAGCTTGGTACTTTAAATCTTGGGCTAGTGAAAGCCTTTAATATAATGAGAAAAAGATACGGAGGTTTTGAAATGTTGGCATAAGCATTGACGACTGCAAGAATTTTAGAGCTAGGATACATAGCTATACAGGAGAGTATGATGCATATATGGTTATCAATAGGTTAATCGATAAAAAACAGTTTATGGTTGATTATTCATTTGTACATTCAGTTGATGAAAACAAGCGCTTAACTGGCCTGTTCTGGCCAGATGGTTTCTGCAAACGCAACTATACTGAGATTAGAGATGTCATATCCTTCGATGCTACGTTCAAAACCAACAAGTTAGTGTTTATTATAATGCTTTAACTTTTATTTTTTTGTATAATTTTGTTGTTTTTTTTATTCTATTTATTTCATCATTTGTAGGTATAAAATGGTTTTTATACCATTTACTGGTATTGATAACCATTGTCGGAATGTGACGCTTGGAGCCGGGTTGCTAGGAACCAAAAGTACTGAATCATACAAATGGCTCTTACAATCATTTTTAGACTCATTTGGTCAGCAGCCGAAGGTGGTCATCACTGATCAGGACCCGGCGATGAAACAAGCTATCGAGGTTGTGTTTGATAAGAGTAGGCACAGATTATGTATGTGGTACATAATGAAGAAAGTTGCCGATAAGGTTAGATACAAGTACAGCATGCGTGATTACAATTACAACATGCGTAATAATTATAAAGCTTTCTGATTTTTATATGCATTTTTACAACAAGCGTGATTAATTCTTCATGATGCGTTATTATTTCCTACATTCTGTTATTGTCAATGTTTATGTCATTCTTTTTTTTAATAAGCGGGACATGAGTTGTGTAACAACGAGGATTTCAAGAGACGTATGTGTGATATTGTGTGGACTGATTTGATTGCGCCAAAAACGTTTGAGAGAGATTGGAAACTGATAATGATTGAATTCGGTCTAACCGAAAATAAATGGATTTACGATATGTTTGCCATGAGATCTTCGTAGATACCGGCGTACTATCGTCATGAGCCTATGTCCGGGCTCATGTGGACCACCTCCAGATCAGAGAGCGAAAACCATTTTTTCTGTCAAATGGCGAATTCTCAACTTACCCTTGTTGAGTTTTTTAACCATTTTGATGGGGCAATGGACGTGCAAAGGTTCAACCATCGGAAAAATGACCATATTTCTAGAAATACAACCCCAGACAACTGGTCTGAAACTACCTTAGAGGACGATGCTATGAAAATTTACATGACGCCCATCTTTTGTGATCAACATACAGAGTTATATGCAACTCTGTCTGAGTGCCTTCCTATGGAGACTAAAATTGAGGGGGAGATGTTGAAGATATCTATGAAAGATTTCAAAGCCCACGGTGAAGGTTTTCTAGAGATAACAGTATGTAGGAGTACTTTATAGGACAACTTGCGTTATTACATAACAACATGCGTAATTATCCATGAATATTAATTTTCAATTTTTTATGTAGGTTTGTTTCAAAACGGGGAAAGATGTAATTGGATCATGCAGTTGTCGTAGGTTTGAACAATATGGATTGTTGTGCAAACATATATACTTTGTGTGCAAGATGTTCAAAGTGAAAGAAATTCCCAATAAATATATTATCAGAAGATGGATGAAAGACGTGGTGCCAAATGATCTAAATAACACATTTGATTTAAAAGTTGATGCTAATGATGAGCATAAAAAGGCTAAGGAGGTTGCCTATGAGATAATGCATACTGGAGAATATCTTGTTAGTAATTTGATCAGAGATTTTGATTAGCTAGTTCTAGTCAGGGATCAAATGAGGCAGTTGAAAGAAAAGGTTGATGAACTTCGCATAAGCAAGCCAAGTGATCCTAAGTTTGATAGATATTCAAGGTTAATCTGTCACACCCCAACCGATGGCGGAATCATCGGGGCGCGGCACTAGGTAAATCAGATTGCTCAAGAGAATCCATAACAACTATATTGCGACAGTATTTAATGCGTTCATTAACCCATACTAATAAACAATTACAATCACATAAGCTGTCACGAATTTTCCTATTCTCTAAAACAATTCAAATCCGACAACCTAGATTTTAGGTGTGTTTCTAGACTTCCTAGCTTGATTTGATGTAGACTGTGACTAAACCTGCAACATACGTTAAAATAATGTCAATACAAAAGTATTGGCGAGTATACAGGTATGATATGTAATAGTGTAATAGATAAAAGTTGCGAATTTCCACATACATAAACGTAATACACGACATATATACTCACAAAACCGATACTACCAGCTAAGTCCTCGAGCTGCGATTGCTAAACTTGACCCCGTCGGGCGCAATAGTAATATACTAGTCATGGTGGGACGTCGCGAGTATAAGTCCTAGCACATATGTAACTAGCATCACGTATAACTATGCACGTAAGTCATTCGCAAGTGATAAGTAGTTTAAGCATTTGATGTAATTCGATTTGATAGCAACGTATGTTACACCCAAAAGTGCAAAAGCAAAAAGGGTTCAAGTATACTCACAGTCGGTGTTTGGCAAGCAAACACAACTTGATTGGATTGATGGGAGCGCGTCTGAGATTAGCCTGGTTACAGTTTGATAGCGTAAGCGTCAAACAGTGCGTTAAACGGTGGCAAGTGAACCAAGTGTCGAATGGTAATCCGATCGGATGGCAATCCGATTGGATGGCCAGTTGATCGGGTGGCAATCCGTTCGGATGGTCATCCGATCGGATGACCATTCGATTGGATTGTTACCTTGGTTGGTGATGAGGTGTTTGTGTATGATGGTTACCCTTTTGAAGTTTTCGTTGTAGCATTTTGAAAACATAGAAGTATCTCTACCTTTCAGGTCGGTCGATCGAACGGCCGTTCGATCGGGTGGCAACTCGATCGGGTGGCTGTTTGATCGGACGGTGATCCGATCGGCAAGACACTTTGGTTGATGATAAGTTCACAGCAGACTGGTCGCTCGATCGGGTGGTAGTCCGATCGGGTGACAATCCATTGGAACTGATGTGCAATGAAGATTTGTAAAACGTTTAAGTGTTGAGGATCCAAAGTCAGCCGATCGGATGATCGTTCGATCGGAAAGCAATCCGATCGGACGGCAATCCATTCGTCGTTCAGATCCTTGAATGTTTGAAAATTGTTTAAGTCTTGATACCAAGTGCAATCTGATCGGATTATGGGTCGATCGGGTGGCAGTCTGATCGGGCGGTAATCCGATCAGACGACAATCCGTCCCGCAGCCTGATCATTTCACAACTTGTTTATTTTGTTAAGTTTCTGCGATTTGATCGAGACGGTATGACTACGAGCTAAACAATGGAAACTCCACCCAGTCCAAGTCATTGGATCTGATGGGAATCACCCCGTCCGATCAGTTAACTGTTCTCGACGGTTATTTGTGTTTAACACGATAAGCCGGTCATCTCGTTGATAGGAACCAGTTCTCAAACCGACACTTCACTAGAGACAGAGTAGAAGTCTGTACGAGCTCTGTTGCTACCAGTTTTGAGTGAAAAGTTAAGAAAGTTTGAAGAAAAGCTTAGAAAACTTAGATTCGGCTTAGATTTTAGGTGAGATTAGTGTTTATACACCGTGGAATCTATCAGTCTGGACTGTTCTTGATGAGATGAGGTCACACTTCATTATCCCTAAGAACTCCATGATGACATCACCTTAGAATGGCTCAAATCCGAAGATCTAGCGGTGGAAAAGTGAGATCTGATGGTGAAAAAGATGAAGAAGTGTGTGTAGATTATAGAAGTACAAGATTTAGGTCGGAAACATACAAGAATCGCGAGAAATCGAGAGAAAAGGGTCCAAGAGTGTGCTGGTCGAGTGAGAGCTGTCACATCACTATTCAAGTGATGTGACAAGTGCTATTTATAGGTGAAGGGGAGTGGAGGTGATGCAGTTCATCGGATCGGACATATGTCCGATCGAGCGACACCTCGATCGGGTGGCAATCCGATCGGATGCTAGTCCGATCGGATGGCCATCCGATCGATCGGTCAGTCGATCGGTGGCATCCCGCGAGTTGTGTTTCGGTGTTTCGATGAGCGTTGCGATAGTTTTGGTTACACATTTTCATATATATATATATTATAATTAATCACAAAAGGTCGTACATACGTATTTACATTCCCCAGTTTGCGTTGCGATAGTCGGGTTTCGTTTCGAGTTTGCGTTACTTGCGACACATCACGGCTATCGAGGAGGGTAGAATAGGTCCTCACTCAACGTCATCGTGAGTGTTAGTATGTGCGATGAGACGTGTTATGCTACAATGATCAACGGGGTACCACCCACTCGTATTGCCATCATCGTCACGACGGTCGGTGGGGTAGTACGCACTCGTAGAGTCATTGTTAGCTCTAATGTTTGCGTTAATGTATTATGCGAAAATAGCGTTGTAATAGTGATGTGTGCAAAATGCAACATGTAAATTACATCAATTGTGGCATAAAACTAACCCTTTTTTAGTACTAATGTTGGAAAAAGTGTGTTTTTGTCTTCCTTTTGTATTTTCAGGATTAAATGAGCTCAAATAAACAAAAGAAGCAATAAGGCAGCTAAATCTAACAAAAATAAAAGAACAGGGATAAACGTGGCATGCCCGACCTCCCGACAGCAAAACAAGAAAACAGAAGGCTGAACACGCCCCGTGCTCAGTGAGCACGGGGGCGTTCCAAAGTGTAAGCAGAAAAGACAAAGCAGTAGAAGCTTCTATCACCCACCACGGGGGCGTGCCCAGCGGACACGGGGCCGTGGTCAACTCTAAGATTCGCAGAATCTGGGGAAATCTTGATAGTACAGATACGCTTCTGCACACGGGGTCGTGCCCAGCGGACATGGGGGCGTGGTCAACTAATGCAGACAAACTGCAATTAATGAAGACAGAGAAGAAGGATGGACACGGGGCCGTGCCCAATGGACACGGGGCTGTGCCCGAGCTGCTGTTCAGGCTATAAATATGGGTGCTTGGCTCATTTGCAAACCATCCCTTGGCACACCACCTCTCTCACACTTAACCCACCACTCACCACCATCACAACACCATCATCCATTGTCCATCATAGAGTGCGTGAGTCGTCTCGGGATCCAAGATTGATCGTAAGAGTTCTTGACAATCAAGGCCATGTTTGCCTAAGTCTCTTACATCACTTGGTGAAGACAAGTGTCTAGTGTAATACTTTTTATTTTTAATCTTTTCGCACTTTTTACTTGGTTATGTATTAATGACTTTAATAACTAGTTTCTTATGTTGAAGGTGATTCTTCCTTATCGTTTGTCCGTGGTGTCTTGGCATTATTTTACTGTCTATATAAAATAAAAGATTTTCACCATTCATATCTCCATGGTATGGAGATATGTTGGCTACCTGGTCAGGGGTTAAGGGAACAGTCTGGTAAGAGTCTTGCCTTGTTCAGTGTATAGATCCTGCAAGGACCTGGGTCAAATTTAGTAGGACCTCCTTCAATACCCACCGGTATTGGATGGCGGGGGTCCAAACTCTTTGATCCCCTCATATGTAAGCTACTATTAATACTTTAACCCGGCTACTTAGGACTGTATCCCTGCTGACTCAGACTACTTAGCCGAGGGTAACGTCACCTTCAAAAGAGGGGCCTACCATAATATGCATTAATAACTTAATTAATTATCTTTCAATAATCCAACCCTTTAGGATTGTATCCTTGCTGACTCAAACTACTGGGTTGAGGGTAACGTCACCTTCAAAATAGGGGCCTACTACAATAACTAAGATAATCTCTTAAAAAGTGCAAAAGTGCGGAAATAATCAAAGGTTACACTAAACACGAGTCGGAGCCAAGTGATTCATCTTGTCTATCTGTTTTATTTTTATTTTATTTTCAGTATTTTAGTTAGTTTTATTTTTCTTAGTTTAAAACATTTTTCTAACTTTTGATTTGATTAGACGTTGAGGATAAACCGGTACTAAAAGCTCTTGTGTCCTTGGACGACCTCGGTATCTTACCAACACTATACTACGCTCACGATGGGTGCACTTGCCCATATGTGTGTTTAGTGTTAGTAAATATCGTGTTTTATAAATTTAAAACTTGACTAAAAAGTGTAAAAGGGCTTAAAATATACATTAAAAACATATACACACTTACGCACATCAAGTTTTTGGCGCCATTTTTACACTTTCAACTATCCACATAACACGGGGCCGTGTCCAGCCTCTGTTTCCGTCATTATTTTTTGTTTTCTGCTCTCGAGACTCTGTTGTGGTCTGCTGAGTGATTCTTATGGATCAATACTCAGGAGGTTACAACTACACCTATGAGGATGATGATTATAGGGAAGATTATTGCACCAATTGCGGTAACACTCACTCGGTTAAATATTGTGACTTATTTCAACCATCCACTTCATACACCTACTATGAGGAGCCCAGGTACGAGCCATCAACTTCATACACATCCTATGAAGACCAAAGGTATGAACCTTCTCCCTCATACTCATATTTTGATGAACCAAGGTATGAGCCTTCATACTCATACTTTGAGGAACCAAGATATGAGCCACCACCTTCGTATGCTTATTATGAGGAACCATGGCGTGAACAACCCACCTCATATGAGTATTACGAAGAACAAAATTACAACCCTTATCCATCATATACTTACAATGAAGAACAATGGTGTGAACCATCTACTTCCTATGAGTATTATGAGGAACAAAGGATCGAACAACCGGATTCAAGCTTTGAAAATCCCGATCCTTACTCTATCACCGAAGTGACCGATAGGATATTAGAACACATTAAAACTATCGAACATTGCATATTGGAATCTCGCGCAAGGGAATAATTAAATAAAAAAGAGATAGTTGAAAGTGTAAAAATGGAAGAACAAATAAGTGAAAAACCGACACATGAGTTAAACAACGAAAAAGGTGAGTCCATTAATGTTAAAATTCAAGAAGAGTCTAATTTTGAAGAAATTAATCTCTTGTCACCTTCTTTTGAAAATCATTGTTTAGTACCCACTCATGCTAAGTTTTTAAAAGAGTTAAACACTAACACTAAAATTGACGAAACGGTAAGCATTAAGTTAACTAATGATCAAACCTCGCTAATAAAAGAAGACCAATTTGAAATCAACATTACACCGGTTCCATGTTTTTTTCAAAATTTGTTTATTAGTAATGTCACAATCGATAAAGATCTTTGCGTTAATATAATGCCCAACTACATTTTCGAAAAATTAAGTATTAGTGATTTTTCTCTACTTCAAATACCCATTTTTCTATCCAATCGGAAAGTAATAAAATCAATCGGCGTAGTTGAGGATGTCTTGGTTCAAACAAATCAAATGGTAATCCCAACAGACTTTGTCATCCTCGATGACGCTCCTCTAGTGTTGGGACGACCCTTTGTAAAAACCCACGAAGCTTTGAAAAACCGGAAGAACAACAATCTATCAATTCAATCATGGGCATTTAAAAAGAGTGTCGATCTTTAGCGTTCAATGAAATATCCATTCGGCAATAATGACCCCCTATTTGAAGATGAAGATGAACCACCCGATACAAGTGAAAAGATTGACCACTTTGTTGAAGAAGAGGTTGCCATAGAACAAACTTTTAAAGTTCTTGATCAAAATGAGCTATCAAATAAGGAGTCTACTAAAGACCCACCACTTGAGCTCAAAGAACTTCAAAAAGGTTTGGAATATGCTTTTCTAGACAAAGATGGTAAATCACCTGTAATTATTTCATCTAAATTAAGTAGTTTAGAAAAATAAAAATTAATTAAACTTTTGAAAAAACACAAAAATGCAATCGCTTGGAAGCTTGTAGACATTAAAGGAATAAGTCCTTCCATGTGCACACACAAAATTTTAATGAACGATGACTACAAATCGGTATTACAACCACAACATCGAGTACATCCAAATGTTCAAGAAATGGTTAAAAACGAAGTCATCAAATTACTTGATGCCGGACTTATTTACCCAATCTCCGATAGTCCTTGGGTGAGTCTCGTCCAAGTAGTTCCAAAGAAAGGAGGTGTGACGGTAATAACTAACGAAAAGAATGAATTAATACCAACGAGAACCGTCACAGGATGGAGAGTATGTATAGATTATAGACGATTAAATGAAGCAACAAGGAAAGATCACTTTCCTTTGCCCTTCATTGATCAAATGTTAGAAAGATTATCCGGTCATAAATTTTATTGTTTCTTGGATGGTTTTTCAGGTTACTTTCAAATCCCGATAGCACCCGAAGACCAAGAAAAGACAACCTTCACATGTCCCTATGGAACTTTTGCTTATCGACGCATGCCATTCGGTCTATGTAATGCCCCCGCAACATTTCAACGTTACATGGTGGCCATCTTCCGTGACATGATAGAAAAGACAATGGAAGTCTTCATGGACGACTTTTCTATCTCTGGGGATTCGTACGACCAATGCCTCGATAACCTTGAATGAATGCTATCCCGATGTGTGGAAACTAACCTCGCCCTTAATTGGGAAAAATGCAATTTCATGGTAACGGAGGGAATAGTACCCGGTCACAAAATCTCGAGCGAAGGAATGGAGGTTGATCGAGCCAAAATAGACACTATTTCTCGATTACCACCCCCGTCCTCCGTTAGAGCTATCAGAAGTTTCTTAGGGCATGCCGGATTTTATAGGCGGTTTATCAAAGACTTTTCAAAAATCTCAAGGCCTCTAACAAAATTACTTGAAAAAGATGCCCCTTTCATCTTTGACAATGATTGCAATCAAGCATTTCTAACCCTAAAGGAAATGCTGATCAATGCACCTATCATGATAGCGCCTGACTGGAAATTTCCTTTCGAAATCACGTGTGATGCAAGTGACTTTGCAGTTGGAGCTGTCTTGGGACAAAGAAAAGAAAATCATTTTCACCCAATTTATTATGCTAGTAAAACACTTAACGATGCACAAGAAAATTACACAACAACTGAAAAAGAATTACTAGCTGTGGTGTTTGCTTTTGATAAATTTCGTTCTTATCTTGTTCTTTCTAAAACAATAGTCTATACAGATCATGTAGCCATTCGATATCTCTTCAAGAAACAGGATGCTAAACCACGTTTGATTCGGTGGATTCTACTCCTCCAAGAAATTGATATTGAAATCAAAGACAAAAGAGGAGCAGAAAACACTGCAGCGGATCATCTTTCACGCTTAGAAGAACCAGCTTTGGAGGCGACCAGGGATGAGCAAATCAACGAAAAATTTCCAACAGAGTCCCTAGAAATGGTGGAGTACAGAGAAGAGCCATGGTACGCCGACTATGCTAACTACTTAGCTAGCGGTATAGTCGCAAAAGGCTGGCCACATCATCAAAGAAAGAAATTCTTTGCTGATGTAAACATTATTTTTGGGAGGATCCTTATCTTTTCAAAATATGTGCCGACCAACTCATCCGACGGTGCGTACATGGTCGCGAAGCACGAAGATTTCTCCGCCATTGTCATGAAGGTCCATACGGAGGACACCATGGTGCCACTAGTACCGCACGAAAGGTATTTGATTCAGGATTTTATTGGCCAACCATTTACAAAGACGCCCAAAGTCTTGTCAAGACATGTGACGCTTGCCAAAAAACAAGTAATATTTCTTCCAAAAACGAAATGCCACAAAATGGTATTCTTGTTTGTGAGATCTTTGATGTGTGGGGACTCGACTTTATGGGACCTTTCCCACCGTCAAAAGGAAACAAATATATACTTGTGGCAGTAGATTACTTGTCTAAATGGGCCGAGGCCAAGGCACTTTCAACAAATGATGGAAGAGTCGTGGTAAGATTTCTGAAAAAAATTATTCTCTCGTTTTGGCACACCTAAAGCATTAATAAGTGATAGAGGTACCCATTTTTGTAACCATCAACTTGAAAATTTTTAACAAGATATGGGGTCTATCACCGGGTCTCAACAGCATATCACCCTCAAACAAACGGACAAGCTGAAGTGACTAATAGAGGTTTAAAAAGAATACTTGAAAAAACCGTAGGGTTAAATAAAAAAGAATGGGCCGATAAATTGGATGATGCTTTATGGGCTTTTCGAACAGCTTATAAAACAACAATAGGTACAACCCCATATAAGCTCGTCTATAGAAAAAGTTGTCATTTGCCAGTAGAAATAGCTCACAAGGCTTACTGGGCAATTAAAAATGTAAACCTTGATTTAGAATTTTCCGGTAAAAATCGATTTTCTAAATTAAATGAATTAGACGAATTAAGGAATTATGCATACTCAAACTCTGAAATTTATAAGGAAAGAATGAAAAACTTGCATGACAAACATATTAAACCAAATGAATTTCGAGTAGGAGATCAAGTTCCATTGTTTAATTCACGACTTTGACTATTTCCTGGTAAATTAAAGTCTAGGTGGTCAGGACCTTTTTCCATCACCCATGTTTTCCCACACGGTGCAGTCGAAATTAAATCTCGGAATGGCATTCCATTCAAATTCAATGGCCAACGGCTGAAGCTCTATCAAGGATTCATTGAGGATGAGGAGGAAGAAGTCTCGCTTCAAACGGTCGAAGAATAAAAGCATCAACATCATACCTGGTAAGTTACGAACAAACGGGTTGACTTCTAAATCGGTAAGTCTTCTAACAAAGTTTTTGGGAAACAAGGGCACTCACACGAGCACTAAAAAAAACTTTGCCCGGCACGGGGCCTTGTCCGCGCAACTGTCGGGATAAATCCCCTTTTCAAAACAGTTTCTTCATTTCCACACGCCCCGTTTCCCCAAAAACGCTCTGGTTCAGGCGATTTTTCTGCAAGATTTCGACGTCTCCTCTACTTCTAACAACATCAAGGTATGATTCTATCATCATTAGTAGTTAGATTAAGCATTTGCATGTAGTTAAAACATCAAAATTTTGGGAAAAAATCTAGGGTTCTTGAACTTCATCCGGATCGAACCCCAAATTTTTGCATAAATCTGTTAGCATTAGTTTAGATTAGTGTTATAGGAAGTAAATACACTTGTATTGTTCATAGATTTGCCCGATTTCTCACAAAAACCCCAAACCCTTGTTTTTGAACCGAAAAAGATCAAATCGAAGGGGTAAACGGTTTGTTTTGGGAAAAACGGCACTTGGGGTTTCATTTTCGGGGGAAACCGCACCTACTGGACCAAAAATTTTCAAGTTTTCGGGACCGGGTCGAAAAATGAAGTTTTTGAGTAACAGACGCCTGGACACGGGGTCGTGTTCGCTGAACACGGGGTCGTGTCCAGCTAACTGTTTTCAGTTTTCTCCGAAATTTCCACTGTTTCGTGCTAACTTTTGGTGTACTCTTTCAGATGTCTAAGAAATTCACAAGGTTCAATGCAAGTGAGCTCGATGCTAAAGCAAGATACGATGTGCTTCGAACCAGACCGGAGGAATACCCACGACAAGTGTGCACGGATCTTTTGGGATTAGTGAACCAATGGGACCGCTTCAACAACCTAGTCACCGGGCCGCTGAGAATCGCCCTAACTACACGCCTTCACTCGGTCCATGAATTAAATCTGGAATTCTATAGCACATTCGTGTTCAATTCAAGGTGCGACCCATTTGATAATGATGGGGTAGAATTCCGATGTGGAGGGACCAAATACTCGATTTCGATGGCACAATTTGGGTCGATAGTTGGGTTGTATGCGGGTAATGAAGAGAACACCGGAGGGTTACGTGAGCTATCAGAAAACGAACGCCAAGCCGCTTGGGCTCAGATAGGAGATGGAATCTACAACCCAAGTAGCACTAAGAGCACTAGGTTGAGGGACCCTCTTTACCGCTACATCCATAGGATCCTCACCTACTCTCTTAGCCAAAGGCATGATAGCAGTGGCGTTGTTGTGTTGAGAGATCTGGTGGTCCTTCATTGCATTCACAACCGCAGAAACCTCGATGTTCCGTACCTCCTGCTCCGCAACATGCATTGGAACCGGCTTGCTACTCCACCAACCCCTATCTTCTTCGGGGGGTGGATATACCGTCTCTTCAAGCATTTCGTGAACATGCCCAGATCTTTCCAAAAGAGCCCATGGTCGGGAAGAATGGACATACACATCTGCCTCTCCATGAACTTGATCTATGAAGCCGAAGACGGGTCGGTTAGCTTCCAAAGAGTCTAGGGACATGCATGGAACCCGCAAGAGGCACTCGTCCTTCACGCTCCACAGTTTCAACACCCTCCTCAACACCAATACCAGCCCCACGGTGAACCGGGCCAATCCTCCTCACAAGGAGGCGTTTTTCCTAACTTCCAAAGTTTGCATGACTTATTGCAGGAAAACCTCATGTGCACCAGGAACACCTATAACATGGCGAGCAACACGTATACCCGGGTCGGAGCAATTGAGAGAAACATCTCTGATATGCAGGATGACATTGGGAATATCCGGGAGTACATGGCGGGGCACGGAGGAGGAGGTGATGATGAGGACGAAGACATGGACTAGGCGGGAGGAGCGGAGTTAGGAGCAGCTGGTTGGTAATCCCACAGGTTAAACCTCTTTTATCTTGAACAATTTTCGGCCTGCGTGCCATGTGTTGAACAATTTACTTTCCTTTAACTCTTTTTATTTTCTGCATTTGTTTTTTTTTCCTTTTAACTTTATGGTTTGGATGTTTGAACGATGGTAATTTAGGATGATTGCTATGGTTTGGTGTAGTGTTTATTGGTAAAACAGGTACATACGAGGCTTATAGTGCTAAATATTAGTACTACTAAAGCCGGGACAGGAAAACCGAAGCCAGAAACCTGTTTTTCACCCTTTGCAGACTGTCTACACGGGGCCGTGTCCAGCCGACACGCCCCCGTGCCCACTTCCCCAGACCTGTTGTTTGTTTAATTCTGCAGACTTTTGCCAGACACGGGGTCGCGTCCAACCAACACGCCCTCGTGCCCATCTTTTGTAAGTAATTGTTACTGGCACTCTGGCCACGGGGTCGTGTCCATTCGACACGGGGCCGTGTCCAGACGCCCAGTAACATAAATTTTTGCTTTTTCACACCTTTTTACACATTCAATCAACCTAAAAACTTATTTTTGGGACACATTGAGGACAATGTGTAATTTAAGTGTGGGGGGGGGGGGATGCTAAAACCTTGAATCTTGCAAGTCCTAAATACAAGCCCTACACAAAACTCTATTGGAACCGCTAATCACCCCAAATTTTTTCAAAAAATTTTCATTTTTTTTACTTGTCTAGGTTTAATTTTGGAATTTCAAGTTCTAAAAATGTTATATTTTTACAAATTTACAACCGATAGCGTCGTGATAAAAAGAACCAACATAAGAAAATTATGAAACGGCATAACAAATTTGATTAAAATTTGATTATATATACTTGATCACATAAAAACCCATTCCCACAAAAAGTGAGTTTTGAGCCTTTATTGAGCATACAAATACACATCTTTAAACTAATTGCTCATTTTTCGTTTCTTGTGTGAATAGCCGCTTGGTTCTTACGACTCTAGAACTTGTCACGACAATACATTCCCGGTCCTTACCAACTTAAACCCGAGTAAGTAAATGATGGAGGCATTAGGACTAACCATTTTTATTTCTACGCCATTATTTTTTTTTACCACCTACCCAAAAATCCCCCTAGTTAACCCCTTTGAGCCTAAACCTTTTCATTTCTTAACCCAAAACAAACACCCTTTTACCCACCAAAACCTTTTTTTTTATTTTTAACCCTTTGTTTTAGTAACAAGCTCGGTTTCTCTTATGACTTCAAAAAAAATGATGATGAAGTAAAAGAAGAAATAAACAAACAAGTTTATCAAAAATAACTTTGTTTGAATAATGGCTTCATCAAAATAAAATTTGCAAAAATAAAAAGTCTTACAAAAACCGATGCTTTTTACGCTTTTTACGCCTTTCGCCCTTTTACTAACCACTAACCCAACCACCTACCTTTAACCCAAGCCTTACCCTTCACCCCAAAAGTCCTCTTGATATTTACAAAGGTGTATAGTTAAAAAGGAGGAGGATTGATTGCTTGACAAGCCTATGGTAGGAGTAAGTTCCATGCCGCTCTCGAGTGATCCACTAAAATACATTTTCGGCCGAGTGTTGAGTGATCCCCGTGAGGTATGTGAACTTGTATATAAGTGAAATTTAAAAAAAATGCATGTTATGCCCTAATAAGTAATTTATCTTATGTAATGTTTTAAATAAATCATGACGAATAGGATTGTAAATAAATAAAAATAAAAATAAAACTTAATAAAGAATCTTGGAAATCCCGACACTCTATGACAATCCCAAAAACCTTCTCTTCTACCCATTCCATTTGGGAGTGTAAAGCCACATTGTAAAGAGTTTTGCTTGAGGACAAGCAAAGATTCAAGTGTGGGGGTATTTGATGTGTGCAAAATGCAACATATAAATTACATCAATTGTGGCATAAAACTAACCCTTTTTTAGTACTAATGTTGGAAAAATGTGTTTTTGTCTTCCTTTTGTATTTTCAGGATTAAATGAGCTCAAATAAACAAAAGAAGCAAAAAGGCAGCTAAATCTAACAAAAATACAAGAAAAGGGATAAACGTGGCGTGCCCGACCTCCCGACAGCATCTTCCCAAGTAAAACAAGAAAACAGAAGGCTGAACATGCCCCGTGCTCAGTGAGCACGGGGGCGTGCCAAAGTGTCAGCAGAAAAGACAAAGCTGTAGAAGCTTCTATCACCCACCATGGGGGCGTGCCCAGCGGACACGGGGCCGTGGTCAACTCTAAGATTCGCAGAATCTAGGGAAATCTTGATAGTACAGATACGCTTCTGCACACGGGGTCGTGCCCAGCGGACACGGGGACGTGGTCAACTAATGCAGACAAACTGCAATTAATGAAGACAGAGAAGAAGGATGGACACGGGGCCGTGCCCGAGCTGCTGTTCAGGCTATAAATATGGGTTCTTGGCTCATTTGCAAACCATCCCTTGGCACACCATCTCTCTCACACTTCACCCACCACTCACCACCATCACAACACCATCATCCATAGTCCATCATAGAGTGCGTGAGTCGTCTCGAGATCCAAGATTGATCGTAAGAGTTCTTGACAATCAAGGCCATGTTTGCCTAAGTCTCTTACATCACTTGGTGAAGACAAGTGTCTAGTGTAATACTTTTTATTTTTAATCTTTTCGCACTTTTTACTTGGTTATGTATTAATGACTTTAATAACTAGTTTCTTATGTTGAAGGTGACTCTTCCTTATCGTTTGTCAGTGGTGTCTTGGCATTATTTTACTGTCTATATAAAATAAAAGATTTTCACCATTCATATCTCCACGGTCTATATGGAGATATGTTGGCTACCTGGTCGGGGGTTAAGGGAATGGTTTGGTAAGAGTCTCGCCTTGTTCAGTGTATAGATCCTGCAAGGACCTGGGTCAAATTTAGTAGGACCTCCTTCAATACCCACCGGTATTGGATGGCAGGGGTCCAAACTCTTTGATCCCCTCATATGTAAGCTACTATTAATACTTTAACCCGGCTACTTAGGACTGTATCCCTGCTGACTCAGACTACTTAGCCGAGGGTAACGTCATCTTCAAAAGAGGGGCCTACCATAATATGCATTAATAACTTAATTAATTATCTTTCAATAATCCAACCCTTTAGGATTGTATCCTTGCTGACTCAAACTACTCGGTTGAGGGTAACGTCACCTTCAAAAGAGGGGCCTACTACAATAACTAAGATAATCTCTTAAAAAGTGCAAAAGTGCGGAAATAATCAAAGGTTGCACTAAACACGAGTCGGAGCCAAGTGATTCATCTTGTCTATCTGTTTTATTTTTATTTTATTTTCAGCATTTTAGTTAGTTTTATTTTTCTTAGTTTAAAACATTTTTCTAACTTTTGATTTGATTAGACGTTGAGGATAAACCGGTACTAAAAGCTCTTGTGTCATTGGACGACCTCGGTATCTTACCAACACTATACTACGCTCACGATGGGTGCACTTTCCCATACGCTCACGTTGAGGGTAAAGCTAGTGCTGCCGGAATGAAGGGAAAGAAAAGAAGAGTAGTTCAGTTAGAGACTAATCCTAGTTTAGTAGACGAAGAGGACAATGAGATAGAAACTTGTGACCGAGAGGAAGAGGATGAGGAGGTAGATGAAGCCGATGATAGCAATTCTGATGAATGGGAAGAGCTTAATGATGATGATGAGTGATTCTTGAACAACAATTGCATGCGTTTAAACATTTTTAATGCCTTTTTATACCAAATAACATTCAGAGTTCAAATTTGATTTCTCATAACAAGCGTTTTTAAATTTAACATGCGTGATTTTCCTATGATTAAGTTTACCATGCGTGATTAAGTGTACCATGCGTGAATATACAAAAAATACCTCAACTGACCCTTTTAACACCCTTATAACATTGTCTAACCTGTTTTAACACATATTGACCATATTTCATATCAAGAAGCCATTTTTTATTTATGAATCTAACAACATGCGTTAAAATTCATATAACTTGCGTATTTTTTAAGTGCCTTGTTTTTTACAATTTGCTGTTGAAACATCTTTAACAGGCCTTTTTTCGTACATGACAATCCAAAACACCACCCCACGGATGTATTAAAAGCTATCAAACATGTTAAACTTCACATTATATGATATTCCTAAATATATCCACATATCATTTTTGATTGTCATTAACACCACAAACACACCAGCGGGTTTTCAAAATATCAAGTTTATAACTTCCCCAAGTATCATCAAAAGACGTTATCTAACAGACATACCACCTGCTTCGATGCGAATATCTTCTCAAGCTCCTTGTCACTGGTCTCCATTTTCTCTTGCACCGTCTCCACTGCATCCTTCAGATAGTAGTAAACCAAGTGATCAGCAGAAAACTGTTCCTCATGAGCTTTATGCATTCGTCCCTTAAAGAAGATTTAGTTCTTGAAGTAGTTTTCCCCACACTTGTTGGTTCATCTTCTGCTGTTCAAGGACCTTCCTCTGCACATCAAAAATACTGTTAGTGGAGTTTACATCAGATGCAAGTTCTGTCTACGTGCGGTTGGAGAGGAGCTCCTTGATTGCTATGCTTGCTGGTTCAGTCGACATTTCTGTAACTTACTTAGGGTTGGCATTTTTTGGCAAAAATCAACTGGGGATATCAATTATGTATGAAGATTATAATTTATTAGGGTAGTTGGGGGAGATTTTATCAGTGAAATTAACTATCTAACATAATTACCAGTCATGTCGATTGGAAGGCTATTTGTAGATATCATTTGTTGGTGCATACGTCTGTCGACTTCGTCTTGTATCGAGTCTTGTATTTGTAGATAGATCAGGGCACGTTATACGAGGAAACTGTCAAAAAAAGGTTAAAGGGTAATTTCACACGAAATTATAATCTGGTAATTTCGCACGAAATTGTGATTTCGTGTGAACAGGTTCATGCGAAATTAGCTTGCCTATAAATAGGTGCCTTGTAATTTCGTTTGAGTGGGGTCTGATCTGGTAATTCCGGAGCCAAAGTGCTGCCGAAGTGTCTATTCACTGTAAAACTTTGTCAAATCAATCAGAAAGACTTTTAAAGTGAATATCTAGCTGAATCGAACTCGATATGTCTGTTTCCGCCTTTCATATTGAGTAGAACACCTCTGAACGACTCATTTTGGTCGGTAAAACGATCCTACAAGTGGTATCAGAGCTCAGGAGGAGGAGTTCTACCGTATTCAGCTTGATTTCATCAAATTTTCTTACTTCTACACCTTCTTTTCTAAATTGAACAAATTTTTACGGTTAAAATGGTTTGAATTTCACACATTATATGCGAAATTGTGTTTTAACAAAGCCTTGAGAAAATTGGACCTAAAATTGAGCTAAAACCTGATCAATTTGACAAAAGTTTGGCCGAAATGATGACATCAGCATAATTTCTTTTGGAATAGCTTCTTAATTTCGCACGAAATTACATCTTGTGATTAATTTCGTTTGAAATTGCCGCTCATTTCGCACGGAATTAGTATTTCGTTTGAGTTATTTCATACGAAATTACTATTTCGTTCCAAAGATGTTGATTTCGTTTGAATATGTGTGTAATTTCGCACGAAACTATATTTCATTTGGTGATTTCGCTTGAAAACACTATTTCGTGTGAAAGTTTCTGATTTAGTTTGAGTTGTTATTTCGTTTGAAAGGTTGTTGCAGGTTATTTCGCTTGAAGAGGTATTTAGCTTGAGGGATTTCATTTGAAAGAGATAATTTCGTTTGAAAGTGACTGATTTTGAAACTTGTTACCGAATCATGGAAGAGGAATTCTATAACGCATTTGCTACTAGTCCTAGTACTACCGTTACTGCCATTCAGAGCATGAACATGGAAATGAGACAGGAACTTTGCAAAAACCCCTGAAGCTAATGGGTATTGAAGAATACCATAGTTGGAAAGAAAGGTTTGAGAACTGGGTTCAAGCAAATCATCTGAGATCTTGGGAAAGTATTGAAACCAAGTACGTTAGACCACAGACTGGTTTGAATGTTGATAAGATTATCTCAGAATTTTCAGATAAAGAGAGAGATAGTTATAAAGGAGAAAAAATGATGATTAGTCTTCTACAACAAGCTGTCAAAGAGGATATTTTTGTTTTGCTTCAGCTTGATGGCAGTGCTTATTCGATTTTGGAAGCACTTAAGAAGAAGTTTGAAGGAAGTGCAGAAATGATCAAGAGTAAAAAATCTTTATTGAAAAAAGAATTTGAACTGTTTAGGAGTGTGCCAGGAGAAACTACAAAGACTCTCATTGAGAGATATTGTCATCTTGTGCGTTCAATGTCTCAGTTGAAAATTACTAAAGCTCCAGATGAATGGGTTGAGAAGTTAGCTGATGCATTACCACAGAAAGAATGGGGTACATATCTCATGATTTTAAAGAATTCTGGAGAGTTTAGTAGATTGTCTGTTGGACAGTTTATTGAAAAACTTGAGGGACAAGATCTCGAACAACAAAAGATTGCCAGAATGAATAGCTCAAGAAATCAACAAGACATCAAACTGTACTATAAAGGAAATATTCAAACTGTTGAAGCTAGTCCAAAGATCCAAACTGCTTTCAGTGCAGAAAACTCATCAGGATCAGTCAATCAAAGTTCATTCAAGTCCAGTGGATTTTCTTCATATCCGACTGTCAATCCAAGTGTTCAAAGTTCAAGAAATGGTGACGATCATGTGCTACACTGCAACATTGTGTTGCATCTTCAGGATGGTCAGAATTTCTCTGAAGAAGTTGCTAAGGGTCACATGGCATTGCTTGTTACCGTTTTGGAATCATATGAAAGTTTGGTTGCGGGGAAGATCAGTAATCCTGTGTTGACAAAGGAGGATTATGACCAGATCGATGGTGAAGAAATGGAATTTATGGATATTAAGTGGTGCTTAGCAAGTGTGCTGAGGAGAGCTGAGAAATTTAAGCAGATCACTGGAAGAGATGACTTTCGTGATGCTAATGTTTCTACTTTGGGTTTTGATAAATCTAAAGTTACTTGTTTTCGATGCAGGGAAAAAGGATATTTCAAGAGAGAATGTACCAATCGAGAAGCAGGTGGAGCTCAGAATCCGTTTGGCAACAATGATTACTATCAGAAGTCAATTTATCATCAAGTTGCTCAACAGCCGCATCAACAACAAACGCAAACTGCTCATGCTAGACAGATTGAAGATGGAAAGAAGAAAGCATATCTAGTGAATCAAGATGATGAAAAAATGGCAGAAGGCTTTAGCTGGGATAAGTATGTGACAGAGAATATGGAGTTTAAAGCTTTCATTGCACAAATTGTTCAAAAACCAGAATTGATGAAAGAATGGATAGCAGTGTTAGCTGACGAAGAGAAAAGTTAAGATGAAGAATCAGTTTCTTCATAAAATAGTTCAACAAACAGTAGTGATGATGATGATGAAGAAACTGAACAGATAAACATTGGAAAAACTCATTTATCTTCTGACAGTTTCGAATTTTATTTTGCAGATAAATTGAAGAAACTAAAAGAGAGAAGAGCTGCAGGAGAAAAGAAAGAAATTAAAGTTGTTGAAAAAATTGTTGAAGTAGAGAAGGTAGTTGAAGTCGAGAAGATTGTGGAAGTTGAAAAAATTGTGGAAATTGAAAAGATTGTTGAAGTCTCAAAGCCTTGTCTAAGGTGCTTGGAACCTTGCAAATAATGTGAAGATAAAGATGAAAGGTTTAGTGAGCTTGAAAAGATGAAAGAGAAGTTATTGTTTGATGTCAAGAATGTAAAAGAATCATACGATGTGTTGAACAGAACCGTGAATAGTTTGCAGAAGACAAACTCAGAAAGAGAAGATGCTTTGACAATGATGAATGCAACAATGATGTCTAAGCAGAAAGAGATCAATTACTACATTGAAGAATGTGCTAAGTTGAAGCAGGAGTTGGAAATTGAAAAGGCTGGAAATGAAAGAATTAGACGATTACTACAAAGTTATTCAAGTTCTAATTATTTGATTGACAAAATTTATCCAACTGTTGCAGGTTTTGAAGTGTTTCAGGACAAGAAGTCTGAAAAGAAGAATACTGGTAAGAAACAGAGTGTCAATTATAAAAAGTGTCTGCCTCCGATTTGGGAAGGGTATTCGCCTAGAAAACCAAATGAGAAAACAAGTAAAAAAGGCAGTTAATATAAAGTTAGAGTCCGAGATAACCGATGAGTTACCAGACAATATTGACGTTACATTCATAGCGTCCGACACAGATCATGAGTCTGAATTAATAAAGAGAGTGATCGATCAGGTGTTGGATAAGGATGAGGAGTCAGAGTCAAAGTCCGAGTCCGGAAGTTCGAGTTCGTCTGTCAAGAGTTCAAAGTCGTCGGGAAAACGGGTTTATAGTAAAGATTTTTTGTTATCAAAATCTAATTTGAATGACGAAACAGTTAAAGTTGCATATACTTTGATTGATTCTGAAAAATTATATATTGATAAAGAATTTCCAATAAGAGGTGTTAAAACAGAAATGATAAAAAAGGTTTTCAAATTAACAGAAATTAACATTTCTGAAATAAAAGATGAACATCTTTTTGCAAAATCTAATCCTTACACCTCAAGAGTTCAACAACGTTTAAACAAGAAAAAGGGTTACAGTTCTGGTTCAGGTTATCAAAAGAAACCAAACCATAACGGTAATTTCAAAAAGAAAGGTCTTGGTTTTATTCCACCAGAAAATCATAAAAATGAGAAAATTTTTAAAACAAATACAAAATTTGTTTCAGGTACTTCTGTTGAGGACGAAAAGAAGAGCTCTTTCTGGAGACAATCAAACAAGGATTTTTTTGCTGAAAAACAGAAGATTGTAAGGAACGAAGTTCATCAGAGAAAAGAGAAAAGAACCTGTTAAAGATGTCAAGAAGTTGGTCACATCGCCTGGAACTGTCCAAAGGCAACCAACACAAAACAGGGAGTCTCGGAAAAACTCAAAGAAAAAGTTGTTGATAAAACTGAACCACCAATTGAAAAATTTTAAGTGTTTAAAAACTCTACATATGAAGTTGGTGAGTGTTCAAAAATATTTTACAAGAGAAGAGTGAATCTTGACAACCAAATGTGGGTTGTTAAGAATTCTAAGGTGAAATCTGGCGATGAATCTGATTCCACAAAATCAGAGGAGCCAAAAGTTGAGGTAAGTGATGAGAAATCAGTTCCTCCAATGGATGATAAGAACATTCCACCATTGAGGACTGAAAATTATAAACAAAAGGTTGGAAAAGTTGAAATCTCGAATCAATTCTATTCTGAAAAGAAAGAATTTGATGTCGAGAAAGCATTTAATGGAAATGTTAAAAAGATTTTTGGTAAAGTGGTCGAGGGGAAGGTAAAAGGGGTTAAAGATTTTTATAAATCTAAGAAGGCAACTTACACCCCAACTGAAGATGATGTGGTTACACCCAAGGCTGGTCAGGCTTGGGTGTCTGTGTTTTTTACTTAAAAAACCTGACTTGCCGGAGCTCCTAGGTTGGTAAGCCTAGAGCAGGTATCGGCATCTTTCTTGGTAAAATGTATTTGTGAAATGGATTATTCTTACAAGTGGTTAATCAAGGACATTAATTTGTACTTGATTTTCCTACAAGTGATATGTTGAAAAACAATGTGATGAGTTGAACCCCTAACCTACAAATGATTTGTGAAAATCAACAAAACTAATTTTCTGGAAAAACCATTTTGATTAAAACAAACTTAAGTGTTTTGAAATCTTAATGGAAAAATAGTTTGTTGTAAGGGGGAGTTCTGATTGTTTATGCCTAGTGGATGGCGATTTGAAGCGATTCGATATCGGTTGTCATATTTCTGTACAGTTTATTTTCAAATTTTCCCAGAAAATCAAAATTGAAACATATTTTGATTTTAGGGGGAGTAAAAATTTTAGAAAATTTCGAAAATTTGAAAAATTCAAAAACATGATAAAACCAGAAAAAGCCAAAAACATTTGAAATATTCAAAAATGAGTTTTTGTTGTAAAAAGAGGAAATGATAGTACATCAGTGGACTATCACAACATGCTAAAGAATTGGAAAGTCAAAATGTGATAAACGGTCTCTCTGATGATATGTCAGTAGGTTTTCGCACGCTTAGTAGATTGTGTTCGAGATATAAACCTAAATTTCAAACTTACTTATCTCGTGGGGAACATCTCTCGGATATATGGGTAACCCCCGAAATCTTGTTTGAAAGGTCCCTCTTTCTGAGATACTAGGTCTTTATGCTTAGTGATATCTGGGGTATTATCCCGGGACTTCTGATTTTGCGGAAGCAATGGCCTAGTCCCCGTATAATACTTTTCGCTTGCTTGAAACAAAAACACCCCCCTCAGCATAAAAAATGATGAAACATTGCAAAATGCTAATCATGTGCTGTTGAAGAAAAGATTCTCTAAAGGGAACCCACCAAAAGTCGAAGCCGTCATCTCTCTGATTTTGCAGAAGCAATAGCCTGAGCTCTCACGGCCCTCGCATTTAACCCTTTACAGATATCATCAAGGTATACTCACCTGTAAGACTGAATATTGGGATTTGGATACGGGAGTATATTCTGAGGTGGGACACGCGAATAAGTTCAAGTTCTTAAAACATTAATCTCGTATCTCGAAACAGTTGAAATTTGTGTGAAAATTTAAGTGGATCAGTATACTGACAATCTAAGTGAATCGTTTAGAACTTAAAATGACAAAAGCTTAACGGTGTTAGTGATTTGTCTCATAAACTGATATGATCCTCTTACACAAACTCACAAAAAAAAATAGTGTCTGTAAATATTTCTTTACTGCATTTCGTTTTAAATCCAAAATCCAAAAAGATTTTCGACAACTGATGTTGAAGAGCAGATTTTCAAAATTCCGAGTGCTAAACATGATGAATATTTCGTGAGGGGGAGTCTGTTTAAAATGAATAAAAATGTTTTGTTTACAAATGGTTCATCAGAGATTAGCATTGTAAAATTATTTCTTGATTGTTTGATTTGTGCTAGTGGTATATAAATTTGTCAAATTTTAAATTTGTGAAATTTATTGTGAGGTAGAGAATGTGCAGGATAGCCAGGTTCCAGATCCTGATTCTGAGTGTTAGAAAGCCAGGTTGCGATTCTGAACCTGTGAAGGCTGCATATCATGAAAAAGATTAAAGAAGAGAATTAGCATCCGAGGGGAGGTTATCTGTTGGTGCTGATAAAAGAGGAGAGAAGACTGAGGAAGTTTTACATTGTCAAGATACTTCAGGAAGAGCAAACAGACTGATAAAGACTGAAGACGTTGAAGACTCGACACTGAAGACTCGTCAACATCCGAGGGGGAGTCTGTTGGTGCATACGTCTGTCGACTTCGTCTTGTATCGAGTCTTGTATTTGTAGATAGATCAGGGCACGTTATACGAGGAAACTGTCAAAAATAGGTTAAAGGGTAATTTCGCACGAAATTATAATCTGGTAATTTCGCACGAAATTACTTGGTGATTTCGCACGAAATTACAGGATGTAATTTCGCACGAAATCATCAGGTAATTTCGCACGAAATTGTGATTTCGTGTGAACAGGTTCATGCGAAATTAGCTTGCCTATAAATAGGTGCCTTGTAATTTCGTTTGAGTGGGGTCTGATCTGGTAATTCCGGAGCCAAAGTGCTGCCGAAGTGTCTATTCGCTGTAAAACTTTGTCAAATCAATCAGAAAGACTTTTGAAGTGAATATCTAGCTGAATCAAACTCGATATGTCTGTTTCCGCCTTTCATATTGAGTAGAACACCTCTGAACGACTCGTTTTGGTCGGTAAAACGATCCTACATCATTATTATTAGGATTATTATTATTTATATCAACTTTCATTTTGTTTACTATTTTTAACAAAATATTAGTGTTACTGGAATTCAGTGTACTAGTTTCTTTTTTTTTTTTAATTTTAGAATATGCATTTTTCATTTTAGAACATGTGTGATTATGTATGCTTATTTACAAACAGAACGTGTGTTATTTTTGAACATGCGTAATTTTTGTAAATATCTGTACTGAAACAATAAAATTTCAAAAAACATTAACAGTGACTTCTGAATCAATAATTGTCATGTTCAATAATTTTATATGACCTTTAGCTGGGTATTTGCTTTTATATTTCATTCAAAGAGCATTGAAATATTACCTTCGTCCATGGCAGATTATTTTAATTCATCTTTTGGATCTTGTTCATCATCTAGTATGAGTGTTTATCTTAAAAAGAGGATCGAGGAACAAATTGCTGAAGACAAGTCTTGTAAAGATTTGTTGGAGACTAACAATTCTAGGTTCAACCTCATGCCCGTATCAATGTTCGACCGACTCGGACTAGGGAAAACAAGCCCTACAAAAATGAGCATACAACTTGCCGATAGGTCCATAAAATATCCACAAGGTGTCGCTGAAAATCTATTGGTTAAAGTCGGAGACTTTGTCTTCCCGGCCGACTTTGTCATACTAGATATGGAGGAAGTTACCGAAGTACCACTCATCCTAGGGAGGCCATTCCTAGCTACGGCCCACGCAGTGGTGGATATGAATGGCGGGACACTAACATTGAGGGTTGGGGACAAGGAGATGAAGTTTGGGGTTGGTAAGAGAGTAGAAGACGACAAGCCGGTCAATTACATGAAAGTCATAGACATAAGTCTGGATGATGCTCTCCGATGGTGCAACATGGGATGCAAAACATCCCACTTGGGTAACATATGACTGACTTTGGGTCTAGCCAATGACCCTTATAAATGTGGCGCACCACGGAGGCATTCCGCGAAACTATCCTTAGTTTTAGTTTAGATTAACTTTTATGCTTTCTAGTTTAGTTTTAATTTTTAGGAATAAAACACACTCGGGATGGTGAATGATACTAAGGGAAGCTGGAACCAACACCACATGCACAAAAACAGAGCCTCCCGACAATTTTTCTTCATTACAGCAAGTTCAGCACGGGCCGTGCTCAGCCAACACGGCCCCGTGCTCAAGGGTCTGCAGAAAAACGCCCAGTTCAGGTAACTCAACACGAGGCGTGTTCACTGAACACGCCCCCATGCCTAGTCTTCTGTTATCTTCTGTTACTTTCCGTTACTGGCAATATGAACACGGGGCCGTGCCCGGACACCACGGCTTGTGTTCAGCTGCCCAGTAACATTAATTTTTGTTTTAACACACCTTTTTACACATTCAATCAACCTAAAAACTTATTTTTGGGACACATTGAGGGCAATGTGTAATTTAAGTGTGGGGGGGATGCTAAAACTTTGAATTTTGCAAGTCCTAATAGCCTTACACAAAACTCTATTGGAACCGCTAAACACCCCAAATTTTTTCAAAAACTTTTCATTTTTTTTACTTGTCTTGGTTTAAATTGGGAATAACAAGTTCTAAAAAGGTTATATTTTTTACGAATTTACAACCGATAGCGTCGGGATAAAAAGAACCAACATAAGAAAATTATGACACGACATGACAAATCTAGTTAAAATTTGATCATATATACCTGATCACATTAAAAACTCATTCCCACAAAAAGTGAGTTTTGAGCCTTTAATTGAGCATACAAATACACATCTTTAGACTAAATGCTCATCTTTCGTTTCTTGTGTGAATAGCCGCTTGGTTTCTTACGACTCTAGAACTTGCCACAACGATACATTGCCGGTCCTTATCAACTTAAACCCAAGTAAGTAAATGATGGAGGCATTAGGACTAACCCTTTTTCTTTTCAACACCATTATTTTTCCTTTTTTTTTACCACCTACCCAAAATCCCCCTAGTTAACCCCTTTGAGCCTAAACATTTTCATTTCTAAACCCACAAAACAAACACCCTTTACCCACCAAAACCCTTTTTTCATTTTAAACCATTTATTTTAGTAAAAAGCTCGGTTTTCATGTGACATTCCTTACGAAAATAAAAATGATGAAGTCTAGCAATAAACAAACAAGTTCCTCAAAAGAAACTTTGTTTGAAAAATGCTTCATTCGAATAAAAAGTCACAAAAACAAAAAGTTTTACGATAACCGACGCTTTTTACACCTTTCGCCATTTTCTACTAACCACTAACCCAAAAACCACCTACCTTTAACCCAAGCCTAACCATTCCCCAAAGTCCTCTTGATATTTACAAAGGTTTATAGTTAAAAAGGAGGATGATTGATTGCTTGGCAAGCATATGGCAGCAGTAAGTTCCATGCCGGTCTCGAGTGTTTCACAAAAATACATCTTCGGCGGAGTGTTGAGTGATCTCCCGTGAGGTATGTGAACTTGTATATAAATGGAATTTTAAAAAGGCATGTTATGCCCAAATAAGTAATTTCTCTTATGAAATGTTCTAAATAAATTATAACGAATAGGATTGTAAATAACATAAAAATAAAAACCCAATAAAGATCTTGGACTCCGGACACTCTAGACAAGCCCAAAACCTTCTCTTCTACCCATTCCATTTGGGAGTGTAACCCATGTTATAAAGAGTTTTGTTTGGGGACAAGCAAAAATTCAAGTGTGGGGGTATTTGATGTGTGTAAAATGCAACATATAAATTACATCAAATGGGGCATAAAACTAACACTTTTTTAGTACTAATGTTGGAACAAGTGTGCTTTTGTCTTCCTTTTGTATTTTCAGGGTTAAAAGAGCTTAAATGAACAAAAGAAGCAAAAATGCAGCTAAATCTAACACAAATACAAGAAAAGGAGTAAACGTAGCATGCCCGACCCCTCAACAGCATCTTCCCAAGCAAAACAAAGCATCAGAAGGCTGAACACGCCCCGTGTCCAGCGGACACGGGGCGGTGCCCAAGTGACTGCAGAAAAGACAAAAGCGTAGAAGCTTCTATTCCCCAAGACGGGGGAGTGCCCAGCTCCACACGGCCGTGGTCAACGCTAAGATTCACATAATCCAAGCAAATCTTGATAGTACAGATACGCTTCTGCACATGGGGTCGTGCCCAGCGGACACGGGGGCGTGGTCAACTAATACAGACAAACTGCATTTAATGAAGAAAGAGAAAGTGGATGGACACGGGGCCGTGTCCGAGCTTCTGTGCAGGCTATAAATAGAGGTGCTTGGCTCACTTCAAAGGCATCCCTTGGCAAACCACATCTCTCACACTTCACCCACACTCCACCACCATCACAACCCACATCCACCACCATCATCCATCATCCATCATCCATCATCCATCATCCATCATCCATCATCCATCATAGAGTGTGTGTAGTAGTCTCGGGATCCAAGATTGATAGTAAGAGTTCTTGACAATCAAAGGCCATGTTTGCCTAAGTCTCTTACATCACTTGGTGAAGACAAGCATTTAGTGTAATACTTTTTATTTTTAATCTTTTCGCACTTTTTATTTGGTTTTGTATTAATGACTTTAATAGCTAGTTTCTTATGTTGAAGGTGAAACTTCCTTATCATTTGTCCGTGGTGTCTTGGCGTTATTTTACTGTCTATATAAAATAAAAGATTTACACCATTCATATCTCCACGGTCTATATGGAGATATGTTGGCTACCTGGTCGGGGGTTAAGGGAATGGTTTGGTAAGGTTCTTGCCTTGTTCAGTGTATAGATCCTGCAAGGACCTGGGTCAAGCTTACTAGGACCTCCTTCAATACCCACTGGTATTGGATGGTGGGGGTGCGGATGGCTTGATCCCCTCATATGTAAACTACTATTAATACATTAACCCGGCTACTTGGGATTGTATCCCTGCTGACTCAAACCACTTAGCCGAGGGTAATGTCATCTTTAAAAGAGGGGCCTACCACATTACGCATTAATAACTTAATTAATTATCTTCCAATAATCCAACCCTTTAGGATTGTATCCTTGCTGACTCAAACTACTGGGTTGAGGGTAACGTCACCTTCAAAAGAGGGGCCTACTACTATAACTAAGATAATCACTTAAAAAGTGTAAAAGTGCGGAAATAATCAAAGGTTACATTAAAGGCGATTCGGATCCAAGTGATTCATCTTGTCTATCTGTTTTTATTTTATTTTTTATTTTCAACATTTTTAGTTTTTATTTTTCATATTTAAAACCTTTTTCCTAAATTTTTATTTGATTAGACGTTGAGGATAAACCGGTACTAAAAGCTCTTGTGTCCTTGGACGACCTCGGTATCTTACCAACGCTATACTACGCTCACGATGGGTGCACTTGCCCATATGTGTGTTTAGTGTTAGTAAACTATTGTGTTTTATAAATTTAAAACTTGACTAAAGTGTTAAAAGGGCTTAAAATATACATAAAAAATATATAACGCTACACACGCATCAGTAATCATCAAAAACAAAAAAAATTAAAAACAATTCAGATATGATTGTAACAAAATAGTTCTACTACATAACATTTGTTTACACTTTGTCACGATTAAAGAACTTATCCAATCGGTCCCTGATTTTGTTATCTAGATCTTTCAACACATCTACGTTGCCTGAGTTCTTCTCAAATTCCTTAGCTGCGTCAAAGACCTTTTTTCTTACAAGATTGTAGTCGGACAATACAATCTTACTAAGATAGCGGTACCTTAAGAATCGAAACTGTGAATCTTGAATGTTCTTTTTATCTTCGTTCACAAACCCCAGATTCCATGGTGATTTTACCTTGTACGTCTCCATATGTCTCATAGTGAAGACACCACAAATAACTCCGTTTTGAAGAGTTCTCCATTCCATTTCTTTCCTTATTATGCTTGCTGTTTTCAAGTTTTTTATCCATTCTTTTCGTCGTATCTTATCTTTTAGGTATAGAACGAGAAGTTTTCGCTATAATCAGATAACAAATTACATTAGTACATACTCATTATAATATATAGTCGTTATGTATATGAAGCTGAATTTTCGAGAATTGCCAGCATTTCGGAGTGCCCACGGTAGCGTTTAGCAAACGCTTGTTTGATCCTAGAGTTATCAATTAACTCAATTTCGCCATTTTTAAGTGAAAGCATATGCAGAAGAAATGCTGAGATAGTAGTACTGGAATGAATATAAGATCCACTGTTTCAAGTTTCTTGACCTCATATTTACCTAGTATGTCTTCTAGGTTTGATGCAAATACTTTCAATCGTTCATTGTCATTGTAGTTGGACCAATACATTGTGTCAGGCTGTAAATATATATATATATATATATATATATATATGTGTGTGTTATTAAATGGTATGTATATGTTTTCAACTACAGGGAAATGTACATGCGTGATATACTGGATTAGTATATGTATTCTTATTTTATATAAAAAGAACAAACAGGCATGATTAACATATAACATGCGTGATTAATTATCAACATGCGTGATTAACATATAACATGAGTTATTAATAGAAACAACTAAATAACATGCGTGATTAATTAATACAACTATATAACATGCGTTATTTACTTACAATCATTGTACTTGGCAAGAACAGCCTGTATGGTGATGATTTTTTGTCCCTTTTTTCTCTTCAACGTTCAAAACATCTACACACGCGTCTACTCCATTTGAAGCTACGAATTGTGATAGGTGAAAGCTTTCAAAAATTATTTTGAATGTTTCCACTTCACTTTTTGACTTGTACATCACTGAGTTGTTTTTTAAAACCAAATAAGTCAATATTTTAAGTGTTTTAAAGGAAATCAAAACGTTGAACTTACCTAATATTTCCGATCGGAGCTAAGAGGTATGTGATGATCGTTTTGTCACATTCCAGGAGTGGCTCATTGTAACACCCCTAAAATATTAAACTATATATATGTGCATATACATGTATAATTATTTGCAAGGATAATAAATTAGTGAAAATAAAACTAGGGGTATTTAACCTAGTTAAATCATGTTGTAAAAAGGGTAATGAATCAAGAGATTTTAACCCATTTTATAAATCTTACAACTAAAGGGACCAAATATGGACATACTTGAAACTTATTTTTAAACATAAGATAACTACAAAACACACACCTTTATGTGTGGTCTGTATTCGATCAAACCACAGGGAAAAAGACTCTTGTTCAAAACCCTAACTTCATCACATTCTATCAAAAATCAAGAAGGAATTCGATTAGGAATCAATCCTAAGATAAATTCTTGATCACCAACCTTAGGAGATCAACAGGTATGCTTAATTTTGATTTTTGGTGAAACTTTGATGTGTTATGAATTCTTATAATTCAAATTCTTGAATGAAAGATGATGCTATGGCATAATTGATGTGATTACAAGTATAGGAATAAGTCCTAGATAAGAATTTAATGATTTTTCTTCATAAATTATTGAATTGATGATTTATCATAGATATGTTATATGGGTTTATAAACTAGATGAAGAACACTTGAATCATAATGATGATTTAGCATTATTTGATAGTTATGATGCAAGTTTAAATGTTGTTACTGTATTCTTGATACATAATTTGGAATATCATGATTTAACATGGTTAAAATTATTAATCATGAAGGTGATAGTGTTAGAATACTAATTTCGCACACAAGATGTTTGATAAAATGCTTGAATAAACTTGAAATAAGTGAGAAATATGAAAGAATCACTTATGTGACTAGTTAGAAGCATTGAGGGTTGAATCTTGAATTATGAATTCTAAGCGATATGTTCGGATTGGATTCTATAGGCAACTTGGGTGGATCATCAAGTAATCAAGGAGGAACGGATAATCGGTTGAAAGGAAAGCTTTAAAGGTACGTGACTATACACTTCGTAAATTTTCTTATTATGTTATGTTCAATTATATTGAATGATAGAAGTATCATTGGGAAGTTCGGTTGATATAAAACGGTGGATTCCGTATGATCAAACCAAATGAATTAATTAAGAAATTAACTTGACTTTAGAAAGTAAAAGCGATGGATTTCACTATAATAGACAAACGGGTCAAACGGACTCGAGTAATCAATGTTTGGTAATATAAAGCGATGGATATCGCTAATGAAACCAAATGGGTTAAAACAACCAAAGTAATGCAACTTTGGTGAAATGAAGCGATGGATTTCGCTAAGAAAGCTAAACGGGTCAATAGGATGTCTTGATGTAAACCGGAAAGGTTATATGAATAAAGACATCGAAATAATACCGGATTTTGAATTAGTATATATTATAGTCATTAGCCGAGGAAGGGTAACAAAGAAAATAAGTCATAAATTCATTTGTGAGTATGACTAAAATATGCATGAAAATTTAATATAGGATTGATGTTAACTTTGTTTAACTAGTTAGAGTTAAACGGGTCGAATAAACGTATCCATATAAATAAGGGCACATAAATGGTATGTATAACGCCCCGTCATTTCAGATATGTTATATATGTGTTAGTTGTATAGAAGTTTGGGAGTTAAAACCAAATTTAATGATCATACTTGTGAACGGGTCGAATAATTATGAATTTTTTTATGAGCCGATGGCTTAAAATTAAGAAAATTTTTCATGTAAATGTTGGATTTTGATTTCATAATATAGACGATCGCGTAGAAAGAAACGTGACTTAATTGGATCAATAGCGAAGAAGTTATGACTGTTTTCGTAAAGTTAAGTTTAGCTGGGAAAGTGCAGGTTTTTGAAACAACCTTTCTGCAGGTTGTTAAAACAACCTTTCTGCAGGTTTTTAAAACAACATTTTTGTCGATTTGGCTTTCTCGCATCACCCGACACCAAACAACTCCTCCCATCGCAGCACGCGATGGGTTAAACTCGCTGAACTTGTTGTTGTTGTTTGATTTGGCCTCATGAATTCATACAACCAAGCCTTAACTATCATAACTAACCATTTTTGGGTATTTTGATTATAGGTAACTATATTAAATCGACGAATGACGATCAAGTGAATGAAAGAACCGAATATACACATGAATGAAGCTTTCCGCAACTAAATCACGTCTTTTGCTACTAAACACTTTGGTGTTGTTTTGTCCAAATTTGTAGACATTGAACAAATGTTTTGCAAGTTAAGTATGTGTTAGTTAAATAAGATGTTCTAAAACTTTGTAAACTTCGTTTGAAGGTTATGGAACTTTTGTAAATGTTGTTATATTAATGTTTTTTTGAATAACGACATTTGAATGCACTATATACTTTATATAAATTATTAAACGATTGTAAGGGTCTTACACTCATATAAGCTGGTTATCCTGTTGCACTAAGGTGATTGGCATGCATCAGTTAATTCTGCCATTTGTTTTTCGTTCATATCCCTCCACTTTTTTATATGCGTTCTCACTACTTCATCCAATCTTTTTTCATCCAATTTTTTTCGCTATCAGTCATAGGAGTTTTTTGTTTACTGCCCGATGATGTTCGTAGGATAGAAGCCAATTTTAAAAGCGACTCCATCGACTGCATTTCTGCATCCGTCACTTTATCTGTTTCTTCAGCAGATGTGTTGGGAGGCATTTTTTTACCATAGATGTCAGGGTTTATCTTTTCTAGTTCATTCAACATCGCCTCGGTTACTGTATTTGTTGAGTGGACTCTGCTAAATTTACCTCTTGTTCCTCTTCTTGTACCACATCTGTCGCTGCTTGTATCACTGTTTGTATGATCAAGTACGTTATTTTTAGTATACACAAGTAAGAAGACGGTTACTATTATAGTAATGATCAAATTTGTTACCTTCTATTGTCTGGTCAGGGTGTCTGTATACACTTGGTTCTATGGTTTGTAATTTTGCCAGGCATGAGTCTGAAATACCCCCATCATCATCGTTCACATTATCAACATCATCACAACCTTAAAAATCACAAAGGTTTTATCATCATTTAACTTAAATTGCTGTTAATCTTAAAAATTACACAGTTTGTTGTCTACCTTTTGTTTTTTCTGTGTTTTCATTTTGTACGGTTGCATCTTTATCCCCTCTTAACTCTTGAATATTATCAGCACCCTCTCTAACTTTGTTTACATGAGCTTCATCACCTCCAGAAGTTGATCAGCTGTTGAGACGGTATTCTTAACTGTATCATCCCACCTTTTACACAGTCTCATTATATCTGGATCCTAGTAACACTTTTCCTTTGCGTCGGTAACGATTTTGTTGATTTCCGTAACGAGAGCAATGTATTTATTTATTTTAGTGTCCAAGGTTTTCAACAACACCTGCAGGATTTGAATTTTGTTACTACCATGCGTTATTATTATACAACCTGCGTTATTACATTGTTATCAGTTTGCATAAGTATTTATCCAAGAAACGTGTATTCATAACATGTGTTATGATGTTCTAAACTAGCGTGATTTTTTCCCAAAACATGCGTTGTTATTTTAAAAGCTAAACAAGTATTTTTCTAATATATGGTTTTTTAAACATGCGTGATAATGTATAAAAATGCGTTATTTTTTTATAAAACTTGTTACTGTGTAAAAAAAGCGTTATTATGGTAAATTATGTGTAGTATTATATGCCATGCGTTATTATTTTTGAATTTAAAAGAGTGTACCTTCTTATTTTTGTTGGAGTCTTCCCATGTACCATCATCATAGTTTACCCCGGTTAGCTGGAGCGGAGTGCTGCAGCAGTCAATAAGTTGTTGCGTTTGTGACCCGATGCCCAAAACTAGGTTCAACTCTGAAATATCATCATTAGGATTCCAGTCCTCAAACCAATCAGTAGTTGATGGTATGTAACATTCTTCGATTGAATCTTTCTCAGCCTCGTTTCTTCTTCTATAGACCTTTGTGGTATCCACAGGTGGTATTGTGAATTCATCTGTCGTGGGCTGATCTGTCATTTCTAATGCCATGCTGTTTTCTTGTACTGCAACAACCTCGTGTAATGGGATGTTGTCATGAGATAGGTCTGTCAATAACGTCGAAGCCTGTTGACCATGCTGATTAAGGTCTTCTAATGACGTTGTCGGAGCCTGTTGATGCTGATGATCATCGGTAATGACGTTGTCCGAGGCTGTCGCATGCTGTTGATCCTGCTGATTTAGGTTTTCATCAACCAAATGCTGTTGGATTTCATTCCCATGCGATTGTTCATCTTCTTCATCTTCATTGTAATCTTCAACATCTGACAGCAGCCCATTGTTGTATATATGCTTTTCCATGTCGTCAATCATACGAGATGTCATAAACTTTATGATAGGCAGTTCGACAACTTCTTTGAAAATTTGGTTCCTTTTGTTGTACTCATTGGCATACAAAAGTTGCATATAAATGTGTAAAAGAAATCAAATGATATTAACAATCATGTTTTACTTAATATTTTAAAGATGTTCGGAAAACATACCGTAAGAAATGTAACAGGTCCATTATATTGTGAGTCTAGTTTTTCCAACCTTGTCTAGTTCGTTTAAGTGATTCTAAAACAAACGAGCACCAATCTAGCTTCGAAATGTCTTCCTCTTTGTCAATTGAAAGCAGAAAACTTTGTTTAACTATTGTTGTCTTTGTAATCTCTACAAATAACGTGTTCCAGTAGGCTAAAAAATTTAACTTGAATAACCTGCCGCCATTTGTTTGTTTTCCCATAGCTTGTGCAACCAATGAATGAGTAATTCTGTTGTTGTCGGGCCACTGGTTTTAGAACTCATCAATAGTTGTCTCGACCCCATCAGTAGCAGTATTTTTTTCAACTATCGCACCTTTCCGAGGCTTATTTTTTTTCAAGTACCGGATTTTCTCCTTTTGGAATACCAAACACATCATATACTGAATCTCTTGTTATTCGTATCTTATGATTTCTGATGTTTAGTGTGTTATATTGCTCGTCATAGGTTCGTAGGAGCCAAAAAGCCAGATGTGTACTTATGTAACTAACCTTTATATCAAGAATAGGACCAAATTCCATGCTAAAAAATATTTAATGAATAACATATACAAACAAACATGAACAAATGTTCACGAACACATTATCGAACGTTCACGAACGCAATTGAATGAACTAGACATCTGTTATTGTTCGTTCATTTAACTAATCGAACGAAATTTCTTGTTCATGTTCGTTCATTAACTAAACGAACGAACGTAAACGAACTTCCCGCCTAATGGTTCACGAGCTGTTCACTGAACATTCAATTCGTTTACAGCCATAGCCTCGCATACGCGTCGTACGTTAAGCGGCCTATATATATACATGTATATATATATATATAGGACAAAGATCCGTTAGGAACCACCTCTTATTGCGAGAACCGCGAGAACCAATGTGAACACAACAAAAAATGCCTAAAAATAGCTAAAAATCACACAAATTTTTTTTTAATATTTTTTATAAAAAAAATCGCTACTTTTCGAAGCAAAAAAAATTAATTTTTTTTAAAAAAAATAATTTTTTTAAATAAATTTAAAAAAAAAATTAGCTACTAAAAGTAGCGATTTTAACATAAAAAATATTAAAAAAAAGATTTTATGATTTTTTTTATGATTTTGTTTTATTTTTTTGGGGGTTTAGTTTTTAGCATTTTAGCTTGGGGGGTTTAGGTTTTGGGGGAGGGGGGTTTAGGTTTTTTTTTTTTTTTTTTGGGGGGGGGGGGTAGGTATTTTTTTTAATATTTTTTATAAAAAAAAATGCTACTTTTCGAAGCAAAAAAAATTAAAAAAATTTTTTAAAAATAATTTTTTTTTAAATAAATTTAAAAAAAAAATTTAGCTACTAAAAGTAGCGATTTTAACATAAAAAATATTAAAAAAAGATTTTATGATTTTTTTTATGATTTTGTTTTATTTTTTTGGGGGTTTAGTTTTTAGCATTTTAGCTTGGGGGGTTTAGGTTTTGGGGGAGGGGGGTTTAGGTTTTTTTTTTTTTTTTTTTTTTGGGGGGGGGGGGGGTAGGTATTTTTTAGGTTTTTTGGGGGTTTTAGTTTTTAGCATTTAGCTGGGGGGGGGTTAGGGTTTTTTTTTGGGGGGGGGGGGGGGGGGGTGGTTAGTTTTTTTTAGCTATTTTAGGTTGTGTTCACATTGGTTCTCGTGGTTCTCGCAATAAGGGTGGTTCTCGCATGAACCTTACCCTATATATATATATAGGGGAGGGTTTAAATGAGAACGCTAAATATCGCGAGAACCGTGAGAACGAATAAAAAAAATCACGAGAACTTGGTCAAAAACAGTTCAAATTCAAAATTTCTTTTTACACTTATCATTATTATTCGAATACAATGTTAGAAATTAAATTTACACATTTAAATTTACGTGAATTCGTAAATAACAAAAATTTACACGTGTGTAAGTTTGTCATTTACACATGTGTAAATTTGTTATATTTACACATGTGTAAAAAATCTAGTAAGAGTGATTTTGAGAGGATAAATGAATTATTTGATGTTGTGAATTCTTTTTTGATGTTGTATTTTAATTAGAATGAGGTTTGTATTAAAAAAAATCGGTTTTGATTGGTTTTTTCATTTGTTCTCACGGTTCTCGCAATATTTAGCGTTCTCAAGATAACCCTCCCCTATATATATATATATATATATAGGATCAAGATTAAGGGAAAACCACTTTGAGTTGTGAGAACTTAGAGAACTTGGCCTTTCCGTGCGAATTTTGCCGTCATTTTTTTCACACCCCTAGATTAAAATGTTTAGAAAGGCTGCCGTAAAAAAATTCGAAATGGTGTTTTTCGCCGCCTTTCAACAGTTGTAAAAAGGTGATGACATAAGTATCACATCACTTTTTACAGCATTTTCAATTTTTTATTTTTTTTTTAAAGTTGATTTTTCTATAGAAATTTTGGTAAAACTTTGGCTATAGAATTAAATCTAGGTTTTCTATCCTTGTCCATCAATATTTTAGTCTGTACCAAGTGAAAATTCAACTTGCATCTTTTAAAAAAATGCAAACCCTCTTCCTTGATTTAGAGATCACTATCGACCCAAAATTGATTTAGTCTAATCTTTTTAGCTATGCAGAATACAAAGTTTCGGTTCATAATCTTATCTTTCAAGCTGAGGGTGTTGTAAAGAGGACACATGGCAAGTGGCATTGTGGAGCCCACAAGAACTGCGGTGACAAGACATATATAGCAGCTGTAAACATCACATCACATCTTTTTAATGTTTCCAGAGTTCAAATATCTCTTATCAGATCAATATAGACATCTGAAGCATGAGTTACATGGTTTAAGAAGACACATTATCTGGATTTAGAAATTCATATAAAAAGACAAGTAACTTTACTTTATACACAGCTGGCACCATTATGTTTCAACCAGCCTCTTCTTTTTAAGCTAATAAAATCAATTTCGAGCACTATTGTGAGCATCTGCTAGATAAACGAAGTACTCCGAAAGTAACTCGAGTCCATCACCAATTACAAAGAAAACCCAATAACCCACATGTCCATAGGCACGACAATGAAATTACCAGTAATACCCGTTTTGGCTCAAAGATCAAACTCAGGTTTTTCTAGGTCTCCTATCATTGCCTACCAGTACCTCACTCTGCACTAAATGAGAGTTGAACCTACATTTCTTAAGAGAAATGCAAGTTTTCCACCACTTGATCTAGAGATATTTTCACCGGCCTCTTCCTATTCCTCATTGTTTAATGAAATTTCTCACTTTCTATTTCTATAAACGCACATAAATAATAATATTGTGCATTTGTGCTTGCTATACTTTTAATTTAAGCATGATGATAGATGGTGGACGGTGGGTGATGTTATCACATAAATTAACTCATCGAGAAAGGGTTAAGGGGAAGCTTTGGCTAATAGTACACTATGCTTCAAGAATAATTAAAAGGGGACAATAATTTTCTTTCACAAACAAAATTTGCTAATTGTGTATATATGTAATGTAATACATGATAGTAAAAAAAATTTGATATGGACGAGGATTCGGGTATATGACTAGGTTCTGTGATTAATTTTAAAAAGTGTTGCAAGTTTGGGACGAGTATAAAATGTGGTGTATTTATCTGATAATCTGAATATATTTAGTGGCGTCATAATAAAATATATTAATCTATATCTATACTATATAATAAAAGAAACCACTTTAGGGACACTTGTCATCATATTAGAGCATCTCTTATAGATAATTATTATTTTAATTTAATATTTTCTAATTAATTATAGATAACCCTTTTATTAAATATTATTTAAATTAATATCATATGGATAATTATTATTTAGTTTAATCTACTTCTCCTTTTTAATATTATTTTGAGAAAAATACGATTTTGGCCCCTGTGGTTATATCATTTTTACCCTTTTAGCCCAAAAAATAATTTTTTTTAACATCTGAGCCTCCAACTTTTTTTTTCTAATTCTTTTGACCCCTAACACTAATCTCATCCATTAAATGTTAGGGGCCAAAAGAGTTAAAAAAGACGTATTTTTATCACTTTTACCCTTTTAGCCCAAAAATGATTTTTTTTTAACATCTAAGCCCTCAACGTCTTCTCTTCTAACCCTTTTGGCCCCTAACACTTTTAGCTCAAAAATGATTTTTTTTAACATCTAATCCCTCAACGTCTTCTTTTCTAACCCTTTTGGCCCCTAACACTAACCTCGTCCATTAAATGTTAGGGGCCAAAAGGGTTAAAAAAAGACGTTAGGGGCCAAAAAGGTTAGAAAAAAGACGTTGGGGGTTTAAATATTAAAAAAAGTCTTTTTTGAGCTAAAAGGGTAAAAGTGATATAACCACGGGGGCCAAAATCGTAATTTTATTATTTGATGTATAAAATTCAATTCATACAATACACGAGGTTTTTTAAGGATATATATATTTTATTATTTAGTACAGAAAATTACATTTATTCAAACCGTGTAATACGCATATTTTTAAAGTTGTAATTTTTTTTATTATTTAATATATAAAATTACATTTATTCAACCCGTGTAATAAAAGAGGTTTTTTAAAGATATATTATTTTATTATTTGGTAAACAATATTATATTTATTCAACTCGTGTAATACACGTGGTTTTAAAAATATAACTTTTTTATTTGGTATATAAAATTACATTTATTCAACATGTACAATATTGTTCTTATAAATATAACTTTTTATTATTTAATATATAAAATTATATTTATTCAACTCGTGCAATAAAGAAGGTTTTTAAAGATATATTGTTTTATTATTTAGTATATAAAATTTATTTATTCAACCCGTGTAATACACGGGGTTATAACCTAGTATATTATATAATACATTAAATATATAGAAAATGTTTCGTTGAAGTTGCTATATGTATGGCTAAGTATTTGATATTTCAAAATATTTTTTTGACGTGAGTTTACAAACGAGTTTTAGGTAAGGGTGCAAGGGGTGCAAGTGGGTGGGCTACTCGGATAGGGCGGATACGACGGTAACACCCCGCAAGTCATTTGGGTTATGGGTGCGGGTAGGGTGCTTGGGTACAGTTAGCTGCATTGAATTAGTCGTTTTTGTCATTACACAACGATCATGTGGAAGAGTAGGAGGCACCCGATGGGTATGAGAGAGGATCAATGTGAATCAGTATTATTCCTGGGGTTAAGATGTTAATGTAGTGTTGTGTCGCTTGAGGTTAAGGGTTCGAGCCTCATCGGATTTGATATAATTTTAGGTTGTAAAAAAGATCACTATTATTCCTAAATAGTGTTTAAAGTAATCTAAAACAAATAATAATTACTATTATTGTCAGATTAATCAAGATGCATTGTATTTTTCCGTTACATAGATTAATGCACACAAAAGCCAAACAATAAAAAATATTTAAATATTAGGGTGTAGGGGTGCTCCCTCGTAACAAGTCGTAACCTCTCTCCATCACACTCAATCATAGCATGCCATATCAGCTTCTCTCTCCACTCTCAATTCTCGAACGTAAGGGGTGCACCCCTCGTGGGTAGTACGCCATTTCATTTTTTATTTTTTATGCATTAATAATTAAATAATATTTTAAACAAACTTAAATTAAATTAAATTAAAAAAATAAATCACATTAAATTAAATTAAATTACACTAAAAACTAAATAAAACAAACTAACTTTTTTCTTATTTGTAAGAGAATAAAATGTGAGAGGGGTATTAAATAAATAAAACAAATTACTTTTTTTTTAAGTTAAAGGCTATAGAGCCGTTGGATAGGAACAACGGTAAAAAAAAGCATGCATTCTTTGCGGTGGCTACTCCCCGTTTGACATTGTTCACCGCTTACCAATGAGGGTCAGCGGTTGCGTGGCCTGCGCGGGAAACCCCCATTACCGCACCCCTCACCACTTACACCCCGGACACCCTTAGTTTTTATCAATATATTAGAACATGTTAACATATTGGACTCTTAATGAAAACTTACTTTAGGTAATAGGTTATATCAAATTATAGACCATGTCAAGTTATTAGACCGTTAATATGCTTAGTTTACTCGTTCAAACTAAATATACTTGGTTTATATCAGTTTATTAGACCATGTCAAATGATTAGGACATATTATCTACCCACACATAGTGATCTTTTACTTTGTACGACATTTGTAAACTCCCCTCTGAATCATTTATCGAGCCATCCGCAAACTTAATGTTTGGTTAAGCCAATTCCATTTTGTTAAGGTCGTGTCTATCAAATAGTTCATCAATAATAAGAAAAAATTATTCTATATTTATAGTTTTTAAAAGAATTAGTTTTACTGTTAAAAAAGGTTAGCGATGCAGTTTATTGCTTGTTTAGTATCCATTCTTTGTTTCGATATATTTTCTAGACCTTATAATATGCTAATATTATACCAAACAAAAGTTTTGATCCTGATTTGACATAGAACGATGGAATTAAAACTTACTTAGAAATTGAAAGCAAAGAATAGAGGTTCCTTAATGCACAAGTAATCTAGATATATTAGAAAACACTCAAACATTGATTTTATTTAATTCCATATCATATGCAAGCATTAACTAAATACATGCATGACAATTAATTAATGAAATACCTAACATATGAAACAAATTATTTAACCACGAGTCAATTTATCATTTAATAAATATGCTCTTGTTACTTGGTAAATATCGGACCACGACATTTCACCTTGTTCATTACGACTTAGTTATAACCATTTAATATATATTCGTGCCAGTTTTTTCCATTGCATCTTGTTTTAGTTTACTTTTTTTTTAATATTCAACTAACTTTTATTTACCTGTCATTTAACATATTTTTTCAAAATGTTACTATAAATCACTTATATTAAATTCAACAATTTTTTGTTTTATCTATACAAATATCCTCTAGTTTGTCACTTTCTAATATTAAATCAAATTCATTATAAAACCAAGGCTAGCAAGAAGCTACACAACCAAATAAGCATCCTCAAAATAACATAAACTACTCTCAAAACTAATTTGTTTTCGTTAAGCAGGCCGACCAACCCGTGCCGTCGCTCAAGACCTAAATTTTTAAAGAGTCCGAAAGGTTTTTATAAGTTTTTTTATATATAGTAGTAAATTATATATTTAATATATGGATCCGTGTATTACACATAAAAAGTAGAGTTAAATGCCATTTTAGTCCCTGTGCTTTGGGCCATTTTGTCAGTTTAGTCCAAAGGTTTGAAACGTTGCCATTTTAGTCCAAATAGTTTTAAACGTTGCCATTTTCGTCCACTGGGTTAACTCCATCCCTTTATTCTGTTAACTAGAAGGGCATTTCGGTCGTTTTATATGTAATTATGTTAACTAGAAGGGCAATTCGACCATATAAAATGATCGAATTACCCTTCTAGCTAACATAAAAAATAGACGGAGTTAACCCAGTGGACTAAAATGGCAATGCTTGAAACTATTTGGACTAAAATGGCAACGTTTCAAACCTTTGGACTAAACTGACAAAATAACCTAAACCATAGGGACTAAAATGGCATTTAACTCTAAAAAGTATGTGGTGGAGTGGAAAAAACAATCTTAAAATAATGTAGAATCCCAATTTCAAAGCTTGGCTTCATCACAAAGGTCTTATTTTTTTTAATTTATATCTTCTTAACCACAATTTTAGACCAGATTTTTATGTCGCCCGGGACCTAAACTCTTTTAGAAGTTCTCAGGAATGGCCCTGTCGTTAACCTAAATCTTCATATTTAATCATTTTTTTCTTAAAAAGCCATTGACAATGTTCACATGAGAATCACAACTATTCACTCACTTGTCACCATTTTTAATTTAGTTCCCCAAAACAAAACAAAAAAAAACGTTACAAAAATACATTAATTATTTTATAACAATACCATCCATCTAATTTACTTTATAGTATATATATTTCACTTGGAAATAAATATATTATCTTTAAATAGTATATATATTTCACTTGGAAAAAAATATATTATCTTTAAATAGATATGTTTTACGTGGTAACAAAATCTTACACTTACATAATAAAAACAACAATATTTTCTCATTTTCAATATATATTAAATATAATATAATCATCAATACTTTTACTTTTGTAATTTTGTTGCCAAATAAATAAATGTATTTTGGCTATTTATAGAAAGGCAGTGATTTGAGTACAAAACACACCCACCCCCAAACCCCAATTTAATCCCCAAATTCATCCTCTTCATCTTCAAGTGTACTCAAATCTCCACACTCTCACAGCTCAAATGAAGTAGCATTACATCAATCAATCAGAATTCAGAAATGAATTATTCTCAAAAACTTAATCAATCCGTCGTCGTTTTAACCTTATTATTATTATCCTTCCCGTTAATATGTTTCGCCATTCGTTACTTCCCCTCAAACGACCACCCAGACATCCTGTCCGGATTCACTGAAGCGCCGGACTACCGTAACGGCATACACTGCTCACGTGACCTCATCCACGTCGCTATGACAATCGATCTAGAATACTTACGTGGCTCAATCGCCGCCGTACATTCCACCCTCCGTCACGCATCCTGCCCCGAAAACATCTTCTTCCATTTTATTGCCGCTGAGTTCGACCCGGCCAGTCCACGTGAGTTGACTCGGTTAGTCCGATCCACTTTCCCCTCGTTAAATTTCAAAATGTATATCTTCCGTGAAGATACAGTCATCAACTTGATCTCGTCTTCCATCCGGATCGCACTCGAAAACCCCTTGAACTACGCCCGGAACTATCTGGGTGATATACTTGACCCGTTTGTCACTCGGGTCATTTACCTCGATTCTGACGTCATCCTCGTTGACGACATAAACAAGCTTTGGAACATAACGTTAAAAGACAACCGGGTTATCGGAGCTCCGGAATACTGTCACACTAATTTCACCAACTACTTCACCGACAGTTTCTGGTCCGACCCGGTTATGTCCCGGGTATTCGGGTCGAGAACGGAAAAACCGTGTTACTTCAACACGGGGGTGATGGTGATGGATATGAAGAAATGGAGATCCGGAAACTACCGGAAACGGATCGAGAACTGGATGGAGGTCCAGAAGAAGAAACGGATCTATGAGTTGGGTTCTTTGCCACCGTTTTTGTTGGTGTTTGGTGGTAATATTGAACCGGTTGATCACCGGTGGAACCAGCATGGGCTCGGTGGGGATAATGTGAAGGGGAGTTGCCGGAATCTGCATGCCGGTCCGGCGAGTTTGTTGCATTGGAGTGGGAAGGGGAAGCCGTGGGTGAGGCTTGATGAGAAGAGATCGTGTCCGTTGGATCGTTTGTGGGAGCCGTACGATTTGTTTAGGAGGGGTTGGGGTTATCGGCAGCCGTTGGATGGTTAAGTTGGAAATTGGTTGATTTAATTTAATTTTGGTTAAATTAAATAAGGTTTTTGTGTAATTTTTGATGGTTTCTAGGGGGGTTTTAAGTTTTGTGGATTCTTTTGTTGACAGCTGTGTACAGGGGGTTTTGTTTGGTTGGGTGGATGGATGGGTACAAGAGGTTTTTGGTTGTATATTACAATTGAATGTTTACAAATTTTGTTTTTGTGTTTAAAATGGGATCATAAAAGGAGCGTTTGTGGAGTTGTGGTCCGGTGCGATCCGTGATAAAATTCAGATGTGGTGTGGTGTGGTGTGGTCCGGTCTAGTTTCGCTTGTTCGGGTCCCTACATGGTTTCTTTCAGTCTAGAAAATGTGGCTAGTCATAGGTGAAATTCAATCTAGAATCTTATGCTACCGGGTTGTAAAGGAGTCAAGCTTAGCTGAGGCCGAGCTCATTTAAGATCAATCTTGACTCGTGTGACTAGAAAAGCTAAAAAAGGTTTGTGTCGAAATCTTGACTTGTGTAACTGAAAAAGGTTATGTCTAAAGCTGAGGCTTAGATAATGGGGTATGGTGGGGCGTGGGTTGAGGGCATGGTGCGACACGTAGAGTATGTGGCACCTAAGACCAAAAGCCAATTTCAAGGGGGGTATGGTGGGGGACGCTGGGGTGGCGTGGCTAGTGCTCTTGGCCAATGAGGTTTCATCATGTCATGTGGGTAGCCTCACCCAACGCCCGGGCGTTGGCCAATGAGGTTTCATCATGTCATGTGGGTAGCCCCACCCAACGCCCGGGCTGAATCCCACGCCAATGGGGCCACGCCCAAACCCAAGCCCACCCGGGGTGGTGACTTGGGCGTTTCTCTCCAACCCACGCCCCAACCCCCGCCCAATACCCCATAGTCTTAGCTTGTGAGTGCCGGATAATTGCATATATCCCTTACAAACCCTCCTTAATTGCATATTTATCCAACCTAGAATTTTAATTGCATATATCCCCTTCCTTTTTTAAATTCCATTTAATGACAATATTACCCTTTCAAAAAAAAAAAAAAAAAAACCTATAATGTTTTCGCAATAGACCAAAGGCAATATTCCAGATTCAAAGACACGCTACACACACGATTCCGGCGATCCAGGTTCATCGCCGCCGATTCCAGGTGCAATTGAGCGATTTCGATGAGCATCTCCACGCTATTCAGGTGCATAGATATCTCCTCTTTTTTTCATGTTAGGGCTTTGTTATAACAATGATATCTTATTTGTTGTTTGGATTGGACGAGAAATATCCATTCAAGCTTTTGAAAAAAATGATTATTGATGTTGAAGATGGGTATTTTATATTATGGGAATCATGGCTTCTGTTGCCTAATTGTTGAAAATGTGGAATGCTTCCATTAGTTACTATGAAATCTGCATTCTCTAAGACTACCAGAACTATATTGTTTCAACTGGACATACCTGATTATCTTTGAGATCTTGAATGAATGAATGAATGAATTTATTTGAAATCATGTAATACTTTGCTTACAGATGACTACAACTTGTTTTAAAAATGGGTAGTTAAAAAAAGTTGGAAAATATTAAAGATTTAAATAAGGGTAAAATAGTCATTCTATATTTTATTTTTTATAAAATAAATCAAAATGGGTAAATTTGCAATTGGTTTTAACAAGGAAGGGGATATATGCAATTTTGATTTTTGGTTGGGTAAATACGCAATTGATGAATTTTTTAGGGGGATATATGCAATTGACCCTTGATTCAATCTTGACTTGTGTAACTAAAAAAAACTAAAATAGGTTGTGTCTAAAGCTGAGGCTTAGCTCGTTAGTGCCTTTTCAACTACAAGCTTAAAACTCTTGTTAGTAGTAGTGTTGGAAAAATCGGGATTAATTCTGTAAATTCTGAAGATTAATTTATAGGTAATCGGTGAATGAATTGCTAGTGGGGCGGATATCGCCCCTAGTTGGCCGAAAATAGGCAATTTCGGCGAAATTCCGACCAAATTCTAGCTAAAACTTGTAAATTTCGACGATTAATCTTGTATGCTTTTAAATGTGTAGAGAAGGGGTTAAAACCTAACTACTTAAAAAATTACATATAAAAATGTGTATACATACGTATAAAAATAAAAATAAAAACACATATTAAAATAACAATTTGATTAATCGATAGTTCATACCCTACCTTCCAACTAGCGCCTAGCGATTCTTACAACTATGATCAAAAGAAATACATTTATTGTTGATTAACATGCTATAGCTTCACAAGTTGGTTTTGATAACCAATTACCAACATGTAGTTCTAGTCGAACTTATTAATTGAAACTCATGCTAGGACTATTTTAAGCTCAGCTTAATTCCAGCTTATATTGAAAAATAGTTCGGTTCATTTACACCATAGCGGATTTTGCTGCTTTTCTTTTGCATTTTTTTAATTCTTGTCTTGCCATGTTCTAAGTACATCTCTAACTGTGAACCATCGATCAAGCGATCAACCATTAATTTTACAAGTCTGTAACACATTTACTTTAAATAATTTAAGAAATGTGTTGGCAGAAATCAATACTAAAATTATGACGTTTGATTCGTTTGACCCTCTTTTTTTAACGAAATTATTTTATTTGTTAAAAAATAAAATATAACACAAGCTAACCTATATTTACTAATATCATAATATCTTATTCTATAACAATGACACTTTAACTAATAAGATTATATACGAACATATAATGACAATATAACGGGAACCCTTGTATGTCACCATTTTTCCCCATGTTCATTGGCCTTGGAAGTGGCTATCGTTATCAATCGCTCAAAAGAAAAGTAAAATATATATTAAAAGCTTATATATTTCGTGTTATTCTATCTACGTGTTATGTTATTGTTGAAACATACAAAACTTTATATTCAATGATTGATTTTAAACAATCGTGTAACCGACAACACCAAAGGAAGTGTTTTTTAACGTCGGACTGGTGTGTGAGATTGGGAACGGCTTATACAATAGTCTGATGACTACTCTTGAACTGTATTTATTGGATTGGTTGGTTATGACGTCAATGGGTTAAACTGGATCAGTGGTTAGACCGTATTTTCAAAAACCTTGTATATATTTTTTACTCTAATTTTAATTTACTGATTCACTACTATTTTGTACTCCATTTTTTTAATTTCAGTTTTCATATTTTGTTAACATTATAAGTATACAAAAAGAATTAGTAATGCCATATATTGTTTTAACTTAGTTACGTCTATATTATTAGTATTTAAATTATTCATGACGTCAACTGGTATTTGTAACCAATCAGTTAAATGAACTTGTAACTAACAACCTGAGACAATATCAAGAAAACATTAAGCAAAATAAAGTCTAAATGTGTTCATCGGGTTAGATTACGTCTTACAAGTTGCATTACTGTTTTTATATTAACATAAAAAACCCGAACATAAAGAAACCAAGTTTAACTTCAATAAAATCCTAAATTCTTATATAATTAGATTCTAAAAAAAGATAAAGTTACTAAATTGAATGTTACCTTATAGGGTAACTTTTTTTTTCATAAGTTCGACATATGCAAAACATAGAAAAGGAAAGTAAAAGATATATGAAAAAAAAAAATATAAGATATAAAGGAATAAGGACATTAAAACCAAGAAACTTTTAAGTCTCTTGACAAGGATTCATCATACTATTTCACAAGCCATGGTTGGATTGTAATTAAAGTTCCAACTTTAAAGGGGTGTGTTTGGTTTCATATTGTTTTTAATAGGAATTAAAATTAAATTTTGGTAAGAAATTATTATTTGAAATATTATAATTTTAAAGTGAAAAATTTTCAAAAGAATTTGAGATTTAAAAGAATTGAAATCTATTATATGGATCTAAATTTCTTATCCATTTGTATTACATAACAATATGACTCATGAAAAGAATTATCATTACTAGTGATAATACCCGCGAATTTCGCGGTGTTGATAAATGATATGTTTCTTATTTTTAGAAAAAAAAATAACAACGTTTATACTGATTATAAATAAACTGTACGCATGGACTTATTATGGTAATCTGAAGTTGAAGATTAAAATATAACGAAGCATCGTACTATAAATCTAACAAAAGTATAAAAATAACACTTTTAACATTTAACGTTTCCACTTTTCCTTTTCTCCACCATAAATTTTTAATTCGGTTTCTTAAACTTTTTCTTGTTGTAAAGAGCAATAAAAACATACAAAAGTACACATCTATATTTAAAGCATTTACATTGGAGCCTCTATTCTATATTACATTTGAATCTCTATAATAGAAAAAAATTAAAGAATGTAAAGTACACCTCTATATTTATAGTGTCACATTCAACCCTCTATATTGTTATTGTGAGTGTGTAGGAAAGAGAAAAATATATTTATAGGGTCACATTCAACCACCACCGACGACCACTTTCAATTTTACAATCTTCGCACGAAAGCCGACTTTCATAAACATATACAATCTTCATCCAAGCAAATATGTCCAGATAACTTTAATTTCATATGGAAAACAGCAGATACCTTGCATACATTTAAGAAGATATATCGAAGCTTATTAAGTACACGACACCAGTATATCTTTCCTACTTCATAGTTCATAGATCGTAAAACAATGAAAATCAATTTAAAGCCAAAAATTAACTTACCTTGAAACCATCCACCGAACCCCAGATCTCCGAAATCATCATGTAACACCCCGTGTTTTCACAAGTCAAAGTCAAGGTCAAAGTCAACGACCGATTTCGCGCAACTTGACTTGTAGAAATTTCTTTATTTTATTTGTATTATGTGGAGTAAGTGTTGTTAATTGCAATAATCGACGTATGTTAATCGCTATTCGATCGATCCACGACTGTGAACTGTAGGAAGTAACAATGCGATAAAGTTAACTAATCAATAGTCAAGCTATGCTAATCGAATCGACATCAATTCGCAACTCGAGCTACGTATTTTACTTGTTATTATACATGTGTGTGTGCCTTACGTGTTACCTGTGCATGTTTATTTATGTTGTGTTGTGTGTAATCAAGCGAACTTAATCGAAACTCGAATACAATCGAACTCGAATCACGACCGAACTATGATAGATAGTGGAAAATAGATTATGCGAGATACGAAGTAGTTGAGACTAAAAGTAATTTGACTAGGAAACCCTATCGAATCGAACCACTCGCAATCGGAATCGAGACATCGAAAATCGTCGCATCGGAAGCTTGAACCAAGCGCCATCCGGCCGGATAGCCATCCGACCGGATAACCCAGTTGGTGACAGGCTGTATGTCATCCGACCAGGATGTCATCCTACCGGATCGTCATCCGAGCGGAGTGTCATCCGATCGGATCACTCTTTCCTCTTTTGGAATCCTATAAATACCCCTGTCATTGTCATTCTTCCCACTTTTGGAAACTTTCTGTCCGAACAGCTCGTGCTCCTCACCTTTTCTTCGATTTCTCTCAATCTAGGTAAGATCTCGCCCTAAATCTTGTACTTTCTTGATCTACACGCACTCCTACACCTTTCTATCTTTTGAATCTAAACGTTTAACCGCGAAATCACTAGATTTCGGGTGTTCTACGGTGACGTCAGCATGAGTTCTTCAAGAACTTCATGCCTTGACTTCAATCCACCAAGGACAACCGAGATCTAACCGATTTCCACCCGTTTACACAAAGATCTCGTAAAGATCTCGACACAAGAGTGGTAAAAAGGGACTGAAAGATGGTTTCTAACTTTCTTTCAACTCTTTTACACTTAGAACACTCAAAACCGGTAGAATCAGGATCAGATCTAGTCTCCTACTCGTCCATGGTGTTGTACTGGTTCAGATCTGGATTCCGCCTACGAGACAACCGACTTCGGGTTAAACAAGAACAACCGCCTCGAGCCGGTAACTGGCCGAATTAGGGTGATTCCTGGTCGGTTTGGTCACTTGGGTCAGGGAAGGGTTCTGGTTGGTTAACAAGTTGTGAAGACGTCTCGAAACAATGACAACCATCAAAACGACCAAGTGTAGGACGAAAAGAGCAATCAGAACGTATTGCCGTCCGACCGGATTGTCATCCGATCGGATAGGTCATCCGCACGGATTGCCATCCGAACGGATCACACTTGGGTCCCACCTTTTAAACTATCTCATCTAGAGTTTGAGTATTGAACGAAATGTAATCCGAACGGACGACCATCTGAATGGATTACTCTTCGGATCATGAGATACTAAGACTTTAAAGCCTTAAACAATTTTCAACAAGTTCATTTACAAGATTGCCATCCGATCGGATGATCATCCGATCGAGTGACACTTCAACTGTGAACTCGTCTTCAACAAGTGATCTCACCATTAAGTCGCCGTCCGACCGGATCACCGTCCGACCGGACGACCATCCGAACGGATTGTCATCCGTATGACCCAGCATCCGATCGAACGACTTGATGGATAGAGATACTTCAATGTTTTCTAAATACTACAACGAAAACTTCAAAAGTCAAGCCATCATACACAAACACATCCTTATTATAGGAAGAAAAAATCCACTCGAATCGTCATCCGACCGGATGACCACCCGAACGGATTACTGTCCGACCGGATTACCATCCGATCGAACTACCATCCGACCCATCTTCACTTTGTATCATTTTACGTGTTCCTTATCATTATGCTATCGAATCTATTCAGGCTAACCATACTCGCTAAGCGCTCCCTTCAATCCATTAATCACTGTGAGTATACTCGATCCATTTTTGCTTTAAGCACTTTTGGGTGTTACATACGTTACGAATATTCAAACTACAACGATCACACTACTCAAATACTATTGAACGCTAACCGTAATGCATGTTATACGTGGCTCATGAATGCTTGTTTGTTATGTTTACACATGGAATACTGTATACCTGCCTTAGCAACGATAGTACTATAGTTTGGACTCAGCACCCGTTCACACGGGGGTTGTTAAGGATGTTTTACTTGCATGGATTACGGTGGTAATCATGTATTGCGAACTGCCTCAGGCAGTCAACCTGCAGTCATTGGTATCGATGGATCTATGTCGATAATTAACGTGCTTCATTTCACTATGTGTACGTGATGGTTATGCGTAAACGAATTCGAACTCTATATGCTATTATCAAACTTGTATGCTCACCTTTACATTTTATGTATTGACTTTATTTTAACGTATGTGACAGGTGCTTAGGAAGTTTACATGCTTAGCATGCTGTGAACTTGAGGCTAGGAAAGGTCTAGGATGCTCTCTGTGCTGTGATGAAAACGAAGCTAGGAAAGGAGGTCCTAGAAACCAATAAATAAACTATTTATGTTTAAATCTGAGTTGTCGGAACAGACTATTTGCCTAGATTTTTTTCTGTAATAATTATTTGACTGTTTGAGATACGGTATGGGACGTATTAGTTAATTGAATGGTTTTGATAATTGTTATGGAAACTTCTGGACAATCTGTTTCGCTCAGTGCCATGCCCCGATGATTCCGCCATCGGTTGGGGTGTGACAGATTGGTATCAGAGCCATAACTATAGGGAATTAGGCGAGACTCGACCTAGTCCGGGTCGAAGTCTTAGAAACCTAGACTATAGTTAAGAACCAACAGACCGACTTGTGCGTATCTGTTAGGGCATATGCATGAGCTCACTACTATCACTCGCTATTCTCGCTTATCCTACATTATCACCACACTCGAATTTTCAACTATGAATGGGCAATAAGGTCGAGAATAGGTGTGAAAACCGCAAACTCTCGACTAAAGTTGCTTAATCAACCCGCATTTTAACTACAAACGAGGAGAATTATACCAAATCAGGAGTGAAATCCATATTTTGATGAATGATCTCCTCAATTTTATTAAGGACAGGGACGAAGTTGTTAAGCCAGGGGTGAAACCCTAACCTTGACGACTTGTTCCGCACTTTTGCAAACTCTCGCCAAAGTCTCAACGGACTCCAACGACCTGAAGTCACGACATGGCTAACGGGAAATGTGCCGAACGCCCAAGAATCGAGGCAAGGACACAGTTGAATTACTTTGGTTAGTCGAAGTCTACTAGCCGCAGACAATCTATTCTCGATTTTTACATGATTAGATTCAGAGCCCGCAGCTGCCGATTCTGATGATTCGTCGATTTTATGTGCTATATGTGTGTTTACCTGTTTATGTGTCTAAATCTCGGAAATTTGCTCGATTTTTTTTCACTTCGATCGACACGCACAACTCGCACTACTTTTCTATCTCAAATCGTTAACAAATCACAAAACTTTGAACGACTTCATGCTACGAAATACGCTTGTACCACGCTACTCTCAATTGTCGACTTTGAATAATAGGTTTCTGTTTTCTAACTGCCTCTGGTGATTAAGTGCGCATGTGTTTCTCGGTTCCTTTGCTCTACATACTTAGGAATTATGTGATTATGTGCTCTACGTGCTTACGTGATTTGTGCCCTAAGTGTTTATGTGGTTATGTGATTAAATGGTTCTGTGTCTTGCGTGGTTATATGTCTATGTGTTTACACGGTACGTGTTACTGAGCTTTAGTAGTAGTAAGACGTGTGAGGTGAGATTCGAATACATGTGTTGAGTTCTGTGGCGATGTCTGTTGCAGACAATGTCATCTGGATCCCGTCACGCACTTTCTCGTCAAGAAAAGAGAGACAAACGCCTTGCTTCCATCATCGCCAAAAGTGTGGCAAAGCCCGTTAGTGATTTTTACGAAAATGCCAGCAAGTCATCCGAGGAATCGAGAACCGAAGCTCCTAAGACTACCGCAAGACCCTTCAGTTTCAAGCAATTCAAGTCGTGTGGGCCAAAAGAATTCACTGGCGAAGGAGGTCCCACTGCACTATTTCACTGGTTTGATTCCATTGAGGTTACTCTGTGACAGAGTGGTTGCCCTGATGACCTCCGTACTCTGAATGCTACCGCCGTTTTCCAGTCCCGAGCATTAGACTGGTGGACGCCCGAGAGGAACAAGCGAGGGAACGATGCAGCCTACGGTCTGTCGTGGGACGAGCTCAAGGAAGTTATGCTAGAGGAATTCTGCCCTCCTCACGAACGTCAAAAGCTAGAAGATGAATTTTGGCACATACAACAAAAGGATGGTGACAATGCTGGTCTTACTGCTCGTTTCAAACAGCTCAGCATTATCTGTCCCGATCAAGTCAAGACTCCTGACATGACAATCAAGAAGTACATCCGAGCCCTGCCCGACTGCGTTGCTGATTTCGTGCAAGCGGCTAAGACTATGACGATCGAAGAAACCTACCTACTGGCTACCGAAATCAACGACAAAAGGGTTAAGGCTGGTGTCTGGGATAAGACTTCGAAGCATTTGCATCAAGCTACCGCTACCGCACCAACTGCTGAACCCACCTCATCGAGCAACAAGAGGAAAAACAAGAGAAAGAACAGCTCCAACAACAAGAAATGTGCGATCACTGCTGCACCAGTTCAATCAGTACCAGTCCAACAGCGTCAAGTAGCGGCGCCTGTGGCTAATGCACCACCTGCAAAGCGTGCATACACTGGGCCACATCCGCTCTGCCCTACTTGCACCTACCACCACCCAACTGCCATTGCTTTCCGTTTTTGTGCTTATTGCAATGTATACGGCCATTTTACTGCCAATTGTCGTATTCGTCAAGCTCCTGCCAATCAAGCTCTACTCACTGCCCCACAGGGTCAACAAGCTCCTCCGACACCCGCAGTCAAAGCCAGAGCCTGCTTCGCGTGTGGCGACCCGAACCATTTCACCAACATGTGCCCAAACAGGGTTGTGAAACAAGAACCTCAGCAACAACAGCAACAGCAGCCGCATCAGCAACACCAACAGCAGCAGCAACAACAGGCCGCACGCGCCAGAACTTTCAACCTCAACGTGCGTCAAGCCCAGGCCGACAACAACGTGGTCAATGGTACGCTCCTTATGAATGGTATTTATGTGTCATGTTTGTTTGATACCGGAGCCGATAATTGCTTTGTGTCGTTCGAATTTGAGAAACTCCTTAGTCGTAAACGCTCCCAACTTTCCTCGACATTCGATGTTGAAGTCGCTACCGGAAGAACCGTCGCTGTTAATTCTGTTATCCGTGATTGTACTCTTGAGCTTATACCGATGCAACTTGGAAGTTTCGACGTCATAGTAGGCGTGGACTTTCTTCGGGAAAACCATGCTGAAGTTGTGTGCTTCGACAAGATGATTCGATTTTCGCTCGCAAATGGTGACTTACTGTGTGTATACGGTGATACAACTTCAAAGGGGCTCAAGCTTATGTCATGCGTGCAAGCTAGCAAATATCTCCGCAAGGAATATAGGGCTTTCTTGGCTAACATTGTAGTAGCAGAGAAGGAAAAGAAAGAGAAGAAGGAAGTGAAAGACGTTCCTGTGGTTTGAGAATTTCCTAATGTGTTTCCAGAGGATCTTCCCGGACTACCGCCAAGTCGTGATATCGACTTTCGTATCGACCTCATTCCTGGAGCCAATCCTATCGCCAAAGCTCCTTATCGACTCGCGCCGTCCGAAATGCGCGAACTCTCAACCCAACTCCAGGAATTACTTGGAAAAGGCTTCATTCGCCCGAGCACCTCTCCTTGGGGCGTGCCAGTCCTTTTCGTAAAAAAGAAGGATGGGTCGTTCCGGATGTGCATCGACTATCGGGAATTGAATAAGTTAACTATCAAGAACCGCTATCCCCTGCCTCGCATCGACGATTTGTTTGATCAACTACAAGGCGCTACGTGTTTCTCCAAGATCGACCTACGTTCAGGTTACCATCAGCTGCGTATACAAGAGGAGGATATACCCAAAACCGCGTTTCGCACCCGATACGGTCATTACGAATTCGTTGTTATGCCTTTTGGCTTAACCAACGCACCAGCGGTTTTCATGGATCTTATGAATCGCATGTGTAAACCATATCTCGACCGTTTCGTCATCGTGTTCATCGACGATGTCTTGATCTATTCCAAATCGAAAACCGAACACGCGCAACATCTATGTTTGGTTCTCGAGTTACTCCAGTGGAACCAACTCTATGCCAAATTCTCCAAGTGTGAATTTTGGTTGGAGGAAGTTCAGTTTCTGGGGCACATTGTTAATAGTCAGGGTATTCACGTCGATCCTGCGAAGATTGAAGCTGTCAAGAGCTGGGTTACGCCTAAGAACCCGTCTGAAGTCCGCTCTTTTCTCGGACTAGCGGGCTATTATCGACGATTTATCGAAGGATTCTCGAAGATTGTTGTACCACTTACCTCTCTTACGCATAAATACCAACCTTTTTTCTGGGGAACTAAACAAGAGTCTGCCTTTCGAACCCTCAAACACATGCTTTGCAATGCTCCTGTTCTCACATTGCCCAACGGAAACAATGATTTCATTGTCTACTGTGATGCTTCCAACCTTGGTCTTGGTTGTGTTCTCATGCAGCGGGACAAGGTCATAGCTTATGCATCTCGTCAGCTCAAAATCCACGAGAAGAACTATACAACCCATGATCTCGAGCTAGGCGCGGTTGTTTTTGCATTAAAGATTTGGCGACACTACCTGTATGGTACCAAGTGTACGATCTTCACCGATCATAGGAGCCTACAACATATCTTTAATCAGAAGGAACTTAATATGCGTCAACGCCGATGGGTAGAACTTCTCAACGATTACGACTGTGAGATTCGTTATCACCCAGGCAAGGCAAATGTTGTTGCCGACACACTTAGCTGACGGAGCTATCTGCTTAGAACTCGTAATGTTCAAGCCCAACATGATCTCGAAACCCTCATCCGCGACGCTCAGCATGCATGTTTTAACGAACGCACCTTGAAGAGAGAGAGAATCTACCACGATGGAGCCCAACTTGTGAGCAAATCGAACGGAATATTTCACTTTTTAGACCGAATTTGGATTCCCAAGCGAACCAATTTACGGAAAATTCTGATGGACGAAGCCCACAAATCCCGGTATTCTATTCATCCCGGTGCTGACAAAATGTACCAGGATCTTCGTTATAAGTACTGGTGGCCGAGTATGAAAAGGGATATCTCTCTCTACGTCGGAAGATGCCTAACTTGTGCCAGAATCAAGGCCGAACATCAAAGACCCTCTGGCTTACTTGAACAACCACCAATTCCCATGTGGAAGTGGGAAAGTATAGCTATGGACTTTATAACCAAGCTACCGCACACGTCATCAGGTCACGACAGCATTTGGGTTGTAGTCGACCGTTTGACTAAATCAACTCACTTTCTGCCAATACGAGAAGACTACAGGGTAGAACGATTAGCCCGAATTTACACCGACGAGATCATTTGTAATCATGGGACGCCTCGTGACATCATCTCTGATCGTGATGCTCGGTTTACCTCGCGACTGTGGGAAACGTTTCAAACGGCACTCGGTACATCGCTTAATCTAAGTACCGCTTTCCACCCACAAACCGACGGTCAGACTGAAAGAACGATTCGTACTCTTGAAGACATGCTCCGTTCGTGTGTTTTAGACTTCGGTGGTAATTGGGATAAATACCTGCCGCTAGTCGAATTCTCGTATAACAACAGTTATCATTCTAGCATCCAAATGGCACCATTCGAGGCATTATACGGAAGAAGATGTCGATCGCCTATTGTGTGGCACGAGATCGGTCACTCGCAACTAACCGGTCCGGAGTTACTACAAGAAACGACAGACAAAATTTTCCAAATTCGAGACAACCTAGTGAAAGCTCGTGATCGACAGAAAAGTTACGCCGATAAGAAGCGCAGGCCCCGTGAATTTGGCGTTGGTGACCACGTACTCCTAAAGGTATCACCTTGGAAGGGTGTGGTCCGATTCGGCAAGAAAGGGAAACTCGCTGTAACACCTCGAAAATTCACGTCCTATAATGAGTTGACACGTATCATATGTTTGAACGTGTGAAAGAAAGTTATAGAAGGATTAAAGTTGACAATCATGGAAACTATGTGAATATACGAGTTCTAAATGTCAACAGTGAATAAATATATTGTAAATTAACCCTACATGATGCTCATACCTTCAAACGAATAAATCATGGATCATACGAAGCTAAATATGAAAGAAAGTGAGAGATTACAAACTACAGGGGTTAAATGTGTCAACATGTTTAAGTTATACCTCTGAGTGACCTTTTAGCAAACCCAAAGCTTTGTAACGGTTAATTATGCTCACTAGAATGCACGATATAAATTTCATAAAGTTTCGTTATCGTATGAGAAAGTTATGATCAAATTCGTATGCGAGGGGTTAAAAGCGTCAACGATGATGTTTAGGACTTTTCGGGTGACAATAAAGTTAACCGAGGACTAAACAAAATGGGTATATGTCTTGAAGCCCTTAAACGTCAATTTGGAGGGTTCAAAGTGCAAGAAATAATGTCGTAGCAAAGTTTCCAAGAGCCAAGGACCAATGCATAAAAATAAAAAATATAAGATTTGTTCAGAAGGGGCATCTCGCCACGCGAAGACCAGGGGGGTCTACGCGTGCCGCGAGGGCCTGTCTGGTCCGAAAACTTTGGGTTCTTGTCTTCCATTTGCATTCTAACCGACTTATAAACGTTTTTCCTCATCTTGCACGACCCCTAGGCAACCCCTAGTCACTTAGGGACACTTGTTAGTGATCAAACATCAGTGATAGCACTTGTTGTCAACAATCTATGAAGTTTGGAACACTATATAAAGGGCCAAGGTTGCAACCATTTTTATCACACCTTCCATCTGCACTTTGGAACATTTCTGGAGCTCAAGACTTCTCTCTAAGCTTCACAAATCGTGCAAGGGACTCTAGTAAGTATGCTTAACCTTTCTTAGTTAAGTTTTTGCTTAGTTTTAGCTTAAAAGTCAAACCGTCGTAATTAACGGTTGACTTAGCGATTAATCACTAATGGTCCAGTGATTAGTCGAATTGAAAGTAGTTATAAGTTGGTAATTATGTGGGTAATAAACCCTTAAAAGGGTTCCCCCTGATTCCCACTCTAACTAGGTCAAATGTCGGGTCAAACTTGTTATTAAAAAAGTCAACAGGATGCTTAATTTCAAATTAATACATAATTAGCAATGTAGAACTCATGCAACCTGTTTGATCATTAATATAACTTGGTAATTAGTGTAAGAACATGTCTAAACATGTTCAACCCGACAATTTTATGTTTAGACCCGGTTCGGAACCGAAAGTCGCAAAGCTTTGACTTTTGATTTGACTTCAGTTCTGACCCGTTTTGGTATGTTTTAGAAATGCCTTAGAGCTTTAATTGGACTAGGTTACATGCTAGTATAACCCTCTATGATTATACACCTTGGCTCATTAGTTATCCAATTAATATGCATATTTCCGTTAATTGCTCATATGTTGACCATTATGCCCTTTACACCATAAAACGTGATTTTTGAAAATGTAAAAGAGTAGAAACCTTAATTACTGATATATAAACTTGTACCCAAAATTAGACATCAGTTTGAGGTGTAGATTGAGAGTTATGCCCATTAGCGTAATTATAAAGCTTTTTAGCGATTTAACGGCGTAATTAGCATATAGCCTATTTAAACATACTTTTTGATATCAAACTCTTTACCCACTGATATAATATATTATTTTGGGATTTTTGAATATTTTTAATTAATTTTAGGCTGAGCATAACTTATAGTCGTAGGCTTAATCCGGTAATTGTCGGTTTTGCCCTTACGGGCTATAAAATGAGTTTTACATATCTAATTGACTCCAAACCTTTTGCTACTGATTTTATATGATAAATAAATTATTTTAAGCCCTCTGGAATAATAAAAATATCAGTTGTCCATATAGAACCCGGAAACGGCTTCTAATCGCCTTTTAAGCGTTTTTAACGCATAGTATGTATTAAAACTATATTAAACATACAAGGGTTGATACCTACTGATATTTTAGGTAAATTATAATATTTTAACAGGAAGCAAAAGTTGTTTAACTCAGACTTCAGTTTTGAGCTTTACGGCTTATGTGAAATTACCAAAATGCCCCTACGGTGCATAGTTTGGTTATAATTGATAAATTTCACATATATACTTTACCCTACTGTTATAACTTATCAAATTAAGTATTTTTTCTGATTACATCAGACCTGTAACTCAGGTTAATACTTAAACTCTTTTATAACCTTGTAAATGACCAAACTACCCTCACGGGGCATAGTTTGTGTTTAAATTCGTTTCGGGCATAATAAAAGACATCTTACTGATGTCACAACATATTTGAAGCATATTAACTTAGGAAACCTGTATATGGATCTCATGAATACCCGTTACGCTTATTACGCGTTCGGTTCGGTTTATGTAACTAGTTTGCATAAATTAGCCGAAACGGGTCAAACCTTATCGGTTTTATCTCAAAATCCAGAATGTGTATGAAATACCCATATTAAGCAAGTCTCCAAACTTGTCGGGTCTAAATCACATTCTATCCGGTCATCGCTTAATCGTGCGTACGAACCGTATCTTTGAAACTAACCGGTCTAAGCTTAAGCTTAACTAAAGACCCGTTAGGATTCTAATAGGTTATTATAAACCTTCGTTCCAGATTAGGAGGAGCAGTAAAAGCTAATTGCATTTGCTTATTGTGATTATTACTTTGCTCAGGTAAATACTTTTAACTTATTTTCCCTATACGGGCTTGGGGTACGATATATAAAATACCGGTTGGTCGGGCATTAAATCTTCCATCGTATAGTGGTTAATTGAATAATTTGATCGGCCCGTTTAAATTGTTTTGTTTACTTAAAGCCTTTGGGGGGTTAATGACCATGTCCCGGATATCCTTGGCATCATTTACGAAATGGCCACGACCTAAGCACGGGGTGTAGGCGTACACCTGTCAGTTGCCAAATAAATAATGTGGTGTGTCTATTGATCTTTAACCCGGCACGATCCGGGCTACTGAACGCATATGGAACATGTAATTCTTTTACAAGATTATATATTTAAATATTTATCCCAAGTTATAAAATGTTTATGCCACGTGCATCCAAATCAATTTTTAATCATTTTTAAAATGAGTCAGTTGATTGTATTTACCAGTGTAAACTGACGTATTTTCCCAAAAAGATTAAATGCAGGTACTAAGCGTAATAGGCTGGTTTCTCTCCTTAGCATCAATAAAGAGTCTCGCAAGCTTAAGATGCCTATCGTCTGTTGAACTATTGTTTCCTATTTATTTCGATCCGTCTGTGGATAAACTTTCAACTGTTTGTGATACACGATATTACAATATTTTATTCGGTTGAAATGTATCTTTCAATTGCTTCCGCTGTGCATTTAAATATTGTGTTGTTTGACTATTATGTTGCCAACCACGTCACGATACTCCCCACCGGGCCCACCGGTGACACGTGGAAATCGGGGTGTGACAGGTTGGTATCACAGCCAACACTGAGTGAATTAAACACTAGCCTTTTGTGTTTAATCTCAGTTACACAATTGCACATTCCAAAAACTTTCGAGTCTAGACAAATAACATAGGACAAATTCTACTTTGTTTTGTTTTGTTTTGTCCTTTATTTTATATATTCTTGTCGTTATCTCATGTTGTATTGACAGGATTAATTATGCCGCCAAGATTCTTTCGATGAAGAGGATGAGGCAAGGGGACAATCACCGCCCCCAATGACGACGAGGCAGGACCTTCGCATATGCGAGCTCCTACCACCACTGCAAATGCTGACCCTAGAGAAAACCGGAGGAACCTATTTGAACCAGCTAGACGATCTGTCTCGCACAGTTTGACACCTCCCATTCACAACTCATATGGGCCACAGTCGGAAAATGAGCCCGACAACCCTCAACCTTCTTACATATCTCTTCAACGATCCCTATCGCACCATTCTTTTGGTGACCCTACACCTGTTTTTAGGGGCCGGTTTATCCCGGAAAATTACATACAAGAACCAGTGGGTTTTAACCCATTGGGGCCGGAGGATCATTTCTCCGGCGATCATGCGGAAGATATGGACGAAAACACCGATCCAGTCGAGCCCGCAACCGGAACTCCCAACCATCCTATCGAGGTCTCGGATGGTTCATCTTTTCATGGATCACCCTACCGTGGTCCTGACAGGTACCAGGCACGATTTAATCAACACGAGTGGTATTTTACACCCTCGAATCATTCGTCGCCCCACCACCACCAGCAGCAGCAGGATCCCTCTGAGGATTCACGATTCGTGGCAGTCACGCCACCGCCTCCACCGCCACCAGTTCAGTCGGCACCTCCGCAACCGCCGAGGCGTAGGAGAACTGGAGCACGTATGTCTGCACGAGGTGGGGACTTTCATTTTAGCTCTCCTCGACCATCAAGTGGCAGTCATTATCCGCCACTTCAAGAAGATCCACAAATGGGTGGGCCTTAGAACCCAGTTGCACCGCAACCACCACTGATGGGTTTTGATAACCCGATACCAGTATACACGGGTTCTATGACGTACAACCCGTTTGGGCCGCCGGTCCACACCAACTACAATTACGCTGAAGCCGACCCATACTTGGTAGCGTCCAATTACAATGCCTTTAACCCTGAAGGACCGTATGGAGCTCCTTGGGGAGCAGGATACCCAACTCATGGGTACCAGATACCTGCCAGACCTATAATACGGACACAATCGCAGCCGCCACGATTTTCTCCCCCAGAACGGGAGGAAATTCTTCAGAGACTGGACCAGGTCGAGCGAGACTTTCACCGAGATCGTAGGGAGCGACAAACTTTCTTCCAGGGGTTGACAAGCCTAATAAAAGGGAAGAGCAAGAAGGACCATTGAATCCTTCCACTGTTGTTGTAATTTTCCTTGTATCTTTTGAGCCCCTGCGTGGGCCTGTCTTGCTGTATTAGCCCCTGTGTGGGTATGTTTGTTTGTTTTGACCCCTGCGTGGGTCTATCTTTCTGTTAAACCCCTACGAGGGTATGTTGTTTGTTTAAGTCCCTGCGTGGACTAGTATTTCAGTGTGACCCCTGTGTGGGTAAGTATTCTGTTTAAAAAGACCCGTTTAGGGCAGTGTGTAATTTGTACGATTATTGGAATGTTAAGTTATAAATTTCATTTTTGATATTGTATGCATAAATATATTATATGAAATAAACAAATCCAAAATCATTCCTTTTAAAAAAATTAATCTGCCTATTTAATATTGAATAAGGATCTTAAGAGTGAAACCTAGCCTGAGTGTCATTATGAAGACCTGGCCATGATGGTAAGACCTGTTTAAAAGATTCAAATCCCAGTTAACATATGTAAACATGTTAACGCTCCTGGAAGATGTGATTCGTTAAAAAAATCACACACGTCATTCTTATATAAGGATTCTTCAAAAGATTCCTAACCCAACTTAATGATCTCTGAATCATGGGTTTAAATCATCAATTAAGATGATCATATTTTGACCATACATTGGTAATATGGTGCCTACGGGCCTTGCTCATTTCTACATGAGCCAAAAGACAGTGGTAGCTATGACTCCTTGTCCGAAAAAGGTAATGAACTATGTTCAAGCCTTAAAAGCTTTGATTCTCTGAAATCATAACTTATAATTTATAAATGTCCTTGTGACTAGGCCTGTTGTGCCACTAATAAAATTGTTATTGTTTTTATAATCAGGATAAATTATAATAAAAATCCTAAATAAATATGAGTAACAAATTAACCAAATATGGTCTCTGTTTACCGTGGTTAATGAATTACCCTACGGGGCAATTCCATAATAAACTCCCAAATAAACTATTGTCATTGTCTTATGCAACAGTTCAAATTTAAATGGCTGGCTCGGATGAAATTAATAGCCACCCAGTGGAGAATAATGATAACGCCCGAATTAATATGACGGGTGCTGAACTGAAAGCGTTAGTAGACGACGCAGTTACAAGGGCCTTAGAGCGGCAGTACGAAGAATATAGTGGGACTCGAAGTAGGACCCTATCTACACCGCATTCGAAGCCACCCTCAAAGAAGGATGAACCCAAGAAAGGAGATGATGATCGACTCTCCTCAAACCACCACAGTGCTCCATCTCAACAGGTCGTACTAAATCAAGAACCCAGTAATAAGGGTTGCTCCTATAAATATTTTGTCTCATGTAAACCCAGGGATTTCACTGGGGAGAAAGGAGCTGTAGATTGTATGACGTGGCTAGATGAGATGGATACAGTTGTGGATATCAACGGATGCGCTGAGAGGGATGTGGTCAAATTTTTGTCGCAATCATTTAAGGGTGAGGCCTTGGCCTGGTGGAGGTCATTGATTCAAGCCACTGGGAAGATCCCATTGTACAACATGTCATGGGAGCAATTCGTTGCCCTCATCAGGGAGAACTACTGCCCTCAGCATGAGGTGGAGAAGATAGAGTCTGATTTTCTATCGTTGGTTATGAAGAATCTCGATTGTCAAGCTTACCTCATGAGCTTCAACACCTTGTCAAGATTGGTTCCGTACCTAGTGACCCCGGAACCCAAACGCATAGCTCGTTTCATCGGGGGTTTAGCCCCATAAATAAAGGCAAGCGTGAAGGCATCTCGGCCGACTACTTTCCGATTGGTAACTGACATATCCTTGTCCCTCACTCTGGACGCGGTCCGACAAAGATCGCTGAGGAACTCGGATGCCGAGAAGAGGAAACGTGAAGATGACACTTCACGAAGGTCAAACAAGAAGCATCGAGGAAACAATGACCATAGAAAATTGTCTGAGTCTAGGAAGGATGGGCATCAGTCTGGTGATAAGCCCAAATGCAAAGTCTGCAAGAAACAACACTTCGGGAAGTGCCGGTTTGAATCAAACTCGCAGACTCAGTCGAAAACTTTTGCATGTGGAATATGCAAGTCCAAGGAGCACAAGACCTAGGACTGCAAGAAGCTGAAAGACGCAACGTGCTACCGTTGCAATGAAAAGGGGCACATTAAGACCAATTGCCCAAAATATGCAAAGAAAGATGATGAAGGAAAGAAGACCAATGCTAGGGTCTTCAGGATGGATGCAAAGGAAGCAGTTCTAGACGACAATGTGATTACAGGTACTTTCCTTGTAAATGATGTCTATGCAAGAGTACTTTTTGATTCAGGCGCTGATAAGTCTTTCGTAGATAATAAGTTTTGCAAATTGCTGAATTTACCTGTCAAAACCTTAAGTGTGAATTATGAGGTGGAGTTAGCAGATGGCACCATAGAAACCGTCTCAACTGTGTTAGATGGATGTGTCATATCCATTAAGAACCACTCTTTTCCTCTATCCCTACTTCCATTTAAGCTAGCCGGTTTTGACATAGTTTTGGGAATGGGCTGGTTATCTCATAACCAGGCCCAGATTGTCTGCAATAAGAAGCAAGTGGTGATTAAGACTCCGTCGGGTGAATCACTTACCATTCGAGGAGATACCTAGTATGGACTGCCTGAGCAAGTGACTATGCCCAAGGCCTCCAAGTGTTTAAAGAAGGGTTGTGTCATCTACATGGCACAAGTGATTATTGATGAGCCGAAACCGAAGATAGAAGATTTCCCTGTCATTTCTGAATACCCTGATGTTTTTCCTGGGGAACTACCTGGTTTACCACCAGATAGACAAGTCGAATTCAGAATTGACATCATCCCTGGGGCAGCACCTGTTGCTAGAGCACCCTATAGGTTGGCGCCAACGGAGATGAAGGAATTGGGAATGCAACTAGATGAGTTGCTGGCCAAAGATTTCATTAGACCTAGTTCGTCTCCTTGGGGAGAACCAATTTTGTTTGTCAAGAAGAAGGATGGATCGATGCGTCTGTGCATCAACTACCGTGGGCTTAATAAGGTTACGATCAAGAATAGGTACCCATTGCCCAGAATCGACGACCTGTTCGATCAACTCCAAGGGGCAAGCTACTTCTCCAAGATTGACTTAAGGTCAAGTTATCATCAAATGAAGGTCAAAGATGAAGATGTACACAAGACTTCATTTAGGACTCGTTATGGTCATTACGAGTTCCTAGTGATGCCTTTTGGGCTCACAAATGCACCTGCCGCATTCATGGATCTCATGAATCGCGTCTGTAAGCCCTACTTGGACAAATTTGTCATCGTCTTCATAGACGACATCCTCATCTACTCGAAGAACAAGGCTGATCATGAGAAGCATCTTCGATGTATTCTTTCATTACTTCAGCAGGAGAAGCTCTATGCCAAATTCTCTAAATGTGAATTCTGGCTTCGAGAAGTCCAATTTCTTGGACATGTGGTTAGTGAACGCGGAATCCAAGTAGATCCCGCTAAGGTTGAAGCTGTCATGAATTGGCAAGAGCCAAAGACGCCTACAGAGATCCGTAGCTTCCTTGGATTGGCAGGATATTACAGGCGTTTCATTGAAAAATTTTCAAGGATTGCTGCACCCTTAACTTCCTTGACTAAGAAGAAAGTAAAGTTCGTTTGGGGCCCTAAGCAGCAAGAATCCTTTGATATCCTTAAACAGAAGTTGAGCAATGCTCCTGTATTGACGTTACCTGATGGAATCGAAGAATTTGTAGTTTATTGTGATGCATCGCACACTGGCATGGGATGTGTGCTTATGCAGAAAGGCAAGGTTATTGCCTATGGTTCACGACAATTAAAAGTGCATGAAAAGAATTACACCACCCTTGACTTGGAGTTGGGTGCCGTTGTATTTGCACTGAAGCTATGGAGGCACTATTTGTATGGAATCAAGTGTGTGATCTACTCTGATCACAAGAGCCTCCAGCACCTGTTTAACCAGAAGGATTTAAACATGAGGCAACGACGATGGATGGAGATGTTGAATGATTATGATTGTGAAATCCGATACCATCCAGGCAAGGCAAATGTGGTTGCCGATGCCTTAAGCAGGAAGGAAAGGGTGAAACCCATCCGGATCAATGCCAAGAGCATTGAGATAAAGAACAGTTTAAATGAAAGATTGTTAGCTGCGCAGAAGGAAGCCGTGCTGGAAGCTAAATATCCCAATGAAAAGCTGGGAGTAACTGAAGAACAGTTATCTCAAGGCAAGGACGGGATTTTGAGACTGAATGGACGAATATGGGTTCTAATTTATGGAGGACTTAGAGATGTTATCCTCCAGGAAGCCCATAGTTCCAAATATTCCGTTCATCCTGGAGCTGATAAGATGTACCAGGATCTAAGGGCAAACTATTGGTGGATAGGCTTGAAGAAGTCTGTAGCTGCCTATGTAGCAAAATGCTTGACATGTGCGCAAGTAAAAGCAGAACATCAAAAGCCGTCAGGTTTGCTACAACAGCTTGAACTTCCCACTTGGAAGTGGGAAATGGTAACTATGGATTTTATCACCAAGTTACCTAAGACAAGGAAAGGAAATGATACGATGTGGGTCATAGTGGATAGACTGACTAAGTCAGCACATTTCTTACCCATCAAGGAGACTTACAGCTCCGACATGTTAGCCCAGTTGTACGTGGATAAGATTGTAGCTTTACATGGCATACCTGTGTCTATTATCTCTGACAGAGATACTAGATACACGTTACATTTTTGGAAAAGTTTCCAACAATCTTTGGGCACGCGTTTGAATTTTAGTACGGCTTACCATCCTCAGACGGACGGTCAGAGTGAGCGTACTATTCAAACTTTGGAAGACATGCTTCGAGCATGCGTGATTGATTTAGGTGGTAGTTGGGATAACCACCTACCATTAATCGAATTCTCCTACAACAATAGCTACCATACCAGCATTAAAGTTGCGCCTTTCGAGGCCTTATACGATAGAAAGTGTAGAACGCCCGTCTGTTGGGCGGAAGTTGGAGATGTCCAATTATCAGGACCAGAGATAGTCTTTGAAACGACGGACAAGATTGTCCAGATTCGTGACCATCTCAAAGCTGCCCGAGATAGGCAGAAGAGCTACGCAGATCCAAAGCGTAAAGCTATGAAATTCGAAGTAGGTGACAAAGTGTTGCTTAAAGTATCACCCTGGAAGGGGGTGATGCGGTTCGGTAAGAAAGGTAAATTAAGCCTAAGGTATATAGGACCGTTCGAGATTATTGAATGTGTTGGATTAGTGGCTTACAAGTTAAATTTACCTGAAGAGCTCAGTGGTATTCATAATGTATTCCACATCTGCAATCTGAAGAAGTGTTTCGCTAACGAATCACTGGTCATACCACATACAGATGTGCAAATAGATGAGAGCTTAAAATTTGTGGAAAAACCATTGTCGATTGAAGATCGACAGGTTAAGAAGCTTCGAAGGAAGCATGTGCCTATTGTGAAGGTAAAATGGGATGCCCGTAGAGGTCCCGAGTATACGTGGGAGGTTGAGTCCACGATGAAAGAAAAGTACCCTTATTTATTTCAGTAAATCTCGAGGTCGAGATTTCTTTTAAGGGGGTGAGGATGTAACACCTCGAAAATTCACGTCCTATAATGAGTTGACACGTGTCATATGTTTGAACGTGTGAAAGAAAGTTATAGAAGGATTAAAGTTGACAATCATGGAAAGTATGTGAATATACGAGTTCTAAATGTCAACAGTGAATAAATATATTGTACATTAACCCTACATGATGCTCATACCTTCAAACGAATAAATCATGGATCATACGAAGCTAAATATGAAAGAAAGTGAGAGATTACAAACTACAGGGGTTAAATGTGTCAACATGTTTAAGTTATACCTCTGAGTGACCTTTTAGCAAACCCGAAGCTTTGTAACGGTTAATTATGCTCACTAGAATGCACGATATAAATTTCATAAAGTTTCGTTATCGTATGAGAAAGTTATGATCAAATTCGTATGCGAGGGGTAAAAAGCGTCAACGATGAAGTTTAGGACTTTTCGGGGGACAATAAAGTTAAACGAGGACTAAACAAAATGGGTATATGTCTTGAAGCCCTTAAACGTCAATTTGGAGGGTTCAAAGTGCAAGAAATAATGTCGTAGCAAAGTTTCCAAGAGCCAAGGACCAATGCATAAAAATAAAAAATATAAGATTTGTTCAGAAGGGGCATCTCGCCACGCGAAGACCAGGGGGGTCTACGCGTGCCGCGAGGGCCTGTCTGGTCCGAAAACTTTGGGTTCTTGTCTTCCATTTGCATTCTAACCGACTTATAAACGTTTTTCCTCATCTTGCACGACCCCTAGGCAACCCCTAGTCACTTAGGGACACTTGTTAGTGATCAAACATCAGTGATAGCACTTGTTGTCAACAATCTATGAAGTTTGGAACACTATATAAAGGGCCAAGGTTGCAACCATTTTTCTCACACCTTCCATCTGCACTTTGGAACATTTCTGGAGCTCAAGACTTCTCTCTAAGCTTCACAAATCGTGCAAGGGACTCTAGTAAGTATGCTTAACATTTCTTAGTTAAGTTTTTGCTTAGTTTTAGCTTAAAAGTCAAACCGTCGTAATTAACGGTTGACTTAGCGATTAATCACTAATGGTCCAGTGATTAGTCGAATTGAAAGTAGTTATAAGTTGGTAATTATGTGGGTAATAAACCCTTAAAAGGGTTCCCCCTGATTCCCACTCTAACTAGGTCAAATGTCGGGTCAAACTTGTTATTAAAAAAGTCAACAGGATGCTTAATTTCAAATTAATACATAATTAGCAATGTAGAACTCATGCAACCTGTTTGATCATTAATATAACTTGGTAATTAGTGTAAGAACATGTCTAAACATGTTCAACCCGACAATTTTATGTTTAGACCCGGTTCGGAACCGAAAGTCGCAAAGCTTTGACTTTTGCTTTGACTTCAGTTCTGACCCGTTTTGGTATGTTTTAGAAATGCCTTAGAGCTTTAATTGGACTAGGTTACATGCACCTTGGTTCATTAGTTATCCAATTAATATGCATGTTTCCGTAAATTGCTCATCTGTTGACCATTATGCCCTTTACACCATAAAACGTGATTTTTGAAAATGTAAAAGAGTAGAAACCTTAATTACTGATATATAAACTTGTACCCAAAATTTGACATCAGTTTGAGGTGTAGATTGAGAGTTATGCTCATTAGCGTAATTATAAAGCTTTTTAGCGATTTAACGGTGTAATTAGCATATAGCCTATTTAAACATACTTTTTGATATCAAACTCTTTACCCACTGATATAATATATTATTTTGGGATTTTTGAATATTTTTAATTAATTTTAGGCTGAGCATAACTTATAGTCGTAGGCTTAATCCGGTAATTGTCGGTTTTGCCCTTACGGGCTATAAAATGAGTTTTACATATCTAATTGACTCCAAACCTTTTGCTACTGATTTTATATGATAAATAAATTATTTTAAGCCCTCTGGAATAATAAAAATATCAGTTGTCCATATAGAACCCGGAAACGGCTTCTAATCGCCTTTTAAGCGTTTTTAACGCATAGTATGTATTAAAACTATATTAAACATACAAGGGTTGATACCTACTGATATTTTAGGTAAATTATAATATTTTAACAGGAAGCAAAAGTTGTTTAACTCAGACTTCAGTTTTGAGCTTTACGGCTTATGTGAAATTACCAAAATGCCCCTACGGTGCATAGTTTGGTTATAATTGATAAATTTCACATATATACTTTACCCTACTGTTATAACTTATCAAATTAAGTATTTTTGCTGATTACATCAGACCTATAACTCAGGTTAATACTTAAACTCTTTTATAACCTTGTAAATGACCAAACTACCCTTACGGGGCATAGTTTGTGTTTAAATTCGTTTCGGACATAATAAAAGACATCTTACTGATGTCACAACATATTTGAAGCATATTAACTTAGGAAACCTGTATATGGCTCTCATGAATACCCGTTACGCTTATTACGCGTTCGGTTCGGTTTATGTAACTAGTTTGCATAAATTAGCCGAAACGGGTCAAACCTTATCGGTTTTATCTCAAAATCCAGAATGTGTATGAAATACCCATATTAAGCAAGTCTCCAAACTTGTAGGGTCTAAATCACATTCTATCCGGTCATCGCTTAATCGTGCGTACGAACCGTATCTTTGAAACTAACCGGTCTAAGCTTAAGCTTAACTAAAGACCCGTTAGGATTCTAATAGGTTATTATAAACCTTCGTTCCAGATTAGAAAGGACCAGTAAAAGCTACTTGCATTTGCTTATTGTGATTATTACCTTGCTCAGGTAAATACTTTTAACTTATTTTCCCTATACGGGCTTGGGGTACGATATATAAAATACCGCTTGGTCGGGCATTAAATATTCCATCGTATGGTGGTTAATTGAATAATTTGATCGGCCCGTTTAAATTGTTTTGTTTACTTAAAGCCTTTGGGGGGTTAATGACCATGTCCCGGATATCCTTGGCATCATTTACGAAATGGCCACGACCTAAGCACGGGGTGTAGGCGTACACCTGTCAGTTGCCAAATAAATAATTTGGTGTGTCTATTGATCTTTAACCCGGCACGATCCGGGCTACTGAACGCATAAGGAACATGTAATTCTTTTACAAGATTATATATTTAAATATTTATCCCAAGTTATAAAATGTTTATGCCACGTGCATCCAAATCAATTTTTAATCATTTTTAAAATGAGTCAGTTGATTGTATTTACCAGTGTAAACTGACGTATTTTCCCAAAAAGATTAAATGCAGGTACTAAGCGTAATAGGCTGGATTCTCTCCTAAGCATCAATAAAGAGTCTCGTAAGCTTAAGATGCCTATCGTCTGTTGAACTACTGTTTCCTATTTATTTCGATCCGTCTGTGGATAAACTTTCAACTGTTTGTGATACACGATATTACAATATTTTATTTGGTTGAAATGTATCTTTCCATTGCTTCCGCTGTGCATTTAAATATTGTGTTGTTTGACTATTATGTTGCCAACCACGTCACGATACTCCCCACCGGGCCCACCAGTGACACGTGGAAATCGGGGTGTGACACTCGCGCCTCGATATGTTGGACCTTTTAAGATTCTGGAGAGGATCGGAAAAGTCGCCTAGAGACTCGAACTGCTGGAGGAAGTCAGTAACGTCCACCTGACTTTCCACGTGTCAAACCTCCGAAAGTGCATAGCCGATCACGACTTACACGTTTCTCTAGAAGATCTACAAGCATGGTTGTAAAACAAGGTTTCCAAGGCCGAGTACTCCCCAAGTAGTCGCTACAAGGTAGGCTGCCGAGGCGACTCTCTTCGACTCCGCCTAATTACTCGAAGTCGGTCAAACGCGGTCAACCTCGGCCAGAATTGGATCTAGTAGGCCATCCGACCGGATAACCCAGTTGGTGAAAGGCTGTATGTCATCCGACCAGGATGTCATCCGACCGGATCGTCATCCGAGCGGAGTGTCATCCGATCGGATCACTCTTTCCTCTTTTGGAATCCTATAAATACCCCTGTCATTGTCATTCTTCCCACTTTTGGAAACTTTCTGTCCGAACAACTCATGCTCCTCACCTTTTCTTCGATTTCTCTCAATCTAGGTAAGATCTCGCCCTAAATCTTGTACTTTATTGATCTACACGCACTCTTACACCTTTCTATCTTTTGAATCTAAACGTTTAACCGCGAAATCACTAGATTTCGGGTGTTCTAGGGTGACGTCAGCATGAGTTCTTCAAGAACTTCATGCCTTGACTTCAATCCACCAAGGACAACCGAGATCTAACCAATTTCCACCCGTTTACACAAAGATCTCGTAAATATCTCGACACAAGAGTGGTAAAAAGGGACTGAAAGATGGTTTCTAACTTTCTTTCAACTCTTTTACACTCAGAACACTCAAACCGGTAGAATCATGATCAGATCTAGTTTCCTACTCGTCCATGGTGTTGTACTGGTTCAGATCTGGATTCCGCCTACGAGACAACCGACTTCGGGTTAAACAAGAACAACCGCCTCGAGCCGGTAACTGGCCGAATCAGGGTGATTCCTGGTCGGTTTGGTCACTTGGGTCGGGGAAGGGTTCTGGTTGGTTAACAAGTTGTCAAGACGTCTTGAAACAACGACAACCATCAAAACGACCAAGTGTAGGACGAAAAGAGCAATCGGAACGGATTGCCATCCGAACGGATCACACTTGGGTCCCACCTTTTAAACTATCTCATCTAGAGTTTGAGTATTGAACGAAATGTAATCCGAACGGACGACCATCTGAATGGATTACTCTTCGGATCATGAGATACTAAGACTTTAAAGCCTTAAACAATTTTCAACAAGTTCATTTACAAGATTGCCATCCGATCGGATGATCATCCGATCGAGTGACACTTCAACTGTGAACTCGTCTTCAACAAGTGATCTCACCACTAAGTCGCCGTCCGACCGGATCACCGTTCGACCGGACGACCATCCGAACGGATTGTCATCCGTACGACCCAGCATCCGATCGAACGACTTGATGGATAGAGATACTTTAATGTTTTCTAAATACTACAACGAAAACTTCAAAAGTTAAGCCATCATACACAAACACATCCTTATTATAGGAAGAAACAATCCACTCGAATCGTCATCCGACCGGATGACCACCCGAACGGATTACCATCCGATCGAACTACCATCCGACCCATCTTCACTTTGTATCATTTTACGTGTTCCTTATCATTATGCTATCGAATCTATTCAGGCTAACCATACTCGCTAGGCGCTCCCTTCAATCCATTAATCGCTGTGAGTATACTCGATCCCTTTTTCCTTTAAGCACTTTTGGGTGTTACATACGTTACGAATATTCAAACTACAACGATCGCACTACTCAAATACTATTGAACGCTAACCGTAATGCATGTTATACGTGGCTCATGAATGCTTGTTTGTTATGTTTACACATGGAATGCTGTCTACCTGCCTTAGCAACGATAGTACTATAGTTTGGACTCAGCACCCGTTCACACGGGGGTTGTTAAGGATGTTTTACTTGCATGGATTACGGTGGTAATCATGTATTGCGAACTGCCTCAGGCAGTCAACCCGCAGTCATTGGTATCGATGGATCTATGTCGATAATTAACGTGCTTCATTTCACTATGTGTACGTGATGGTTATGCGTAAACGAATTCGAACTCTATATGCTATTATCAAACTTGTATGCTCACCTTTACATTTTATGTATTGACTTTATTTTAACGTATGTGACAGGTGCTTAGGAAGTTTACATGCTTAGCATGCTGTGAACTTGAGGCTAGGAAAGGTCTAGGATGCTCTCTATGCTGTGATGAAAACGAAGCTAGGAAAGGAGGTCCTAGAAACCAATAAATAAACTATTTATGTTTAAATCTGAGTTGTCGGAACAGACTATTTGCCTAGATTTTTGTCTGTAATAATTATTTGACTGTTTGAGATACGGTATGGGACGTATTAGTTAATTGAATGGTTTTGATAATTGTTATGGAAACTTCTGGACAATCTGTTTCGCTCAGTGCCATGCCCCGATGATTCCGCCATCGGTTGGGGTGTGACACATCATGTGGAGTATGCTTCTTCAATGAACCCTAGTTTGGCAACCACCATATAACCCAAAGACGTTATTGATGAATGCATAAGTTAGAAAGTACACCCACTGAAAAAGACCTCATACCAATTTACCTGTTTCTGTTTTTATGAAAATAGATGGGCCTAAAAAGATTAACCCAGAAAGTAAGAGCATATAAAAATTGAATCTAAATTGAAGGAGTGGGTCAGGCCAAGCATTAATGCAAGACCAAGGCAACGCTCAAAGACTCCAATAGCAAGCTAGTGTCATGGGCATTTCCCCATAAAAAATAATACTTGAACGAAATCAGTGTTCTTGAAAGTCCAAAACAAATTTAAAGTTTATTTAAAGTAGACCAAAATCGTGTTCATGAAACTCCAAAATAAATGTTCGACTATTTGTCAGTGGTCTAAAACACTAAACAAAATTAACGAAAAGAATCAGAAAAGGAAGTTAAGTAACTTTCATGATGTCTTTTCAAAGTCTGATAACATCTGTAGAACATATGTTCCTTTACCTGTCCCCAAGTTATAAACTTCGCAACCTAGAATTAAAAAAAAAGTAAGATTATATAACTTAAGGATGAGCTGAGGCTTGTATAATGTTGGCACGATTCAACCTTTTAGGCAGTCGATCCTAAGTAGCTCGTGATTGGCTCGGACCATACGCGCTATGTCACTTAAGCTTTGCTTATCGGGCATAAAATGGAGAAAATGATCTACCTATGATATGATCAGAAAGTTTCGCCAACGCAGCAGTATTTCCATCTACTAAATGTACAAAATGGATGTAATTGCGCATGTGATTATACAGAAATTAAACAACTATAAGAAAACTTAGAGAACGACATCAAAGAATCATTTCAAGAATTCAACAATCCAATACCTTGGCGAAAATGACCCACTTATAACCACTGACAAATGACCGCTTTAGGGTGTATGTTAACTCACTGGTTATTAAAGGCTGATTAACATGTTCAACACATTAGCAATGTAACATGGGATCACCATACAGGGCCTCAGTATATGTATATATCATCTTATATAATTGTTTTGATTTTCAAACCAGAAGCACTAAAGAATTCTATAATGTAAATAAAGAAGCTGATAAAGATTAGAGGTTATAGCTTGGCCTCTATAAAAAAACAATAATGAAACTGGTACACCACCAATTAGAGATTATGTGTTTTCATATACCCTTTGGATCCCACTTGAGACATGAAATTAATATTATTAGTGATAAACATGTTACAAAACAAAAATAAACTAAAAGAACAAATACTTTTGATCTTACAGTGAATTCGACTTCAGCATGTTCTTTGTTTTTATACACTCTAGCAATCCCACGCGAGATTGTTTCTACTCCACTGAGTTTGTTTCCTGTTGGAACAAACGCTGCGGTTTTTTAACCCCTAAAAGTGCAGTTTTTTACCCAAAAAAGTGCAGAATTTTGAAACAAATGCTGCATTTTTAACCCCTAAAAGTGCAGTTTTTTAAACCTTAAAATTTCAGTTTTTTGACCCATAAAAATGCAGTTTTTTTTGTCCAAAAAATGCATAAATTTGAAAAAAAAAACGATGCTGCTTTTTAACCCTTAAAAAGTGCAGTTTTTTGACCATTTCTGCAGTAGACAATCTTTTATCATACATAAAAAGCTAGCATACAAAGAAATGTATTGATTATGGTCTTACAAAGATTTAAGGTACCAAAGCTTAATAAACTTTCATAGGAGAGCACCTGACATATTCATGAATTGTAAGGGAAAAATAAGCTTCAAATGCATTTGTCTTAATATTAGAATATTAGGAAACTAATGTAAACAGGGGGATTGTTAGGTTAAGCTTAAGTTTCATGTTATCAGATAAGATCGGGAAACACACACAACACGGCAGGTGGTATGACCTTCAAAAGAGCAATCACAGTTGACCCACCCCCATTTGACAATGCACGAGTCCAATTTTGACTAACCAAGAAGCAGAAATTGCTGTATTGGATGCAAATCAATACTTTTGACTACAGACCCTCGTTTAGTTAAACCTATCTCTCTCTACATCATGAAGCACTCTCATTTTCCCTTTAATCTGTCCCACAAATAACAACACCTTAATTAAAAAAACCTTAACAAACAATGTTTGCGAATAAGCCATGTTCAGGCTCACACAAATGTGACATTTTACCTCAAGAATAACTGAACGGGCCTATAAATATCTAAATAATTAAGCTAGAAAAGATGTTTGTGAATGCTAAATCATAACCCGAGTCTCAATTTATAAAAAACAACCAATGTAATATTTATCAAAATCCAATCAAAGTCACAACCAAACAGTTAACATTGTTGAAACATTAGCATTCAGATGTTATCTGCAAATAAAAACATGATAGCGTAACCACTTACCGACACGCAACATAGAGGCAAGCACCTGCAACTTGTGGCGTTCTACGTCCTCTTATGAACCCACGCTCAACAGCTATCTACAATTACGAACGAATCAATATGCAGATATAAATCTAGAAAACTAAAATATATGAAAAGCACGAACACAAACCTTGTAATACTTAGTAGCATGATTAACATCGTTGATCCCGTATTTATCTATGAGCCAAAATATTACATCATTCCCTGCAGCATAAGAAAATATCGTTGCGATCGAGTATGCAATGTAACAATATACCATCAAGCAAAAACACAAAATGTAGTACCTTTGTTCAATGTCCTTCTATGTGAGTCTGCAAAAGAAGTTAGGGTTCTCGCGTGGGGTTCTCTGCGTGAAGGAGAAGGCTAGATGGAAAAAATATCGGATACTTGCTTTATATATGGAACGACAAAACAGGACCCGGATACATCATATGGATCCCGAGTCGGGTTTCACATCAGGGAAATTAGAGGAATAGAAAATGGTGGGAAAATGTGTTGGCTCTAGATGGGGGACATGTGTCCCCTAGGTATGACTTTTATTAGATTTAAAAGATTATTCTTCGGCTTTTAATATTTTAATTAACATAGTTTTAAACTCGCTGAAGCTTTTAAGTAAAAAATATAAATTTGGAGTTAAATGCCATTTTAGTCCCTGTGGTTTGGGCCATTTTGCCTGTTTAGTCCAAAGGTTTTATTTTTAACATGTGGGTCCAAAAATGTTTGACAGTTGCCATTTTAGTCCACTGGGTTAACTTCATCCATTTTTTTTGTTAACGAGAAGGCCAATTTGGTCATTTTGTATGTAATTCTGTTAACTAAAAGGGCAATTCAGCCATATAAAATGACCGAATTGGCCTTCTCGTTAACAGAAAAAACGGATGAAGTTAACCCAGTGGACTAAAATGGCAACTGTGAAACATTTTTGGACCCACAGGTTAAAAATAAAACCTTTGGACTAAACTGGCAAAATGGCTCAAACCATAGAAACTAAAATGGCATTTAACTCTATAAATTTGTATAAAAAGTTAATAGTTAATTTCATATTAAATTCATTTGACCAATGATATAATAATTATTTTTATTTAAAAAAATAAGTATCCATGATTAAATATGACTTATATTTTATATTTTATAATATAACAATTCCAAGTTACATAAACAGTAACTTGCTTTTTGTTTTTGTTTTTGTTTTTTTTTTCTTTTTTTTCTTGTCTTTGTTATTTTTATTTATCCTTTTACCCTTTAATTTTCAATTTTCACAATTACAACCTCTAAACTTTCTAAAAATTTTGTAATCAAGTTTTACGTGTTTATTTTTTTGAACGTATTTTTTTAAATTCAATTTGATTTACGTTTAAACGTAAATTTTCCCGGTGAAAAGTTGGGTCAAATATAATATATTCATTATGCTTATTATTATATGCATTTTCAGTTGGTCTACATTTTTATGTAAATTTTATTTTTTCTATAAATGAGTCGGTAAAATATAATACGTTTTCATGCTTATTTTTATGTACATGTTAAAATACTCTACGATTTGACATAAATTTTGTATGGAAACACGTCGAGTCAAATATAATATTGTTTTCATTAAACGCTATAAATTCGAGTCAATTTACATCGACACCGCCGCAACGCACCGTAACTATTTTCTTACGTGCTTTCTTTTATGCGCGCGTCAGTATAAATTCAAGTTGGTTTACGATTCGACGTAAATTTTCTCGGAAATATGTGTCGAATTTAATTCGTTTTCCTGCTTATTTTTATGTACGTTTTCAGTTCATCTACGTTGTAACGCAAATTACAATTAGCAAGTTACGTGCTTTCTTTTATCCTCTTGACTTTTTTGTTTCTTTCTCGATTTTTTTCTAGACTTTATTATTTTTAGTTTTCTTTATGTTTAGTGTTTTAGTTTTAGGTTCATTTTCATTAAAGTTATATTTAAGATAATATTTACGTTTCATTTACAATTAATTTAAAAGCATTTTGTCTCATTGTCCAATTTAAATTTATTTTTATAGTTTTCGGTCGATGTAAAATATATGTCAACATATTTCTTTTGGTTGGTATATTGAACCAAAATAGATTTCGACCGAAACCCCGCAGCGTAGCGCGAGTAATCTTACTAGTTAATACTTGTTTTGAAATTTAACGTTTTTTCTAAAATTTCAGATTACACCAAATTGATGCATGATAAAAACTAATACAGGCCCATATTGCAATTCGGCTCTAACCGGCCCACCATTTTGCCCTTTTTCGCTACTTCAAGTCGATCAATTAGTTTAACTAGTTATAATTTTGCCCTTTTTCGCTACTTCAAGTCGATCAATTAGTTTAACTAGTTATAATTTTGCCCTTTTTCGCTACTTCAAGTCGATCAATTAGTTTAACTAGTTATAAAACTGTCGCCGCGTTGCGGAAAAATTATTTTGTTATTTAGTCTGTCTTTATATGTGTTTGAAATCACTACGAGCGCGTTACACACGGAATCGCTGACAAGAAATAAAATGTAGAAAAAAACACTAAAAAATAACCGAAAGAAAATCAACTAAAAAAGTTGTATGGTAATGATGTTGTTCGGTAGAAACCCGTAGTCAGAGATGAGCAAATAGTAATGGGTACCGCTACCGAATTTTCTGAACCGAAAGATCCTAAGTACCAGTTCGGTACTGACGTTTAGCGTTCCTGGTACCGGTTCGCTACCGGTTTTTACCTTCATATACCGATACTGTAACCGGTATTTTCTGTACCAATACCGATTCGGTATCAGTTGGCACCAAGCTCATCACTACCCCTAAAACTAAAAAAAAGTTGTACGATACCGTTGTTGTTCGTACGGTACCCGTGATCAGGGATGAGCAAATGGTACTGGGTAGCAGTACCAAATTTCTCGAACTAAAAGGTTATCAAACTCAATCCGGTACTGACTTTGGTGTTTTATGTAGCACGCTGGTGCTGGTTTTTACCTTCATGTACCGATAGCGAACCGGTATTTTCGATACAAGTACCGGTTAACACCAAGCTTATCAAACATAAAAAGTAAAGAAGATAACAATTATTATAACTATAATATTATAATATATGTTACTATTACTGTTCAAATCATTCACGTATTAATAATTAATAATATATAGGATAATAATATATAGGATAATTTAACCTTATGCAATTAGGATTTAATATATACACATATATTTTTGGTTAATGTTCAATCGTTTAGATTTTACAAGTACATTTCTTGATTACATTGATTTCATATAGTTTGATTGGCCAGTGTTATGGACTAATACCATTGCAAGGTATGAGACTTGTCCCACAATCCCACATCGGTTGTATGGGCAACTGATGTGGGGTTTATATACCAAATGGGCTCTCTCACCCACCAGACTAGTCTTTTGGGTTGTGTTCTCCTGTTTGGTATGTAATATTGGTATTAGAGCCAGAACTCGGAGTGGTGGCCCACGGAGTGGTGGCCTGGAGAGAGCCAGCCGTTACCAACGTGGCCGTGACCAACGAGGCTCGGAGTGGTGGCCCATGGAGTGGTGGCCTGGAAAGAGCCAGCCGTGACCAACGAGGACGTTGGCCCTTAAGGATGGTCGATTGTTATGGACTAATACCATTGCAAGGTATGGGACTTGTCCCACATCGGTTGTATGGGCAACTGATGTGGGGTTTATATACCAAATGGGCTCTCTCACCCACCAGACTAGTCTTTTGGGTTGTGTTCTCCTGTTTCCCAGTTTAGGGTTTTGATTGGGCTTCATTTCCTACAGTTTAGTTGTGCAATTAGGCCATCCGTAATGGTTAACGCCCCGTTCCTCTTCATATCCCTATAACGCCGGGGGTGGACTGGTGTTGGGGGCGTTATCAAACCCCTTCATGCCTCTATAATGCTCATTACGCAAGGTTTTAGGGTTTAAGATTTTCTTCTTTTGGATGAGATGATTAAATTTCATATATAGTTTGACTAATTAATTCAAGAGTAAATTACGGTCTTTGTTTGTGTGGTTTGACTAGAATTGCCACTTTTATTATATTTCTTAACTAGCCTAAGGACCCGTGTATTACACGGGTTGATTAAAGATAATATCGCTTCATCATCGTTCTTTACATAAAAATGTATTGAATATATACACTTTGAGTACCTATGTCAGTGTGCCGTCCGTTTGACTGTTAATGCCAGGGGTAAGACCGTCTTTTGGCATATATTAATAACACATTGCGTCTCTATGGTATGAGTGAAATATCAACCAGAGCCACTAAATTCATTTATTGCTTTTTTGTTAAGAAATCCTTGATTTAAAAATTAAAATTAACTCTTTTAATAAAGTATTGTCAAACAATCAAACTGCTCTTTAGAAAATTATAAATTTAATTGTCATATAAACGTTTCTCAAAATTTCAATGTTAATGGTATATTATCATTGAAATATTTGTTCAAAGTTATTGCAAAAATTATAATTTTTTAAAATCTTGAAGCATGTTAATCTTACGAATAATATAAATATGTCATCTTACCAATAATATAAATATAGCATAAGGACCCGTGTATTACACGGGTTGATTAAAGATAATATGCCTTAATCATAGTGGTTTACATTAAATGTTAAGAATATATACACCTCTTTAAACGGATCATGTAAAAACTTTTTATTAACCATGAATATGTATATATCACAATTCGTTGAAAATCTCTTTATACACCACATTAGTTGTTTTATCCGTAGGTTTTCCGTTGTTGTCAAGTATGAGTATTTTGACCCCATTTCTTGTTTTCACCCTTGATAAGGCAACATACAATTGACCATGAGAGAAGACCGGTTGTTTGAGGTACAAACCAACTCTTGAAAGAGACTGGCCTTGACTTTTGTTGATGGTCATTGCAAAACATACGGCCAGTGGAAATTGCCTCCTTTGAAAAGCAAAAGGAATCTTTTTATCAGAAGGTATCAAGTTTAATCGAGGGATATATGTGTAAGTACCAATATTTGAACCAGATATTATCTCCGCTTCTATTACACGGTTGTGCAGCTTTTTTACTTGTAGCCTTGTACCGTTGCACAATCCATTCCGTTGATCAATATTTCTTAATAACATAACTGGAACACCAACTTTAAGGACTAACCTATGATTTGGTAGGCCTGATATTTTAAGACCATTGAGCACATCCGGAGAGTAAAGTCTTTGTTGTGTAGAATTTACATCTTCAGACGGACAAAGACTGTCAGAGCTAAGATACTCTTTTTCTTCACCAGGAAACATTGCTAGCAACCTGTCATTAATCTCATGAACAACTTCATTTTTAGGTGCAAGTATAGCCCGGTCATTGAAATAGTTATGGGCGTCTACGTTTTCTAAGATTGATGGATAAACAAAATCAATTAAACTTCCAATTGGATCAGATGCATCAGTAATCAAAAGATCTTGTGGTATTTCAATAGTTGCTTCTCCATCATTTGGACCACCAACGTTACCCTCACCCAAATCCAAAAGCCATTTGCCAAAAGTATTTATTTCATCAACATCAGCTGTAGATGCTCCAACCGTTAACCTCATGTTTCTTGTTAGTCTTAGCAATTTACATTTACTCCACAGATAAGACGAACATAAGGAGGCATTAACAATCTCTTGTCTCCCACCATTTGGAACAACAGGTAATATTTGTCTAAAATCGCCACCAAAAACAATAACCTTACCACCAAACCGGATTTCTGAATTGAGAGATGTGTCAATGTTGAAAACGTCATTCATTGTTCTATCGAGCGCTTCAAATGCATGTTTGTGTACCATAGGTGCTTCATCCCAAATTATCAATTTAGTCTCATGAAGTAATTTAGACAGATCACTTTCTGGTTTTATATTACATACCGAATCTTCAGTAAGATTCAACGGTATGCTAAACCTGGAATGTGCAGTCCTGCCACCATCTAACAACAACGATGCAATTCCACTTGAAGCCACATTTAACACGATTTGACCTCTTGATCTAATTGCAGCGGACAATGTCTTCCATAGAAATGTTTTACCTGTTCCACCATACCCATAAAGGAAAAAAAATCCGACCGTTATCACCGTTTACTGCTGCCATAATCTCTTCAAAAACAGAGCGTTGTTCGTCAGTTAACATTGTCAATTGACTATCGTACAGATTTCCAAGGTATGTTGTATCATATGCCTGCTCCTCGTATACCAAACGACAATCTGAAATACCTGAAGACGACATATCTGGATATGGCATTGATTCAAATCTTCGCAACGAAGAATTATTTCGCAATAAAAACTTTTCAATTTCGCACAAAACATAGTTCTTCAGTTGGTGATCTGGAATTGATAACGCTACGCAATACAAAAAAAAATACATCATGTTATGAATAGGGAAAGCATTTAATCATATTAAGATAAATTAAGTTAAATAGTAATGAAAACATCAGATCATTTTTTCCAAAAAAAAATAAGTAATAAAAGTCAGTGTAAACAAAAGGTACCTGTAACTCGATGGTATTTTGCTAGTCTGTAAACAAAATCATCCGCCATGTATCTCCACGAACTTTCCCAAACAACCTCAGGTCTAGAAAGACTACTGGATAACAACATCGTAGAAAATAAATTCCTAATGTATGAAGCGCTTCCAGTTAAATTTGCTTCTTTTATTGCCTCCACATACTCTGAATCATCATCTAAAAGACCAAGTGCGTAGCAAGCATCTCTGTATGTATCGTAAACTTTACCATTAACTGTTTTAATGTCGTCAAACGATGTTGGTCCTCTAACCTTGTTAAGAAGAATTCTCAAAAAATAAGCTTCACCTAGAGACGGAGATACGGAATGAATCCTGCCAATTGATTTTTTCCCTTTTCTTGGTTCCCATACTCGCTTGTCAAGCTTCCATACATAAAAAATAGGGAACTGAACGTATGTAAGTGTACGGGCCAACAGGTCATTTGGATCTTTATTACGTTCCATCCATGATAGAAACATTGAAGATTTAACTGACGGTTTGTTTAGAACATAGTTAATATCCTCGTCAGGGCCGAAAACAACAGGTTGTTGCCCAGGTAGATGGAATGGAAGCCTCATAACAGAAGGTCTTCTATAATGTACTTCATTAGCAAATATCCTCCAAGATGCTTCACATGCTGATATATAGCGGCAATCGTAATACTCTTTGATCTCGTCTTGTGGTTGCTCTTCCGGTTGATTATCACCATGCACAACAGCTATAGTGGCTCTATCAGGACCTTTATTGATGTATTTAAACAGATATTTTATCGAGGCGGCTTGATTGCACCATTCAACGTTAATATGAGCTTGATATCTTTTCAATAATTTTTTGTTGTACGGAACCACACTCCTGTTATCAAGTTCAAGTTTATTTTTCACAACAGAAGCACCATTGTTTCTCCTTCTGTATAATGGAAACCCGTTTGAATCTAGTGTCGTATGATCTTGAAACTTTTTTGGAAAGCCTTTTGAACACTTCATATCTACCATACATGGAGAGCTCAACCTAGCATTACCACATGGACCATGTATCATATACTCTTTCACCAGGATGAATAATTCTGGATCTTCATCTCTGTTTGGAATTTCTGCAGATATAAATGAATCAACATGGTCCACAGTAGGTAATTTGAATTCAGGTTCCATGAATAAGCATAAATGGGCATGAGGCAAACCACGTTTTTGGAACTCGATAGTGTAAACAACTACAGAAAAAAAACAAAGTGTTAGGTTTGATGATGAATAATAATTTAGATTTTTTTTTAACATTACCTGCTGAAGCTTTGCCTAATAGATGATTCTTTTTTAAATCTTTGCAGATTGAATCCAATTTTATTTTGAACAATCTAGACAGGATATCAGGCCTATCTTCCGGACTAAGATTGGTGTCTTTGAGAAACCGTTGAACTTCTGGCCATTTGGGATTGCATGTTATGGTTATAAAATAATCTGGATAACCAAAGCATTTACACAGAGCCATAGCGTCTAAGTAGTTTTGCATCATATATCGTGCTCCACCAGTAAAAGAAGACGGCAAAAATATACGTTTTCCAACTTTAGATATATCATCTTGACCTTTACTTCTTAATTTACGGAGGCTTTCATATGTGTCGGACCTAAGATCTTTTTGTTGATATCGTATGTACCTAAGTCTCTCGCTCTCTATCATAGTATACGCGTCTACCAAGAACTGCTGGAATAGCCTCTTAGAATTAAGGATTAATGAAAACTGATTTATCCGATCCTGGATACGATACGCAAAGAACTCTCTCATAGTACACTTTGGACGTGTCTTATTAACAACATCAACAACACCTCTATGAGGGATATCAATTCTGTAGCCATCATCTCCGTACGGAAACAAAATCGGATACTGTAGTGCGAGATATGATGGATGCAACTCACAAATTCTTTTAAGTTCACCTGTTTGAGTCTCAACAACAATATCTCTATTGTCAACCACATTTTCAATATCACCAACAATGAGAGCGGCAATCTCACCAGCCGTTGGTAAGTTATACGTGCGACCATCTTTTTCTCTTGTTCCAATTATTCGAAGCTTCACATTTACATTAGGGTTGTCTTGGAAGGAATCCCTAACTCTTCTATAAGTTTTGACCAACTCATTGTCATTGTCTAATACATCCTTTATATGTTCAATTAGTTTACGATCAATAGTTGCCGAAGAAGAAGAAGATGCACCATCTGAACCACTGTTACAAAAATGTTATCAAAAATTATTCAAATTATCATAAAATATGAATTATTAAGGTAAAAAAATGGATTTATGCTAAGAATATGCAATGGACATTACCTAAATATCGATTGCCTGTTTGAAATTTCGTTCTCAGTATCATATATGTATAGTTGGCAAAATTTTGGTTGCGATCCATTGTTTGGCATAAGACTGCCAATTGTATGATAATTCTCACCGCTAATTCTAAAGCAAAAAGGACCATTGCCTCTGTTAACCGTCGAATCAACCTTACCACCCATTGAAGTAAATGCGAACATTGAATTGTAACGTCGAATATTTTTCAAAAAATGCTTGCTTTCATCATTATTGTTACTAAATAGGATTCGATAACTTCCTCTGGCATCTTTGTAATCTGGAAGCTCTACTATGCCATAAGAACAACAAATGAAATAACAAACTTTTCCATCCTTTTTTCTTCCTTTTCCTTTTTCTGCATTCCACAACTTTGCATTACATACTTCACAAGTAACGCATTGGTCACCATGATCCAAATAATCTGTTTTGAAAATTAACAGAAAAAATGACAAAACTGTTATGTAATAAAGAAAATAACATTTAGTCGACACATTTAATCCTTTCTGGAGCGAAGAATATAAATTATTAGAAATGTACCTTTTGAAACACCTTTCAAGGGATCTTGAACTACAATCTGCTCTGTGGTAAAATCCATAATTGGTATTGGAGAAGTAATTCGTGGTCTACCAATTAACTTACGTTTACCGGATGACAACCTTTCAAAAGAAGAATTTTGAAGAATACCGGAGGTGCCAGTAAATGACGTAAGGTTAAACGCACTATGACCCGGAGTAGCGTCTGTTGGTTGAGTATCATTGTTCGTAACACAACTTAAATTACCTATTAATATATATAAAAAAAGTTTTTTAAGAATCTGCATGATAATAATTTATATAAAAAAAAATTTACTTGTATAAAACTTAATAAGTACTTACTTGTTGGCATGAATGATCCAGTTCGATTAGGAATGACATTTGGAGTTGCTTCTAGATCAGAAGAGGTACGTAAATTCCTATTGGAATATGATATACTATGTCTCAGAGGAGATCTTGTATTCTCCAAATTTACTTTCCTTAAACGGCTGTTATCTATATACAAAAATTTGAAAATATTGGTAGATAAAGATAACATTTAAAAAAATTGGTAATTTATGCTAAATTAAACATAGATAACAATATTGTGAAATGCAAGTTTAGTAAAATAAGTTACTTGAAATACGGCTATTGGAAATGACAAAGGAAATAATAATAACTAACCTTCGGATAAAACAGATAATTGTTGTGTAACAGTCGGAATAGAAGAAGGAGTTGGTATAGAATCAGTTGTTGTGTCCATTGTATGGTCAACATGTGATGGATATCCAGCTATGTTAGATCTTTTGTTATCCAATAATACTTTTCTAATTTTTCGACTATGGCTTGCCTGATCTTGTGTAACAATGGGAATGACAACTAAAACAACAACATACACACAAATTAATTGTATAAAGTCACAATGCATAATACTGATGTGTTTTAAAGATAGAAAAAAATATGAAAAAAATACCTATAAATCACTTAACATCCAAGTACAAACACAGGAAATTAAAAAAGTTAGTGAATTATTACCGTTAGTAATGGTCGATAATGGCCTTCTACCTCTAGGAACTGTAAGGGAATAAAAAAAATACACAGTTTAGCAAAACAAATTGTTAGTTAAGATATACATGGTAAAAAATAAACGTAATACAATACATAAAATTTATTTAATTTTTTAATTTGTTTTAATAATATGCATGATATTAATTTATATAAAAATACATTTACTTGTATAAAACTAAATAAGTACTTACTTGTTGGCATGAATGATCCAGTTCGATTAGGCATGACATTTGGAGTTGCTTCTAGATCAGAAGATGTACGTAAATTACTATTGGAATATGATATACTCTGTCTCAGAGGAGATCTTGTATTCTCCAAATTTACTTTCCTTAAACGGCTGTTATCTATATAAACAAATTTGAAAATATTGGTATATAAAGATAACATTAAAAAAAATATTATTATGCTAAATTCAACATAGATAAAAATATTGTGAAATGCAAGTTTAGTAAAATAAGTTACTTTAAATACGGCTATTAGAAATGACAAAAAAAATAATAATAACTAACCTTCAGATAAAACAGATAATTGTTGTGTAACAGTCGGAATAGAAGAAGGAGTTGGTAACGAATCAGTTGTTGTTTCCATTGTATTGTCAACATGTGATTGATATCCAGGTATCTTAGATCTTTTGTTATTCAATAATACTTTCCTAATTTGTCGACTATGTCTTGCCTGGTCTTGTGTAACAATGGGAATGACAACTAAAACAACAACATACACACAAATTAATTGTATACAGTGACAATGCATAATACTGATGTGTTTTAAAGATAGAAAAAAATACCTAAAAATCACTTAACATCCAAGTACAAACACATAAAATTAAAAAAGTTAGTGAATTAGTACCGTTACTATTGGTCGATAATGGCCTTCTACCTCTACGAACTGTAAGCGAATAAAAAAATACACAGTTTAGCAAAACAAATTGTTTGTTAAGATATACATGGTAAAAAATACACGTAATACAATATATAAAATTTATTTAATTTTTTTGTTAAACTAAAAAGGTTTGAATATTTATAACAACTTAAATTACCAGTTGTATTACCAGTTGTAATATTGGAGGATGCATTACTATGTAGGATGGCTGAAACATCTGTAATTAAAATGATTAAATTATATTAAAGCTGTACATAAAAAAAAACTTGATGAAATAGAAATCGAGTTTTAAATTTATGACATTACCGTTAGAAATGTTTTCCTTTCCTTTGTTGTAAGATTCAGATGAAGATTCACTTTTTCTTTTAGACATTCCTGAAATTATAATGTGATACGATTTAAGAATACGACAATCCAAAATTGTAGTAAAGTTTAAATCTATTTAAGTATGAGATTCTAATCATTCTTATTATTAGATAGAATTGATACGTCAATTATCTTATCCTAAATTACCATTATACAACCAAAAAATAAAAGCATTACCAAAATAAAAAATATTACAAACCGGAAAAAAAAAAACAAATGAAGTCAATACATAAGTTCAAATGCTGTATTAAACAAATGAAAAAAGAATATATAATAAGGTGTTTAGTTATTCAACTTCAAATAGGATATAAGATAAAAAACTTGAAACAATAATATAAAAATTTCTAAACTATAGGTGACATAGTGGTCTCGATAAATAAGGCTCCTTTAGGACCGGTGTAGTCATCAACATGTTGAAGGTACTCGAAAGATTCGTTGGAAAGGTCAACTTCAACAATATCACCCCAAATGCTTGTTATGAGCCACTTGTTGTCTTGAATTATATTCTTCCTTCGACGCCTTTCAAGATAATCAACAACATGAGGCGTATTGAAAGAAAACACCTTGATCCAAGCCTCATCTTCATATTTGAACAAATCAGCATATAGGTTTTCAGACCGTCCAACAACAATGACGTGCAGCTTCATTCCAATGCTCAAAAAATGTCCTTGCCAAGGATTCAAATCCAAAACCTCGGGAAAAGGAATTGTGCTGAAAGTTTCGGAAAGAACGTCGAAAGCTACCATGTGTCTCTCACCTGGTGGAAACCAATAATTGGAAACCATAAAATATATGCTTCTCCCAGAATAAATTCCGGGAGACCATGAGTAATATGTTGAAGCATAATTAGTGACGTTCAATGAATTTATCTTTCTCCATGACTCACGACGACGTGAGTAAACTCGAGCATTAAGAACATTACGGTAACGATTGATGTGGAGAACTTTGAGATCGTTCGATTCGTCAAAGTACATTCCACCAGTATCAGCGTTTCGCTCAAAATTACGATGAAAGTAGTCATCGGCCAAAATTTTAAAGCGCCTTGTTGTTGGATTCCAAAGTATGAGCTCACAAAACATCCTTTCATTGCAAATTAATAGCAGACCTTTAAAGGACGCTAAAACACGTAAGTAAGAAGGATGGACATTATATGGAGAAATTATGGTTTTGCTTGTATCGGTTTCCAAATTCCCGCCTACTATGTTGTCAACAACAATTGTGTTGTCTTTTAAGGAAAGAAGCTTCTTTTGTAGCGAAGTTAGAATTCGCGAAGAATGCATAATCTCAAAATTATTATTTGACAGTTCGTGACGGAAAAATTTCGATAGACACTTGAAACGGCCTATAGCTTTTGCAGGCAGCCTTGTGAAAATTTCGTCCACAATCAACTCAGAACCAAGCTTCTCCATTTTATGATATAATTTTGCTACAATGGAAGATATAACAAATAAAATAAAATAGTTTATGTATATGTTAAAAAATAATTAATCAGAATTTCTTTCTATGATTAGACTAAAAATTTTAAATTGAAACTTATTATGTATAACAATAAATGAAATTATACATAATATCACAAACACGTAACCATCTTTAAAATTGTATTACAACATCTAAAAACGTTAATTAAGAATCTTTAAAATTGTATCAAAACATATAATAACGTTAATTTTTCTTGTTAATTTAAACAGTATATGTATGTATAATAATATGATTAGTACAATGAAAGAATGAACAACAGATAAGAATTTTAATTGTAATACACATTAAAAGTTTATGTATATGTTATAATAGATTTAACAGTAGAAGATATAACATATCAAATAATTTAGTTTATGTATAATTAAAATTAAGCTAAAAACAATTTCTATCTATGATTATTGAAGAAAATTTTATAATATAAATTTATTTTGTGTAACAATAAACGAAATTAAGTATAACCGAAAACAATTACATGGTATAAAAAAGAAACCAATACAACTCAAAAATATAAACATTGGGTGTCATGTAGACATGAAAGTTAATACTTACGTATGGCTATTTATAGATTAATATTTATAGACTGTGAAATTGCTGGCTCATATAGCCTGCTAAAACAAAGCTACAATTCTAATAAAATAGAATCTTAACAAACGAACTTACATCGAAATAGTTGGTAAACGGGCAACAAGCTGCGCCGCTACCCCTTTTTGAACAGCAAAACTAAGTCTTTTAAAAACTACATCCATAGAAAGTTAATACTTACGTATGGCTATTTATAGACTGAAGGTTAACAATTTAAATTGTAATCTGGAAATAATAGGTATACTGAATACTAATAATAATAAGAGTATATGATCATATAAGTTTGATTAGGAAAAAAACATTGTTATTAAGATAAACAAAAAAACAAACAGATCAAAAGAAAGCATAATATATTAGGATGATATTAATATAAATCGATGAATGATGAAATAGATAATAGCCATACCTTTGATCGTGTAGAATGGATTCACAGAAACTTCAAATGTTAGATGTGAATGAAACACAATGAAAGAAACGTATTTATAGTAGATGGTGGGTTCAAAATTTTAGCAATGAAATTTAAAATTTTAAATTTGGTTATGAAAATTTACTAAAATACTCAAATCAAGGTTATCGAATTTCTTTGATTTAGTAGTTCCCATAAATAATTTAAACGTTATTTATAGTAATATAACAACTGGTTTTTGAAACTTTAAATCTTAAACATATTATGTAAAATCGTACTTCATAACAGAAGATTCTCAATTTGTAAACATAATTATGAACTCAATTAAAAAATCAATCTATGTATGGAGTATCCATTGCTAAATATACACGTCATCAAAAAATTAGAGATAAAAATTTCAATAGTTTGTTTGATTTACAAAATATACACGTTTTTTGTTTTTTTTTAAATTCAATTTGTTTGTTTTTAAGAAAAAATTAAATTGAAAATTCTAATTGTTTGTGTAAAAAAATATTAATGTGTCTTTATTGATCAAATAAAACAATGTTTCAAAATCACTTGATTCACAACTATCCTTTTAAAGTATGTTGTAAAATTATTAGGTGTATTGTATTTAAAATCATAGATGTTTAAATTGCTTAGATTTATGGTTATATAATTATAATGTCTTTAAATAAATAATGAAACCTTTAAAAAAAATAATATGTACTGGATATATGAATTTCATTTCCAAACTCAATTAAATTTAATTAATACCTTTAACTAACATGGCTTCATATCATCATTGCAAGTTAATCTTTAAGTTAATAAGTAACATTCAGAATATATATTATTAGTATCATAACAAAACCCAATAACGCTTCATACAAACAAAATGGTATAATCAAGTTATAGACATACAGATTTAAAACATCAAAAAGTAGCATAGAAACGCATAAAATAAAAGTTAAAAACTAAGGTACTTGTTCAAAACACAAAAGTTAACAAACCAACAAAAGTTTAGTTCATACCAACCACCACTTACTTAGACATAAAGATATCTAAAGTTTTACTAACCGGATCGGACGTTTTTCAATATTATGGTGTTTTCCGAAGTAACAAAGGTGAAATCAAGCATCATACCATCAATTAAGTTGTTGTCATCCATAAATTTTTGCCAGTTTTCAACCGAATAACGTTTTGCAGTTCCGTTTTTTTAATTCTTGGCTGTGTAAACAACAACATGACCTTCCAAGTTCTGAACTTTCAATGAATGTTTCTTCTTCTTGAACCCAGCTCGATTAGCAACTAGGACGGGAAGACGCTGCACTTAAAACACAACTCGATTAGCAACTTACATTAAAAATAAAAGATGTTTAAAAATAATTAATAATTATTAAAATGTATATCAAAGTTTAATATACGAAAAATCATACCATCCTATATTCTCCCTTTCGAGTAAAGTCGACATTTTCAGCATCTACGGTTACATTCCCTGTTTTAACTTTCTTCAGGAGGCTATGCTTCTTCAATTCTTTAATCTTTTTATCCTGCTGGATGTTAAAATAATAAACTAAATACTTATAATAGTAAAAAAATAAAAATAATATAACACAAAAACAATAGCCTATTGAAATACATGGTGATAGTTAACACGGATACATACCTTTAGAGTGCAATCAACAACATCTTCTTTCGTTTTCATCGGTTTGACAACTTCTTCGTTAATCATGATACCTTTTCCTTTATGAATGTCAGGAAGCTTCGTCGACACACATATGAAATTAATATAAATAAAAAACTTCATTATGTGACATCCTTAAATTCAATATGAATTGTAACCATTATAAAAATTTATAGGAAATATAAGATTACCTTGTTTACTGTTGTTTGTTCATGTCGGATGGTCTGGCCAGAATGTATATCATATGCCTAACAACAAAAACATTGTAGTAAATTATGGATAATTAATTAATAAAATAAGGTGTATATAACATAAATATATAGATACCTTGTCCAACTCATCAACAAATTGACGATGATTTATTTCAACAACCTCATCATCATCGACTGAATCAACTATGTCACTCAAAACAACAGGAATACAATCACGATAAACTGATAATTGAAAGGCAACGTTATCAATCTTATTAAAGATCAATAAATCTTCATCAAAGATTTTAAGCCTTTCGCAAAGAGTCGGCCAACCATCCGTGAATGCATAGCAGTTATGTATTTTAGCAGATTCCACACTCCAGCGAGTACCAGCAGCTAGTATTTGATAGGTGCCGTTTAGAGTGTGTTTTTGAAAAAACTTCTTAATAAAAGCATCTGGAATTACCTGCATTAAATGAAAAAAAAATCATAAATTACCACACATGTTGTTTCATTATAGTAAATAAAACTAATACTATAATGTTACATAAATACATTATAGATTACATGTATACAGTTAGATTACTAATATGCAAAATGAAATAAATATACATACAGTTAAACCCAATTGTGTGTATCGCTGATATGTGAAATACGATTGACCGCATACATCGTCAATAAAAAACGAAAGCTCAAACACATCATGTCGAATAGGCTTGAAAACCAAGAGTGAATCCTTTGACAATTGAAGGCCTTTAACAACTGCTGCCCAACCATCAGCCAAAGCCGGTTTAGAATCTAATGTTTTCATAGTTACGGTCCAAGAATTACCACATTCATGAACTATCTTGAGATCAATACGTGGCCATGGTCGACCCCAATGTTTATCAACAAAAGTGAGAGGTAACTCCTGAATACAAAGATAGTACTATTAAGTATATAATGAAGTTAAATAAATATTATATGAATTAGACTAATAAACGACAGATTATTCATTAAAATGTAAATAATCATACCAGCTTTAAAGATTTTGGGTCTTCTAGGATCTTCACAAACGATAAATTCATGATTTCACCTGAATTATTAACACATATATATTTATTACATAATTACATATTAACATAGCCGATTGAAATCATGCAAAAACCAAAGTTAAATGGTTAAGAAATATACATTTTCTTCCTTACTACAGTCAATCCGATAACTAACTTACACGATTCTTAAATTTATTGTTCTTATAAATGTATCTATGAGATTTTCAGTGAGTGATTAAATATCGAATCATCAATGTCCGTTTATTTGTAAATAACTATTGGTATATAAACAAAAAGTTGAAGAAACATAACAAAAGAAAACTACAAACACTAAATTTCTAACAATTAAAGACTCAATCTTACAAACACATTACTATAAACGGTTTAGATTTTCGTTAAAAACCATTCTAATCAATAATAACATACTTAAACAATCCATTATAAACCATTACAAACAAATTAATAACTATTTATAATGATTTTGACATATAAAGATCTTATAACAGTATCTATGAAATTCTAAGTGAATGATTAAATATAGAATCATCATTGTCCGTTTATGTCCTCCGTAAATGATTGGTATATACATATAACATGAACAAAGCATAACAAATAACAACTACAAACAGTAAATTTCAAACAATTAAAGGCTCAATCTTACAAAATCAATACTATAACCGGTTTAGATCTGATACATGTCAAAGTAATGATCTACAATCAAAGATTGGAACGATTAAGTAAAAAAAAGGAAAAAACTAAAGAAAATTGAAATGTTATTACCTTTAGATGAAGATTCCATCTAAGAAACCAGCGGCGGCAAGCTTAAGAACGATGATAATGGATAATATCGGAGCCCTAGTTTCCGTCGCCGATTAAGTGTCTGGTGGTGATAATTTGAGACATGCTATGATGGTATAGGTTGCTATGTAATGATGTTAGACTGTATATTTACAACCGTCATTTGTTATTTTACATAAACAACCCATAAACTTTTAAAAATGACGAAAATAAATTGGATTTAAAAATAAGTTACAACACCACCCTTTAATGTTATAATCTATGTTTATAAATATTTAAGCAAGTGTGAAATTATTATTATTACATATTTTATAAATTATTATATTGTTAACTGTTATTTAAATTTATGTATTAAATTAATCATTTTTTTATTAACTTAATATAAATATGTTAAAGATGTTAATAGTAACAGAATATATTATATATAACCATTAAGTATAAATTTATTTTTTCTCAAACGTGAATACTGAGGGTTTTGATATTTCAATTTAAATTATGACAAATCTTTATACAAAATCTAAAGTAACCTCCAAGATATCAAGCGTGAATACTCACATGTTGTCAATCTATCTTTATAACTTTATTAAATCACGATAAATTCAAATGAAAAACATATTAAAACTAAAGTGTAGGTGACAAAACGGTCTCTTCAAAAGATGCGACGTTATATAGTCCTTGAAATGTCTCAGCATCTTGTAAATATTGAAGATCTTTCATGTCAATTTTTATTTCAATAATACTACCCCAGTCGGTAATAAAAGACCAACTTTCTCCTCCTTTCTCACTTAACTTGTTAAGCCATAAGTCAAATGAAATTGAATTTGGCTTTGTAAAAGAAGACACTTCTAACCATCTTTGATCTTCAAATTTATATAGCTTCACGTTTATATCATGGGTCTTTACAACAACAAACATATGAAGTGTGTTGCGGATATTGAAAAAGCTGCTTTGTCGAGCAACAACATGAGTAAATTGTGGTATAGAAAGCTTTGAGAAAGTTTCAGAAACCACATCAAAAGCAATCATATAACTTTTAGGAGGCGCCCAATAATGTGGAGATGCAAAATATAGAACATTGTTGCATAAAGTTCCGTTAGACCACAAATATAACTTTGAAGCGTAATCTGATCCTTTCAAAAAAGTTAAAGTTTTCCATTCATGTGTGTTCATAGAATACACACGAGGTACAACATCATCCATACGACGGTGGAGATGTAATATTTTAACATCGTTAAATGAGTCTAGATAAATCCCAACTGCATCTGCCTTGATATCGAAAAAACTTTTAGGCTTATTATGACACAGATTCAAAAATTTATTGGTGGTTGGATTCCACAGAATCAATTGGTCTGAAGGACCTTGAATGCACATCAGTAAAAGACCGTAGTGAGAAGCAAGAATAGTTATATTTGAAAGCGGGGTATCAACGGGGAAGGAAATAAACTTCCTCTCACAAATGTCTACCTTTCCTCCAACCAAGTTGTTAATATAAATTGATGATGCAGTCAACGTGATTAGCTTACGATGTTCAGAATTATGCATATGGCGAGAGTGAATAATAGAAAAATTAGATGAAGACAATTCATAAAGCCATTGCTTGCAAACTGATTTAAATCGTCCAACACATTTACTTGGTAGCCTTGATAGGATTTCGTGAGCAAACATCTCAAACTCAAGAGGTTCCATCCTAAAAAAATATCCATATGAAACAAATGATAAGATTTATGTATATGAATTTCTGAAGCAATCAACCAATAAATATTAATGAACTACAAACACATATCATCTACAAATAATGAATCGTATGAAAATGATATACATTTTAAAAAAAATACGAAAATAATAGAAAGAAAAGCAACCGAAATTCGGAGTTGGAGATAATAACCTTTTGAGTCAACACATCTAATCTGACCCAGTAAAAAATGCTTTATTTATAAATCAATTTGAAGGTAAATATTTATAATTAATGAAAATATTTTATTTAAAGAATGATATGTCTCAGATTATATAAAATTTAATTAAAAAGTTAAGTCCATAAATATCTAAAGCAGCAATAAATCTATTTAATTTCGTAATAATTTATAACTAATTAGGATACTCTATTTTAAGCATAAGATGTAAAAGATTATATAAATTTTATTCAAAATAATGACTCGAAATTTGAAGGTTGAAATATTTATAATTAATGAGAATATTTTATTTTAAGGATCAGATGTAACAATACTTTTCAAATTTATTGAAAATATTATAATTTTTATAAATGTTAAACCATCTTAATCTTAGCAATAATATAAATATGTGATTTATGTTTTTAAAATAGTTGTCAAATGAATAAATCAGTTTTAATTATTAGGTTAGTTTTATTGATTATGTTTACAAATTTTGGCAGATATATCGATAAAATATTCGGTTGACTTAAAAAATAATTTAACAGTTCTTAAGATCAAAATACAAACTTCTCAAATGTAAATTAACGTTTTTATTGGTTAAAATATACCTTAAATAACAAATCACTTCGTAAACATAAAATCTCATTTCCATTCTTAACTAAAAAATTTAGGTTTACTTAAATAAGTATGGTTGTTCAATACACCTAAAATTCCGCCAAAAACATGAACTTCACTTAGATATATGTATAAATAAATTCGAATTATATATATGTTTAGAAACAATTTTAGATACTCTACATAATAAAAGTTGATTATGTATTAACTAATTTAAATAACAATTATTATACTTAAATCCGTTACATCTATAATGAAATAATATAATAATAAAGATACTCTATAATTGATTAATATATATGTTTATAAACAATTTTAGATACTCTATATAATAAAAGTTGATTATGTATTAACTAAATTAAATAACAATTATTATACTTAAATCATAAATTATTTTAGTAAACCTGGTTGGGATCTACATATAATAAGACTACCCATTATGGTGATCGGATTCACCAAACGGTTGCCACATTTACAAAAAGACAAAAAAACATTTGCAATTTAAAAATGTAAAAATTAATTTATGCTTCAAACGGTTTGGTGGGACAACCAAAGGTTGCAAACGGTTGCTAAATATTATAATATATATTTTTCCTTTTCTATGTTATCAATATAAATTTTTATAATAAATAATAATCACAAATCATATTTATATAATAAAATATTAGTTTAGGTTGGGTTGTGAATGTGGGTGAAAAATTGAATTGGGTTGGGTTGTGTAGGTGGAAGAGAGAGAAATTAGTATTTTATTGAAAGATTGGGTTAGGTTGGGTTGTGATAGTGGGTAGTATGATAACTCTAAGTAGACATTCACGGTTGATTTAATTATTTATTAAAAAAAATACTAACATAATTTATGTAAAATAATTTACTACATAAAACCATTCAATTTATATGTAATAAAAATAAAAGGATTGAATGATAATATAAATAAAGAACCCGAAATTTAATAAACATTAATGGACGTAAACAAATCATCTCTTATTGATACGACGATAATAAACGAAAATCAACATCAAACCCAACTTCAAGTACGGACATAAATGTTCAAACAAAGATTAAACAAAATAAAACATCAGAAAATGTTTGAAAAATATGAGATGACTATTAATTTCTGAGCCTACTTTTCCAGCTTTGCTTTCACATCCAAACCTTCATTGGTCTCACAATCACCCATACGCGGTTTAGTTGAAGACTGAGAAGAAGATAAATCAACATCAAAAACCGCATCCAAATTACGCTTAAGTTCATTCTCCAGCATATTTGAAGAACTACTATTATGAGGTCCAGTTGGTGTAGTAAACATGCTGTTGTTCAAATTAGACATGGGAGTGTCTTCATCGACGGTACGGGAAACAGAATCCTGTAGAATAAAATTAAAAAAGTAAAAAAATAGAGCTGAACAGATAAGGTGAATAAAAAAATATTAAAGGATTAGTGATATAAAAAAGTCGTCTAACATACCCCGATTTGAATGTTAACAGTTGGATTTGGATCAGAAGCAACAACATTTAAAGGTTCTTCATCAGCAGGCTGTATTTATTTCATATTTTTCAATAAATATTCAAAAGTGGTTTAAGATTTTTATAACAAAAAGTTAAGCTAATGTATAGAATAATTATAGAACCTGGAAAGCATCAAAATGCCTATCAAGATCTTTGATGATTGAAGGATTTTCAGTCAACTTCGACACCGAGTAGCCATCTGATTTCTTTTTTATGTTAAACGAAGCTATGGCTATCTTAAACGCAAACCTCTTGTTTAGCAATGCCTTCAGCTCCTTGGGAAAGTTACCTTCGCTGGCTAACTGTTATTAATGTGCAAGGACAATAAGTTGTCGACATAATTTATAAAGTTATCAATGTAACATAAAAACAAAAATACGTATAAAGCAATTAAGAAAACTTAAATTTCAAAAATATAAGTTACCTCCATGTTATTATCCAAAAGCTGGTTTGCGTTAACATTTAGCAGTCTAACAACTTCACGTTCAAACAACGTCAAAGTAACAATCCCGGTACAATCCTGAACACGTATTAGAAGTTTTATCCTACAAATTTTTCAAAAAAGATGGTGTTACTAATCAGTAGTATTTTATAATATACACATAAATGAATAAAGTAATTTCACTTGGGAACAGAGACAACAGTCCTTTTATTGCAGCGATCAGTTTGGCATTCCAAGACAGTTACTTCATCATATCCTTGACTTCCATCTTCCTTGTCCTTGCAAATAGTGTTCGTAATAACCTTTTTGTTGCAAGTTTTACATGCATTGTAAAACCATGAGTCTTCTGAAGCAAAGCTTTTAATTGTTCCCAGTATAATAACAAACTTTTGCTGTATAGATAGATATAAATTACTGCATTATGATACTTTAAAAAAACAAAAGGTATAATAAGAAAATATTGTTAATGGTAAGAATACTTCAGATATTCCGCTTAATGCTCCAATTGTACTAAAGGATATATCAGAAAGATACTCCTCAGCCATTGACTTCATAACAGGGGAACTCAATCCAGAGTAACCGGAAGACGTTGACGTATTAAGTTGAGCAAGGAAACTGTACATAAATAATAACACCCGTGACAGTAATATGTATACAATATATGTACTATAAAAAAAAACTTAATAAGATTACGTACCTTTTCTTAAATTCCAAAATCTCAGGAATTTCAGTGTTTATGAACACTCGAGTTACAGTATACAAATTTGAGACAAACAAATTTCCTGTTTAGTTAAAGAAATATATAAAAATATAAAACAGTTAATACACTATATATCAAATTGTTTGACAATTGACAGTCAATATATAAAATATACCTCCCCAAAACCGGTACTTGCCAAACTGAACAACGACAACAACATTCTTTTCATCCTTATGGTTTTTTTGAAATTCTATAATTTGATCAGCATAAACCCCCCATAAAGTAACGTAAATCTGCTGGTGTCTACAACAAACCGTTTATAAAGTTAAGTTGGTATTTGTTAATAAAATAAAAATGAAATAAAACAAATTTAATTTATGTATGTATAAGACGGTACTGCAAATCTTCCAGAATAAAGGTAGCCTTCTTCTCATCTTTGATGTTATTATTTTCAGTTTTATCCTCTGACGGAAGACACTTAACCACAAAACCAATAACGTCTACAAAATGTAAAAACATAACTATATTTAAAACAATTTAAACTTTATAAATATTAAAAAAATTAAATATGCATAACACGTTTTTAAAAACATACCAATAGGGCTTTTGAACGACTTGCCGTCATCATCAGGGTCTTCCACAACAGACTCAAACGGAGAAAAATCAAATCCCCATTCAGCACCAACTGGTACGTTCGATTCCTCGACAATGGTGGTGTCATTTAGATTTATCTTGAACGAACTATGAACATATTTGACTTTCTGACGGTTTTCTCCAAGAGAAGGTACCAGCAATACAGAAAATTATAATTAATAACAAAAATAAAAATATATTTACAATAAAATTAATGTACCTTATATAATGACATTAGAACTTACAAAATCGGTACCAGCAATACAAAAAAACCGATGAAATATACCATGTGGTTCTTCAAAATTTCATTTACAGCATCGATAGGTGCAAGTAAAAAGGCTGCAGATTAAATAAAACATTTATTAAATGATAAAGTCAATACTAACGGTAAAACAGAATTTACCGTCAACCGTTTAAATCCTAACGTGATACGTTTTGTTGTCTATCATTATAGTGGATATTACATCAATGGATGTAGTAAAGGTTTTCGGCAGGATAAATTAAGGAATGACCTATAAAATCAATAACAAAACAAATTATAAATTTAGTTTTAAAATCAATAAAGAACAACAAAAATACTTTAATATAGATAAAAGTAAAAAATAACTTACATAAAAATGAGATGATCTGTGGAGATGAAAAGTGAATCGATCATTTTTCATAAACAAATAAACCATAATTGAATCTTTATGTAACAACACAATCATGGTCAGTCAACAAAGTTGGGATGATACAGGTTCAGTTAACAAAAAGAAACACTCTGTTGTAGAAGCAACCAGTGAGAAAGTTTTGATGGAATTTTTAAGAGGGGTCGGTGACATTGTCGAGGAGTATAAGAAAATGCTATCACTAAGCATCTCCTGACACTCCTCGACAACATCACCGACACATCCATGTTTCCAGCAAAACTCTCTCACTGGTTGCTAATTCAACAGAGGGTTCCTTCTTATTACCTTAAAGATGTATCATCTAAACCGTATTTGACACATCATTTGTCTTCCTCTCTTCCTTAATAGACAAACACATGACACGTACATCATCGACGACATCCTGTAATCCCCATTAATAAATGTAATGAAGATGTAATAAAATTACAACTGTAATTTGTAAAATTAAACAACTTACTACACAAAGGTAATAAAATTATATCAAAGTTAACATCAATCATCTATACAAATTTCGTTTATTTATTCTTTTAAAGTTCAATAATACCTATAAGCAATAAGCAATTTTAAATTATCGTAAAGGTGTAAGATTTACATCATACATAATGTAACACAGATTCAAGAAACCCAATGTGAACACTATTGAAAAGTTATTACACTTAGAAATAAGTATTTTAAAACGTTATATTTCCCCGTTTTTATGTATATGTTTAATGGGAAAAAAAAATCCTAAAACAAAGATTAAACATTGTACACATTGGGTTTTTAATAATTTGATATTATCATATACATTGCAATTATAGTGGTTAAAATAAAACTTAACATATGATAAAATGTACTACCTTGATATTGAAAACCATAACAATGTTAAAAACCAAAAAACCATATAAAAAGTAAATATCTAAACTGATGAAGCAGGAAAAAACAAAAACCAATTTGTCAAATAACTAATTACCAAAACTAACGTAAGGTACAACCTTTTCAACACTTAGCACTTGCTCATTTTCGTCAAAAGAATAGTCAACGGTGTCACGGACCTTAATTCCAGCAGTTTTCATGAACTTCGACCATCGCGTTAACGCATATCGAAAACTATCTTGTGTCCTTTCACATCTAGTACCGTTGGTAAAATGCATTGGGGGATCCCGATTCAAAAGTCTGATGGTTATATCTTTTAAACCAAGATTAAGTTTGGCCATTTGAGAAACACGATCAGGAAGCATCTGTATTGTTAAAAAACATAATTAATAAAAAAAAAATACAAAGATATTAACAATTAAATTATTGTACTTTATATAATGATATTATAACTTACAAAATCGGTACCAGCCATACGGGAAAACCGATGAACACGACTATGTGATTCTTCATAAATTTCATTCACAGCATCAATAGGTGCAACTAAAGGCTGCAAATTAAATACAACATTTAGTAGATGAAAAATATATAAAGAATATATATAAGTAACAAAATGTATACTTACCACATCAACATCTACATCAAGAAATTTCTTTTCAACACCGTTTTTTCCAAAAACTTTTAAACTAAAAAAATTACCAAAATATTTTGTAAATAACAAAAAACAACCAGGCTCTAACTGTAACAGACTAACAATAACGTCAATACCGACGGTAAAACCGAATATACCGTCAGCCGTTTCAATCCTAGCGTGAAACGTTTTATTGTCTATCATTATAGTGGATATTACATCAACGGATGTAGTAAAGGTTTTCGGCATGACAACTTCAGGAATTACCTATAAAAACGATAACAAAAAAATAAGAAAGTTATTTTTAATATCAATAAAGAACAAAAAAAATACTTTAAGATATATAAAACTAAAAAATAACTTACACAAAAATGAGATGATGTACGTAGCAGATACGTCCAAAAAGAGCTACCACTAATACCATCAATGAAATATGTTAATTTAAACGTAGTACAATCTAGGGGATTGAATACTACCAAACATCCTTTGCATAGTCCCAAATGTTGGGTTACTTTGGACCATCCTTTGAAAAAGAAAAAAAATTCCTTTAGATACGGTTAACCAAGCATTAAAAATCCGGCCATCATCAGTATGTATCATAACATTTGTAGGGCCCTTATCCACACCCCACAGCTTGCAAGCAGCATCAGAAGGAATAGACTAAAAAACCAAACAATGCAACATGAAATATAATTAGATAAACAATTATAAAAAAAATATAATAAATTGAATTTAATTATAACAACAAAAAAACATGAAATTTATCAATTACCATAATAATCTCGTCTGTTTTATTCATATGCTTACAGAAACAGGGTTCTCTGATACTGATTTAAAAAATAGTAAGTTAGTACACATTAAAATGTTATTGTTCGAAACTAATCATAAAAATGAACATGAAAGATGATATAAAATAACAGAATAGTACAAAATGTACATACTATCAACATAATTTCAACAATATCATACAATAACCTACATTCAAATATACCTTAATGAAGAAGATCCAGCCATATTGAAAACCTACCTTCAAATTCAAAAAAATTAAATAAACAAATATGGTTCATAGAATAATGGATATTGTTTTAATAAAAAAAAAATCTAATAACAGAAAAAGAAATCAGGCTTCATAATGGAAATCATCCTTAATGTTAATACTCACAAATCAACAGATCTTGAATGACAATCATATACACGCTTAATGTAAAAGAACAATGATCAATACAAAAAAACCAATCAAACACATTTTAAAATTTAGTATCATTCAAAAAAATTACATAAACAAATAGGGTTCATAGAATACAGATTCAATTACAATTAAATTTTTTTTAATTAAATTCATATTTAGGGATTTGCATAAAAAAAATTATAACAAAAAAACAATATTAATTAATGAATATAAACATCAGATCTTGAATTTCAAACAGACTTAGGGTTTCTACATAAGAATCAGGTTTAGGATTTCGTCTGTGGCGTTATAGATAACATTAACATATGAATTAAAATTTAATATACTTTACAATCGGTAACAAATATATCAGGAATGACAATGGAAATTAGGGTTTATACAAAATAACTTTAATTTTTCATAATAAATACTAAGATCAAATACAACCTATTCAACAATACAATCGGATTTAGGAATATGAGCAAACATAAAATTCAATAACAAAAAATACAATGTTAATAAACATAAACATCAGATCTGGAATTTCAAACGGACTTAGGGTTTCTACATAACAATCAGATTTAGTATTTCGTTTACAATCGGTTTAGGGCTATGAGTAAGCAGCAAAATATATACAAAAAAACATAAAGTAAATAAACATAAACAACACATTTATAAACATAAACATCAGATCTGGAATTTCAAACGGACTTAGGGTTTCTACATAACAATCAGATTTAGGATTTCATTTACAATCGGTTTAGGGCTATGAGTAAGCATCAAAATCTATACAAAAAAAACATAATGTAAAACAAACATAAACAACAGATCTACAATGACAATCGGAGTTAGGGTTTCTACAACAGAAAGATACTATTTCAAAAATCAAATCAAATTCGAAAAAAATAAAGAATGATTAAACAAAGAATTTAACAATCTAAACTTACAGATTTCGATATGGATGAACGAATAAAATCCGAAATAGATTGAAGAAAAGAACGACGCAGATGAAGAAGATGCAGAAGATGAAATCTATATATGTACCTTGATTGAGAAAATCCATTGAAATATGGAAAGCTTTAGGTATTCGCGAGAAATGAAGAGAGAAGGCGGTGGAAGGTTTTGGTGTATTGAATGCCATTGAATTGAATACGTTTTGAAAAGATTCCAAAGAAAGGAGAATGAAGGAAATGCAATTGCCGCCTAGTGATAATTCTCAGCCTTTAGAGCAATGCCACATCATCAAAATGATTGGCTAAGATTAAATCTTGTGGCTTAAGAGAATTCATTTAGTATAATAGATAGATGTTTTTGCCTGTGTGTATCAGTTTGTTCTGTCTAACTTCGTTTGTTATTTCTGTTAAAAGTAAGGGTATTTTAGTCTTTTTGCACACAAGTGACTAATTATGTAATTTAGCGGAGGGACGAAACCCATAATTTACCCATGATTTAATTTGTAAACTTTTGCTCTCAAGGATTTTATTAGCAGGCATGATTCCATATAATTTAAACCTGTTATCATTTTTATATACTATTTGTAAAATCAAAACCAAAATTACATACAGTGCTTGTAAAAAACTAAAAAATGAACTTTATATCAATATACTTGATCTCCTCATTTCAAGTGCTAATGTTTCTGTACCTCTTCCTTGCTTAATCACAAATCGTCATCGTCGTTGTCATTATCATCTGAATCACTAGAACTGCTACTCATGAAATCCGGTGGTAACACCGGAAACTTCATCGTCGGTCTATTCGCCACCACATTTACTGCGTCCTCACCACTCACATTTCCCCTCTTCTGCAGCTTGACAGCAATATCAACACAAGCCTTATCAACCATTTCAAGAAAACCCTTCACAATCACAAACAGTTGAAACTGCTTCATCCCTTTATCTTTCGACGCCCCAGCGTGATAATACTCATTCGTTTTCTTCACTAGCGCGATAACCCGCTCTTGATCTTCCCTCAACACTTGAATTTCCCGTACCGCCTTTTCAACAAACTTCTCTATCTCCTTCACGAAACCTCGTCCGTCCCCATCACCACCACATTCCTCCACAGTTTTCGCAATCTCACCCAAGCGAACACTTAACCCCGAACACGATTTCAAAAGGGCATCATAGTCATATTCAGCAGCCTTTTTAACATTAGTAAACTCGGAACTTACTCCTCCTACAGTAGGCAATCCAAGCCTTATGTAATCTTTATTAGCAGATGTATCGCGTGTTAAGCTAATCGTATTGTTTCTAAAGCTGGGATTTCGATTAATCATGCATTTTTTCCCCTCCAACCGAACAACTTCTTCAACTACAAAATGCAGCAGAGTTGTCTTCCCGTCGCTGCTTTTAACATCAGACAGCTTCAAAAGCGAATTCATATTAAACGCTTGCGCATTTCCTCTTGAAGTCCCAACATTCATTCGGTTTCCCGCTTTTAAAACCGCTTCTAGTAGCTTAACAAAGAGCCCGCGAGTTCTAAGCTCTTTGCAGGCCATTTCAAGTGTTTGTAAAGTCTTCTTGAGTTCATTAACTTCTGAAGTGTAACTTAATGTAAAAAACATTGCATTAAACCTTGTAAAAGCCGAGGGGACGGCTAGAAGAATGTGGTAAAGAAATGATTCGGCGTCTGCAAGCCTTGTGATGTCTTGATCATAGTTGAGGATGAGTTGTTGTTCTTCGTTTGTTGGGCGGATTTTCGTGAGCTTTTCGAGGGTGTCTATGTCTAAACCTTTGCCTTCAAGAAGGCAGTCAGTGATTTCTTGTCTGGATACGACTAATGACCGAAGGATTATCGCGATATTTTGCGATTTACGCATGTCAAGGATGAAGATTTTAGATGGTGGACCTGATTTCTGTTGCGTTTTCGCAGTTGGTGAGGCGAGTGGTGATTTTTTGTTCGCGGCTACGGTCCCGAACATTGCTTCCATGAGATCACCATCAAACCTGAATCATAGGGAGAATAATGTATGATGTTTATAGAAAATTGAATATGATGTTGCGCTGTGTTTATTTTTATATATATTTTGATATAAATTTTATAAAAACCGGATCAGTATCATATATAAAATTTTACATTTCGAAATAAATTTTTATATTTGATATGACTACGTTTTTTATAAAATTTATGTGGAAGATTATCTAAAAATAGAGCAACGTAATCGCTTTTAAAAAACATTATATATTTAAATTTATATAAGAAAAACAAAAATACATATTGACCCAGGTTGTGACATTAAAAAAGAGAAAAATTACCTGAAAGAACCATTATCCATTTTGTCCCATGCTGTGGGATGGCCCACATTAGCGTTGACTTTATCCCAATGCAATGGCTTAAGTTGGACCTTGGGTGGTGATTGTGGTTTTGATGACAAAGTCAAACCACCAGTTTTAGGCTGTACCGGTGGTGGTGGCGGCGGCGGCAGAAAACTCTTCCTTTCTACCACAACCCGTGGTGGTGGTGGCGGTGGTGGCAACGGCGGTGGTGATGGTGGTGCCGATCTTGATGACCGTTGACTTTTCATCAAACTTTGCTGTTTCACAACCAAATGAGACTCATTTTGACTTTTAACATCTTCTCCTGATGGCCATACATGAGAATTTGAAGATTCTCCTCTAAGCAAAGGAACTTCTTGAATTTGAACATCAAATTTCTTCGATTTTCGCCCTTCTTTCTGGTCGAAATTCGGATGTTTTTTCTTAAAACTTTGTTTTTTATTCCCATTGTCATCATTATCAAGATCCTTCCAATAAAGAACATCCAATCCTTCTTCATCAACAATTACCCCTTTGATCCCTTCAAGTCTAGTAAACTGATTATTCAACACCACAAGCGGATTACGCGTGTTTCCAGCTTCGTTTCCATCTGGTGCATATGGATTTTCTTTCTCTTTAACGTGTCGTTTATACCTAACAAGCACAAAGAATACTAATCCTGATAAAACCAAAGTACTTGCAGCCGTTGCACCAACCGCTGTTGCAACCTTTTTATTTGATGAATTTGATGGTGGGCTTGTTGTTGTCACAGGATTAGGGGTAGGAGGGGGTGTAGTGGTGACCGTTGAAGGTGTCGGTGGCGGCAGTTGTGGTGGTGGTGGAAGTGGAGGAGGAAGGTTAAAGGGGTAAAAAACTTGAATGTTTTGAGGGTCGAATTGGGAAGAAGAAATCGATAAGAAAGAAGCCGAAAACACGACGAAAAATGAAAATAAAAAAGGAGACATTGAAATCCAGAGACTGTTTTAGGATGAAGATGTTGAAGAAGATGTGTTTGTTGATTAGTGTTTTGGTTTTAGGTTTGGGTTAAGAGTATATTGCAGGCTTTGAGTATATGCTGACGCTTTCAAATAAACTAGTTGGATTATTTCAAATGCATTCTATTTTATTTTACTTGAATTGGTTGGGTGATGTGTTACAGGGTGGTTTAAAGAAATGACTGAAATACCCTTGTACGTTTTCAAATTTTTATCTCTAGTTGGTGGTGTGACCTCTTACCATACTTTTATTTTTGAGTAAACTGCCATTTTGGTCCATGTGGTTTGACCAGTTTTGCCACTTTAGTCCAAATCTCAAACTTATTACATCTGGGTCCCTGTGGTTTGCATTTTGTTGCCATTTTAGTCCAAAAACAAAGTCACCTCATATTTCTAAAAAAAACCCTGGTTTTTTGTCCTTTTCTGAAGGGCATTTTGGTCATTTTGACTGCCCAACTACCCACTCCACCCCTACCCCCACCCCAACATATTTAAAGCTTTTAACTTTTTATGGGTCCCACCTATAAATTCTTGTGCCATGTGCCTGCAATCCCAATTGTCTTCTTCGTTCATTTCTACTTTTCTTAAATCAGAGCACACAATAATAGAGCATCCATGGCGACCAAAGGCTTCGTATTGTACCGCCGCTGTTTTATCAGCAATCATCATCTCCAATCACAACACTTACAAAAACAATCATCAGATCAACCCGTTGTGAGCCTGAATAATAACCTCGAATACGGTGGTGGCGATAACCTCGATTCAGGTGGTAGCGTTAACAATAACAATAACCTCGAATACGGTGGTGGCGATGGTGGCGGAGTTTGATTATCACTACTCGATTCAGGACGCGATGGAGCGAGATTCGAACTCGAACCAGACTGCGGCGGAGGATAAAGAGCGGCATGATTGGAGGCACCGGAATCAGGAGTGGAGATCTGATTGAAAGCATGGGTTGGGGCGGCGATGGCTGGACAGTGGTGGTTGGGTGTTTAGTTAGGGTTAGGGTGGTGGTTCTGTGTAGATCAGTTCGGTGAAGACTGAGGTGGCAGTGGATGGTTGTGGTGGTGGTGGGAGGTGGGAGATGGTGGTGGTAGATGATTGAAGGTTGAGATAGAGCTGTGTGTGTTTATAGAGAGAGAGAGAGAGAAACAGTTGACCGGTTTGGTCTGTAATCAGAAGAGGGAAGAGGGAAAGAAGAAAAGGGGTGGGGGTGGGGGTGGGTGGGTAGTTGGGCAGTCAAAATGACCAAAATGCCCTTCAGAAAAGGACAAAAAACCAGGCTTTTTTATTAGAAATATGAGTTGACTTTGTTTTTGGACTAAAATGGCAACAAAATGCAAACCACAGGGACCCAGATGTAATAAGTTTGAGATTTGGACTAAAGTGGCAAAACTGGCCAAACCACAGGGACCAAAATGGCAGTTACTCTTTATTTTTTATTAGAATGTCTTAAATACCCTTGGCTGATTTTACATTCTCCTCTGGGATAAGAGAGACGAGTTCAGTTATAAATAGAGGTGTAAACGATTAGCTCAATTAGCTCGAGTTTGGCTTTTTTACACCTCTAATTGTAAATAAGTTGAGCTAAAATGTTGGTTTTGTCAAGATGAATCAATTACCATTTTACATTTTTAACACTTCTATTAAACACTACATTTTTAAGACTTCTACAAAAAATTGATGGGTTTTTTTACATAGAGGTGTAAACGATTGACTCTTTTACACCTCTTGTTGTAAATTAGTTGAGCTAAAATGTTGGTTTTGTCAGGACGAATCGATTACCCTTTTACATATTTAACTCTTCTACCAAAAACCCCCTTGTGAAAATTTTAACCTCCATCCGTAATCTCGGGTTGAAATATCCTTGTATTTTCAACTTTATGTTTACCGGGTTTGCAAGTAAGCGTGTGATTTAAGTTAGCTGAATTATTTTATTTGAAAATGACTAAAATGCCCTTAATTTTATCGAGATGGATAGCATGTTGCCGTTTTCAAACAAGTATAATAGGAAAAATTCATAATAAGGGCATTTTAGTAATTTTGACTGATTCAAATGTAAGTTAATTTATGGTTGAAGGGTTGAACTAGTATAGCAACAAACTATCAATTAGGCATGATCAAATTAATTATTAATATAATGTTAGGTAATGTTAGCGATAATAAAGTATGAAGATGGCTGTGCTATACATTTTTAATAAGTCAGAAGGCAGATGAAATTGTCAAAATTAGATACACCACATCTTCTAATTAAACAATTTAGTTTTATCTTTTAGGTTTAAAAACATTGGTTTTTTAATTGTTTAGAACAGGTAACCAAATGATCTCAATATCACATACGACATCGTTCACTGTTCGTTGATGTGTTTAACTTGTTACGTAACCCCAGGCATACGAATTTTTACCTGGCAAAATGGGCGCATTTAAGGGGCCGGGAGGGGCGTCCGACCCCCCGGACTTTTCGCTCAGTAGTGTTGTACATGTAGTTTTCGTATAGAAATTTTTGGGTATATACGTTTTCGACCCCCCCCCCCCCCCCCCCGCGACGAAAACTTCAAGCTTCGCCACTGACTGGGTGTGATAACATGTTAGAATTGGTTTGAGTCAAAATGAGTTATTTTTAATTATAATCCAAACCAACTCATTTAATTATGACGCCACTTTGTTTAAAAACAATATGTTTATTTACGATATAATGTTTGTAACTGCATTTAATACATTGTATAAAAAAAAATTACAAACAAATGATCAAGCCCCATCATTAGGGCTGTAAACGAACCGAACGAACACGAACGAGGCATTGTTCGTGTTCGTTCGTTAAGGAAATAAATGTGTTCACGAACGGTTCATGAACACTTACCGAACGAGATTTTATGTTCGTGTTCGTTCATTAAGGAAATGAGTGTGTTCACGAACGGTTCACGAACACAAGCGAACACAAATAAATTTGACGAACGCGATGAAGGATAAAGGTAGATGGCCCAGAGAGTAGCACTAGAACTTGAATCCCTTATTGTGGAATGGAGGTAGATCATATTCCTCGATGTAAATAATGAGAAAAGAAAGGGAAATGGTGCATAAACAAGGTGAAAGAGGGTTTCCTAGTTTAATTGTTAGGGTAATGATATAAATAAAAGTTTAATAGTATAAAAAGTATAGATAAAATATATGAAAGTATAAAAATCTTTAATTAAAACACGAACATGCGAACATAAACGAACGCAAATGAACGAATGTTCACGAACACATTACCGAATGTTCACGAACACAATTGAACGAACTAGACCTTTGTTCATGTTCATTCATTTAACTAATCGAACGGAATTTCTTGTTCATGTTCGTTCATTTATTAAACGAACGAACATAAACGAACTTCCCGCCGAACGGTTCACGAACTGTTCGCTGAACGTTCGGTTCGTTTACAGCCCTACCCATCATGATACCTATTGTTACAGTTCGAAAACCTTATAAATTCCCTCTAATTACTTTAAAAAAATGGGTTAACGAGTGGTTAAAACATGTCTACTTACAAAACCTACATATAAAAATTTGTGTGTATACATAAAACTAAAAATTACGTAAAAATCCCAATCCGATTAATCCCTAATAATCCCGATTAATCGCTAGTCGGTACTTAACCGACAGACTAACGCCCAGGGGCGGATCTAGTGTATAACAAGGGGCAATGCCCGCTACCCCTTGGCGCTCCGGCGGTAGAGTAAAATTAGTGTAAATTTTGGAAAAATTTGACGTTTTTTCTATTTCGTTACCGCTTATTTATAAAATGTTACCGCTTGGCGCGAATCCTAGATCCGCCACTGCTAACGCCTACCGATTCTTACAACACTGGTTGTGTGTAAATTCTTGCTTAATTTTGAAGTATATAATAGAATAAATGGAAAAAGAGTTAAGTGTAACGGATTGTTTGATTAAAAAAAAGCCAAAATTCATATTATACTCCTATAAATTGTTGTTTGTACCGTTGTGTTTGTTTCACATCTCTAATTGGACACTATTTATATCCGCCATTAACTACATAATCAAAGACTAAGTCCCCACAATAGGACCAACCGCTCTTGTCTCATCCATTGGAGTCTTTACATAACATGTTCTTTCCCAACGTTGCTTAGTCATACAACTTCATGTATACTTACGGATATATACAATATATACAATATATATCCGTAATGTAAGTATCTATAGAAAACCTACTTTAATTTAGAAAACCCGGGAAACTCTAACCTCCCGAATTTAAAAAAAAAAAAAATATATACACATGTTATATACATGTTTTTAAGGTATTTGGGCAAAAAAAATCAAAAAAGCGCCGAGTAGATATTTTTAAAAAAAATAAACAAGTTTTGGTGTAACACGTGTTACAAATATGTTAGATGAATGTAACACGTGTTACACCAAAACTTGTTTATTTTTTTTAAAAAATATCTACTCGGCGCTTTTTTGATTTTTTTTTGCCCAAATACCTTAAAAACATGTATATAACATGTGTATATATTTTTTTTTAAAAAAAAACATCGGGAGGTTAGAGTTTCCCGGGTTTTCTAAATTAAAGTGGGTTTTCTATACATCCTTGCCCTATATCCGTAAGTTATAAGTTTTAAGAATTTTTGATAATCAATAATAAAAACTTGGTTCATTCGGTTTAGCCAAATGGAACGAACAAGTTAAGGAATTTGTGTGTTCACGAACTTTTCATGAACATTTACCGAACAAGATTTTCTATTCGTGTTCGTTCATTAAAGAAGTGTTTATTTGTGTTCGTTTGTTAAGTTTAGGTAACGGACGCAAACAAACATTCATAAATACAAACAAACAAAATACAAATGAATACAAACACAACAAAAAGGAACATGTATTATATTGTGAATAAAATCGGGTTATCTTTTATCACAATATTAGGTAGCTCCACCCATAACATACTAATCTAATATTTTATTAAATAGCTCAAATACAATACAATACACTAATATTCATTAAATATTTTATTATTGAAAATTTTGAAGTATTTAAATACAAAATATAAAAAATGAAAACCTCAATGAACCATTGAGCCCAAACGAACATAAAAGAATACGTTACCGAACGTTCACCAACATAAACGAACTTAACGAACACGATTGTTGTGTATATAAAACCTTATTTAAACGAAATACAATTTACTTACTGTGTGTATGAAAAGTAATATAAACGGTTACTTGCATTGCTGCGTTGCTACAGGATTTGATGAGCTCGGTACCAACCGGTACCGAAATACCGTTACCGAAATCACCAAAAGTGGGTACCGGTACCGAATATACCTGGTATGGTACGGTTCGATATCGGTTGGTATTGGTACGACACCGGTATTTGAGGGTAAAAACCGGTGAATACCGGTGCCGAACCGGTACCGAAAATACACCAGTTTGATAAATTTGGTACCGGTCGTTCATTTAACTAAACTAAACGAACGTGATTTCTTGTCCATGTTTGTTCATTTTTAAACAAATGAACACAAACGAACTTCGCACCAAACAGTTCATTTACAACCCTACAAGCACTACTACAATCTAGTAATTTAAATGTTAGCCCAATATAATCTTTGATTAATTTTAGCGCATCTTTTAGTTGTTGTTCATCTGGTATGTATAGACAACCAACCACTATATATTACTTGTAAAAAGTGTAATTATGTGAGTTATAGATGGCAGTTATGGACGATTAATGTGCATTTGCATTTACGTCCCTTACGGGTAGTGTATTCACGTTGCACTAGTAATAATAAACCAAGTGGGCCTGGGCCAGAAGTCCACGGAGCTGCTCCAAATGATTTGTGAATATGGGTTTGGCCCATTCAACCCTGGGAAAACATAAGTGGGTAGAGTGGAGTGCAACTGCTAGTTGGTTTCTACGTTTTCTTTTTTTTTGTTTAGTCCAATGTTCCTCTTTGTTTTATTTCGTTTGGATATTGTATTTGTACTCTTGGAGATTGCTTACATCTAGTTACCTAAAAAACTGCCGATTTTACAACACATGATGAAAAGAAAAGTGGATATTATGCATTTCGTTGATGATGGTTCAGATCTCTCAACCCCGTCTCGTATCGTTTCCGTAACGTAAAAAAAGATTAAAAAAAAATCGGTTTTATATAAAGGATACCCCTAATCCCCTAAACAAATAAACTGGGATGCCCCTAAAGTTTTGGGCTAGCTCCGCCCTTGATAATAATGCCTTTCTCCTGAACACTAGAGTCTAGAGAAGTCCCATTCAACCATATTTGAATGTTCTCTTCATTCCCAACTATACCCTTAGGGTGTGTTTGGGATTGCTTTTTCAACCTGATTTTTTGATTATTGTGTTTTGAAATCGCAAAAATTCTATTTTGAGTGTTTGGTAAAAAATTAATAAAAACTGATTTTTTACATTTTGTAGAGATCATAATGTGATAATCCAAATGTAGGTCACCCCTTGCTACAGGAAAACGGGATTCCACAATAGCAGATAAAATTTACCGCCATAACAGGAGTAACCTACCGCCATAACAGGAGTGGGTTATGGCGCACTCTCATCTTCCTGCGTGATATCTTCCTGCGTGATACTAAGGTCAAGAACAAGTTCGATTGGAAGATTGAAAAAAAAGTTTTCGCTAATTCGAGGTAAACGCTACTCCCTGTTCTTCCCCAAATCTGTTTTCGCATTATCAGACTTCTTTTTGGTTGAGTTTTTCGATTCAATTTGCTAGATCGATTGATGTGGTTTCATGATGTAACTGTTTATAGATTTAGGGTTTTAAAGTCAAATATCACTTTTGAAGATAAATCAAAATTAGCGGTCGAGTCCTTTGACTATAAACATCATAAGCTGAGAAGATAAATCACTGGACGAAAATATACATGAATTAATATTGAGGAATGATAATTTGAACTACGAAGTTACCTTGGTTTTCACACATCATGAGATCCGAGGTTCCATGTCTTTTCATGGTTGGATTTACACACGGTACAAGGTGAAAACACACACAGAGATTTGAACTTTACTTACAACCAAACATGGTGAATTTAGTTGAAAGTGCCAATGGTTTTTCTGTGTATTTTTTCACCATTGATGAAGAAGATCAAGAAAATGGGTTGTCAAACTTTTGTTGAGACATGACGGGGAGATAGAAGAGATGAAGATGAAACTCAAAGAATATGCTATTACTGTATTACCATGTATGTATGTATACTGACACAGTTATCATACTAATGAAAAGTGCCATAGAAAACATGCTTGATTTGCTTACAATTTGAAAATACTTGGTTCAAGTTCAAATAGACTTTTATGAATATGAAATATTTGGACAAACACAAATACAAATCTTAAAAATACTTGCAAGCTAGATTTCATCTAACAGGGAATGGATTTGAACCATGAAAATGCCACAAGTAAGCTTTTATCTACCAAGGCTAGTGCTTGAAAAACTGTTTGGGAATCTAGTACTCATATGATATTTGTTGAGTTGTGTCTCAAGGAAGTAAAAAATGGTAATAGACCTGGGATCCACTTCAATAAGGTTGGGTGGATGAACCTAGGAAATAATCTAAAAACTCGAAAAGGAAAAGATTACACCAAACTGCAACTTAAAAACCATTGGGATTCAATGAAGAGGGATTGGAAGTTATACGATCATTTGCTGAGAATTGAATCTGGGCTTGGATGGGATCCTGTGAAAAAGACGATAAATGCGACGAGTGAGCGGTGGGATGAAAAAATACAGGTAATGTTTAATCAAGTAGTTTTTTCACAATCTTATATATAATACTATATAAAGCATTTCCCATGGATAGAATTGTCATTTCCATACAAATTTTTAAGATGGCATACAAAGAGTCAAGTTAAAATGCATAGCTTTTTACCATTTTCTTCCATTCCTACCCCTCTATCCTTTTATCTATACTAGGTTTCAGTGATTTCGTGCTCGATTATTGATGATTGTAACCGAAGATTCAACGTTGGGTGAAAATTGAAGACGCGAATTGAATTTGCCCTATCGTTTCCATTCCCTCGTCATACGCCCCGCTTGCGGTATGCTCATATAATGTATATATGCGTGGGCGCTCGGGGGGCAAAAGTGAAAGTGCACTAATTTTAACGTTATTTTACTAATTTCGTGAAAATAACGTTAAAAGAGGGGGACGGTTAATCATGCATCATGTGGTGGCGTTGATAGCCAAAAGACAAAGGGGTGCATGCACTAATCGGCGTTTGTCTCAATTGCTGAGTGTTATGTGCCTTATGTCCAAGGCTTGATGCAAAACCACAATCGAGCCGGGGGTCTCATTGGAAGCAGCCTCTCTATTCCTACGGGGTAGAGGTAAGGCTGTCTACATCTCACCCTCCTCAGACCCTACCTTAGCTTTGCTATTGGTGGGATATACTGAGTATGATGATGATGATGTTTCCATTCCCTCGTCAGGCTTATATTGCTAGCGCCGTATTTAGAGTACGTGAGAAGGAAGAGTTTTATTTCAATTTGAGTGTCGTGAAGAAGATAAACGGATAGAAGACGAGAAGCGGTACCGGAAACGTTCCTGAATTGGTGACGAATGAACATATTGTGTCCGAGGGTCGGGAGATTGTTAATGATCGGAGCCACTGGTCACCTCAATCATGGCTTGTAAGTATCTGTTGCTGTTATTGTATGATTGATGATTGATTTGTTTGCAATAGGATTTCTGTTTATAGGTAGTTTCAATTGGTGATTTTAGGCAGGGGTTTCTTGACCTAACAATGAAGGCATCTCTGAACCAATTTCAACCAATATTCTACATACAATATTCGCAATTTTGATTTTCAAATTATAATTCCGTGTCTTACAATCTGTCACAATTTCCTTTTCAACGATTCCAAATCAATTCCTTTATCTTTTGCTTCAATTTTAGCACACGCAAAAGTAAGTTTTCTTAGGGTTTCGTTTTGTGTATATCAATATATTGAACCAATATACACTGCTTCAGAGGTACGTTCCATTTAAAATGTCAAGATTGAATTCCTTTGCAAACTATTGTTTGTGTTTCCTCCATTAATTGTAACGGATCACGTTTCGATTTGTTCGATATTCGTGTTGACTTGTATCGTTGATGATAGAAAAGTATGTTTTGATCGTATGCTTTATCAGGTGATATTGTATCTATCGCATTGACAGAGGGAACTTCAGGATTTGACAGAATAACAGGCGGTTTCTGAATTTGCACATCGCAACCGTATTCAGGTTAGTTTTCTTTTCAATTTCCTCTTAAAACCATCTTGGCATATGATTATTATGATTTTAGTATGCTCCTAATGTCTAGCAATTTTTTGAATTGTACATGAGTTTTGAAGTTTGTTTTTATTTTTCCTGTCATTATTGAGAGGCGGATTTTTAATAAGTAAAAGACCTGTAGATGAAGAAAGGCATTCCTAAGTTGCAGCGAGTGAACTGGTCCAATTGATTCAACATCACACTGTTTCCTGTTTAAGGTATGCTTTATTGAAGCTTTAATCTTCGAAATCTTCATATTTAGTTTCAGTACATGCTTTAAAGATTCTGTAGTTTTCTTTGTCTCTTTTATAACAGTTGAGACTAAAACATTACAAATATAGCACTAATTCTGAGGTGGTAAATGGGCGATGTTTTGGCTTTAAGATCTTCATAACGGATTGGTTATTTCGATCACCAGGAAAGATGGTTTTGTCAATTCGGTTAACTACTGGTTCTGAAGTAGGCCACTATAAGCCCATTATATAAATCCAGTCAATTTTACACAAAACTTTTGTTCTTTAGTCATTCTTAAACTTATCTAATATCTTCTATCAAAATCTATTTGAGTAGACATGAATATGTGTGTATAATATCAAAATTAAGGATGGTGAAAGGAATGTCATGTGTAGTCTTGATTCAGATTTCGTTCAATATTGCTAATATTAACTGAAAGAGGGTGGGGATCAGTAGGGGTTTAGAGAGTTAAAGAGCGAGGGGAGAGAGAACGGGAAAGAGGGAGAGAGAGAGAGGCAAGACCAGGAACGGCCTCCGGCTGGCCACCTTAAACCGGGGATAACGATGACAGTGATTGTGTCACTTGGTCAGAGAACAAAGATCGGGAACGGTAGTTTAAAACCCTAGGCAACGATGGGGTTCCGGTGATGAGATTGCAGGTGTATTCTTCATACGATTAGGTCATATGATTCAGATGACTGCAGCGAGTGGCAGCTAGGGTATTGCTTAATTTTAAGGAGATTGGACGGGTAAGATGGTAATGTGCCATCAAATTTAAGATGGCAGATTCAAAACCCTCCCCACCATAAAATTCCTTCCCTTGCTACCCCTGCTGCTGCTCCCTTCATCGAAATCTTTTCCCTTCTATTGAAGGTGGAAACCGAATCGTTTGTGCTCCCTGTCCGTTTCCAGTTTAAGAACTTCGTGATGGAAATCATCTCCACACATTGGCGACTGCATTCATGATCAGGATGATGCATTATTAGTGGTTTTCAATTGTGGTTTAGTTATTTTGTGATTCAATGTTTCGTTATTATTACTTTCATTATGTACTTTCAGTTTGTGTCTTCTCATTTAGTGATTTAGTTATATGTTATCTGTACCACTGATTTTGAGTAGAATAGGTTTATGAAACTCGCAATCACTGAATGGGATCAATTGAATGCCTTCATTAATGTCTGCTGATCGACTCTAGGGTTCCATTAGTTCCCCTCTCGCCAGTGAACACCCTGTTCCGAATCACGTTCATGTCTCACGTCGAGCCCCATCCCGTAAGAGCTTTTCATCTCTTCCAGTCTATTTATTATTGCAAACGAATTCGGTATATTTGCATTTTTTTACCTGATTTTAAGCAGTAGAAATCTGTATTTGAATGTTCTTTTAGCAACAGATACGGTTAGATAATATTGCAACTGAATAGTTACTCAGTACTGCTAATCTGATTCTTATTCAACATATTTTTGTTAGATATTTTGTTGACACTGGTGACTTTTCAGATTTCAACCAGACATACGGTCTGGCAACACTCAAGGAGTTCTGGTGTTTTTATTTTATTTTTTTTTGTAAAAACTGCTGATGTATTTTTGAAGTTGTTTGTGTAGTAGATTGCTTGTGTAGAAAATTTTGTTTTAATCTTTGCTGTTGAGCAGATACTTAGTGCTGGTGGGATGACAGTGAGACTAGCTTTGGTTTTTTTTAGTGTCAAGAACCACATTAGCTCTTACACGTATAGAGTGAGTATCTTGTTTTATTATTTATTTATTTTTAAATGCCCGAATGCTTCGATATTAATGTAATACATTTTTTTTACTCAGGGAACTCACACCAGAGCATGGGCGCTTGGCAAAAATCATTGAAATGATTCATACTGCTAGCTTAATGCATGATGATGTGTTGGATGAAAGTGACATGAAAAGAGGTAAAAAATTTCAATTACATAAAAGTGGTTCTTGATTTTTTGGGTTTGTAATGCGATAGAATATTAATAATGGTTAAAAAACAGTTTGGAGAAATTTCATCGAAGGGGGGAGGTTGAATTTGCATTTTGGTAGTGATTATAAGATCTTCTGACTGAAGTTAGAATTATCGGCTTTTAGTAATTAGAAAGATAAAAACTGTAATGGTTATTTAGGGGTTGGATTTATCAGTTTTATATCAATTGCGCCTACCTTTAACTTGTTTTGAGAAACTTCTATGTATGTCTCCGTTTCAAGATGATTCGCTTATTGCAGGCCTATATCTCTTGAGTATGTGATTGTTTTAGCTAATTATGTTGAAAAGACGATGGTAACATGGTAATTCAACTGCTTATATCTCTTGAGTATGTGATTGTTTTAGCTAATTATGTATTTATTAAGATTCCTTTTGTAGGCCTTAGTTGCAGGCACAAGAAGATATTCCTGCAGTCTTCAGGCTTTTGAGTGTCAAGATTACACTCTATTTAAAGTTGATTTTATATTAAATACACCCTTACCTTTGTATTATCTCATCTACTAATTTGTGTGGATATTAGTGACATCTAATTCTAATACTATTGATTACCTTGAATAATTTCTTAACGGTTAAATAATAGAATGGAATTATAATTCATCTGAAATAAGTAAGAAATATATATATACAACTTGATTAGTTCATAATCTCTCTTTTCTCAACTTTCTCAAGTTCCTTTTAAAGTTTTATTTCATTTTATACTCAAATACCCAACACCTTTGGGAACTCGATGTAAATTACTATGCTTATGAGTGACATATTTTTATCCGTGTATTCGTTATTATTTTATTGAGATCTGTAAGGCTTATGACATAGATATGCTAGAATGGTGATACGAATAAGAAAACTAAGAAACGTACCATTCAACTTATCACGAGAGAATACAAGTACCACGTTGTAAATTGTCTATGCTGCATCCACGTTGTAAAAAGACTAGCTTTAAATTCTTGTCACTTTCATACAAGAGGTTTCAGTAATTTGTTCTAAGTACTTTTATAGTAATGTATATAAAATATAAATTTATTCTTTTGTCTTTGAATAGAAGTGTTCTTTAAGAACAGGCCTCGGGCTTTTTATAAACCAACAATTTTAGACGAAAGCTTATAAACTAACGACCCCAAAATCTATATACAACGTAGCATGCTACTATTTAATTAAAAACTTACCTCGCCGCGAAGCGCGGGCCGTTATACATATGTAACTTATATATGATTTTTATATCGTTTTAAGGTTTGAATTATGTTCACGCCTCATGTTGTCGACTCCGCCGCAACGCGCGGGTTCCCCACTAGTCGTAGTTTAGGTACTAACTTTTGTTTACTTCAATATAAAGGCGGATCCAGAACTTGCAAAATTCAAGGACAAAAAATTGGAGATGTATCAAATGTTTTTCGAGCCATTGTTTCGAGACTCTGTTGCTACTGGGGATAAGACTAAAACCCCTCATCAATTGAAAAATGAAATTAGTCAAAGGGATGTTCAAGACGATATTGGTGTTATGGATGTAGAAGGGAAGACAGATAGCGATGAAGGGAATTTAGGTGATGATGCGAAAATATTATTTCCAGAAAGCAATTTGGTCAAGAGGAGGAAAATACAAAACAATGCTCATGGTCATTCAAGCAGGGGAAAAAGTACAATAGCTTCCTCACTTGAAGTTAAACTTGACACGGTTATTGTCACACCCTGATATTTCCAGCTCAGCCCGGAGGGCCCGGTGGGGAGTAACGTGACGTAGTTGATATCATCATAGACAATTAAACACAAAATAGCATAGTGGAAGTCTTGGAATATAAAAATAATATTACAAACTCAATTGTTCGAAATTTCAAAGTAATAATTAGAATGCTAACGGGTCTTATTTAAGTCGTAGACTTAGACCGGCTAGCTTAAAGTATCAAAAACCGTACGATACGCTTGATTAAGCGATGACTGGAATAGAATGTAGTTTAAACCCAAAAAGTACTAAGACTTGTATAATATGGGTAAACTATTAACATTTTGGAATTTGAGATAAAAATGATAAGGTTAAACCCGTTTCGGTAAACTTACGCAAACTAGTTACGTAAACCTAACCGTACGCGTATAAGCGATAACGGTTAACTGGATGAGTCATGAACAAGTTCCATATGCCAATATAATTTAAACAAGTTATAATATCAGTAGGATATAAACTTGTATGCCCGATAAGGTTTTAAAATCAAACTATGCCTAAAAAGGGCGTTTTGGTCATTTTACGACGTATAAAAGGAACTTGCGTACAATCTGATGTTACGACCATAAAAATTCTGTGAAAACGCTTCATTTATGATATAACATCAGTAGGATATCAAACATATGTGTGTTTTATAGTTTAAGACCAAAATATGCACCTTAGGGGCATTTTGGTCATTTCACACATAGTTTTGAGAACTTATTTGGGATTCTGAGTTTATAACTTATTCCTACTATGGAAATATTTAAAATGATTTATAAAATCAGTAGGTAACAAGTTTTGATTGCTAAATATGGTTTAAAACCATACTACGCGCCGAAAAGGCGTAAAAGTCGTTAAATGAGGATATTTGCGATATTTTATGAGAACTGATGTTATGACTAGGTTTATATGGTTAAGATATGCTATTTAGTATAACATATCAGTAGGCAAAAGGTTTTGTAAGAAAATCATGCTTTAAAACCATTTTATGCGCCATAAGGGCATTATCGTCATTTAAGAATGTAATACAAGAATTTGTGCATAACCTCGGTTTGTTATCTGATTTGATATCCCAAAATATCCTAATTATGATGTTACACCAGTAGGTAATGAGTTTGGTATAAGGAATTATGCTTAAAACCGATCTATGTGCCTAAAGGGCATTTTGGTCACTTTAAAGCATAATTTACGACATTATACATAAACTCAGTTTATGATCAGATTTGTAACATCAAAATATGTTAAACATGTTAACATATCAGTACCTAAATCATTTGCAAGCTCACTGTGTAACAACCCGCTTTTTGGAAAGTCAAAGTACAAGTCAAAGTCAAAGGAAGAAAAGATTGCTAATTACGATCTGCCACTCCTTGCTTGACTAGCAAATCGTACTTTTGACTTGTAATCGAATCCTATTATTTATTTGCTTTATTTGTATTATGTGGAGTATCTATTAATAATCGAGGTTTAATCGCATGTTTAATCGCTAATCGCATTGCTATCGCATTCGCAACTCGAAATATGTGTTCTGGATATTGTTTTACGTGTATGTGCTATTATGTGTTATTTGTGCATGTTATGTTTATGTTGAGGTGTTAATCGCAATTGCAATCGCAATTCCATCGCATCGCGGTCAAATCGCAAACGCTAAACGCTAAACGCAATTTAATTGTAGTGATTATATGTTAGATATAGTAGATAGGTTATTTGTGTGACTAATGAGTAATACTATCGCATCGCTCACTCGAATCGCATTGCAACGCTCAACACACAAAACGAAACATCGAAACAGAACTCGTCGGAGCCACTCGATTGAAAGACCATTCGATCGCATGGTCATCCGAACGGATGACCATCCGATCGGATGGCCATCCGAGCGAGGTGCCTTCTGATCCGTTCCTTGCTCCCACTTTCCTCTTTTGGAAACCCTATAAATACCCCTCCTGTCACTCTCTCACTCGAACAACACGCTCAAGACCTTCTTTCTCTCGATTTCTCACGATTCTTGTAAGTTTTCAACTCAAATATTGTACTTCTATGATCTACACGCACTTCTTCATCATTTCCACCTTTGGATCTTAACTTTTAACCGTGAAATCAATGGATTTGAGGTGTTTTAGGATGACGTCATCATGGAGTTCTTATGAACTTCAAGATTTGGCTTCATTCCACCAAGAAAAACTCAGATCTGAAGGATTTCCATGTGATTTCACAACGATTTCGCATAGATCTAAACATTTCCAAAGTTAAAAGGATTAAAAGATGCTTTTCTAACTTTTCTTTCAACTCTTTTACACTCAATGCACTCAAAACCGATAGAATCGGAGCTCATTCATGCCTTGTACTCTTCTCTAGTGATATGCCGGTTTGAGATCTAAATCCTATCAACGAGACAACAGATTTCTAGTTGAACATGAAACCACCCGCCGCGAACAGTTAACTGATCAGGATGGGGTGATTCCCGTTCGATCGGATAACCTGGGTCTGATGGAGTTTCCGTTGTTTGACACGTTGTCATACCATCTCGAGCAAACCGCAAAACTTTTCATAACTTAGCAAATTAGTCAAGCTTCAAGATGATCAGATTGTGGGACAGATTGTCGTCTGATCGGATTGCCATCCGATCGAACCGCAATCCGATCGGATTGCACTTGAACTCCAACACTTAACTTTTTCCCAATTTTCAAAGAACATCAGTTCCTAACGGATTGCCAACCGATCGGATTGCTATCCGATCGAATGACCATCCTGTTGTAAACTTGTTCTCACTAAGTGTCCTGCCAATCGGATCGCTATCCGATCGAACGACCTGAAAGGTAGTGATACTTCACTGTTTTCAAAATGCTACAACGAGAACTTCAAAGCCATCATACACAAACACATCCTTACCAAACGAATATCAATCAAACCGAATGGCCATCCGATCGGATGACCATCCGAACAGATTTACATCCAATCGAATGACCAACTGATCGGATTGCCGTCCGATCGGATTACTGGTCGACACCTGGTTCACTTGCACCGTTTTACGTACTGCCCTTTGCTTATGCTATCGTAAACTGTTCAGGCTAATCATTCTAGCGCTCCCTTCAATCCATTTTCCATCGCTGTGAGTATGCTTGATCCCTTTTTGCTTTATGCACTTTTGGGTGTTACATACGTTACTTATTCTAAATCACATCGACACACAACACAAACACTACTTATACGCTGACCGTTATTGCATGTTACTTGTTACTCGATGAATGCTTGTATGTTTTGTTAACACAGTGATTGTTTCCTGATGCCTTAGCAATGATAGTAATATTTGTTTGGACTCAGCGCCTGTCATGGACAGGGGTTGTTAAGGTTACCTCTTCATGTGTCACAGTGGTGATATGTGTTACGCATTCTACAACTCGCAGTCTAGTCTGTGCATATTTCATTGTCGATAACCTACTAGCTCCACATTATACATGTTTCATGCTGGTTATGCGTAAACGCTTTCGAACTCTACTATTACTATTAAACTTGTATGCTCGCCTTTACACCATATGTATTGACCTCTATTTTAATGTATGTGACTGGTGCTTAGGATGTTTACTTGCTGTTTGATGAAATCGAGCTAGGATGGAGTCTAGAAACAAACTAAATAAAATCTGAGTTGTCGGAATGGATATTTGCCTTTGAGAGCAATTTCTGTAATAACTGTTTTTATTTTATATGTTTGTGGTATGGGGTATGAACCTTTAATATATTATAACAAATAGTTGTTATGGATTCTCCTAGACAATCTGTTTCGCTCAGTGTCGCCCCCTGATGATTCCGCCATCGGTTGGGGTGTGACAGATTGGTATCAGAGCCATAACTATAGGGAATTAGGCAAGACTCGACCTAGTCCGGGCTGAAGTCTTAGAAACGACCTAGTCTATAGTCTAAGTACCAACATATCAACTTGTGCATACCCGGTATGGGTTCTGAACGAGCTTACTCGCTTGAACTCGATGTACACTACACTATTGCGTGAACATCGAATACTACAGTTCCGCGCAAGATCAGCCTTTCGTAAGGCTGGACACACACATAAACGGATGATTTGGTTAAGATTAGGTGTGAAAACCGCAAACTCTCGACCAAATCGCTCGTTTGACTCGCTATTTTTATTATAAACAAGAGATTTTGCGTTGAATTAGGAATGAAATCCATACTTTGACGCAAATCTCCTTATCTATCTCATGAATTTATCATACAAACAGGGATGCAGTCGTTAAGTCAGGGGTGAAACCCGAACCATGATGACTCGTTCTGCTTCATACTTTTGGTTTTACAAAACTCTCACCAAAGTCTCGACGGACTCCAACGACTTGGGACACGCTGTAGCTGGAAGGATGCGTGCCATCGCCTGAATCGAGGCGAGAGCAAAGTCCAAAAGGCCAAAGTGTGCACTTAAGGTCCTTGTGAATAGTCGAATCACTTTGGGTAGTCGATGTCTACACACACCCGAGATAATCTCTCTTCGATTTTATGTGTTACGATTCTAGATTTGCCGCACCTGACCCTATGAATTATCGATTTTATGAGAAGTTATGTGTTACCTGCTTATTTGTTGGCATTTTGAGATAAACAGTACGGTGGTACTGATGGTTTGATTCCACGTTTCTCGCTCTACTAAAACACACACAAATTCACACCACACCAACAAATCGCTTGTGTTATTCGCAATCGCTGCTCGCTAATCGCAATCGTTATACTTAACCACTATACGCTATACGCTGCTGTAAAGGATAGGTGTATACGTGCAAAGTATGTGTTTAGGATAGTCTATGTGCCTATATGTTTATGTGCTTATGTGATTCTGTGTTTATGTGCCTACGTGATTTTGTGAATTGATGTGTTCCCGAGCTTTATGATGAAATCGCTTGACTATACTAGGATTAATCAAAATTGTGTTTGGGTCCTATGACGATGTCTGTTGCAGACAATGTCGTCGTTTTGATCATTCCACTCACGCGCAGCTCGCCGAAACCATGATGACAAACGCATCGCCGCTCTTGTCTCTAAGCAAATGGCGAAAGTCATCCCACAAATCGTCAGTGAGCTAAATGAGAATGCTAGCAAGTCCTCGGAGGAGTCCAGGACCGATACTCCTAAGGCCGCTTTTAGCTTCAAGCAGTTCAAAGCCTGCGGACCAAAGGAATTTACCGGCGAAGATGGTCCTACGACCATGTTTCAATGGTTTGATTCTATCGAAGTCACCCTGTGCCAGAGTGGCTGTCCAGAAAACCTACGCACTGTCAATGCTACCAGCGTCTTCTAATCCCGCGCTCTTGATTGGTGGACGGCCGAGAGGAACAAACGAGGAAATTATACAGCTTTCGTATTGTCGTGGGACGAGTTGAAGAATCTCAGGATGCAAAAGTTCTGTCCTCCCCATGAACTCCAAAAGCTCAAGGATGAATTCTGGCACATAAAGCAGGATGGTGGAGATAATGCTGGTCTATCTACTCGCTTCAAGCAGTTGAGTATCATCTCTCCCGGTCAGGTTACTACTCCGGAGATTACAATCAAGAAATATATCCGTGCTCTGCCGGATTGTGTCGCAGATTTTGTTCAGGCTGCAAAGACGACAACAATCGAGGAAAACTACCTGCTCGCCACTGAGATCAACGATAAGCGAGTCAGTGCTGGTTATTTCGACAAAGCCTCCAAGAATCTGCATCAAGTCACCACTACCACCGCTGAAGCCACCGCAGCACCATAGTCTTCAAAGCTCTCGTGATGAAAGAGGAAGAACAACAACAGCTCCAGCAACAAGAACTGTGCAGTTACTGCTGCCCCGCTCCAAAAAGTACCTACCCAACCGCAACATTAACACCGCCAAGTAGCGGCGCCTGTGGTCAATGCACCGCCTGCCAAGCGTGCATACACTGGACCATACCCGCTTTGCCCTACTTGTACTTATCATCACCCGGTGGGTATCACATGCCGGTTCTGTGTTCATTGCAATATATACGACCACTTCACCGTAAACTGCAGTACAGGTCCACGTCAAGCTCCAGCTCCAGCTCAAGGTCAAGCTCATGCTCAGCAAGCTCTACTTCCTGCTCCTCAAGGCTAACAAGCGGATCCTGCACCTGCGATCCATGATAGAGCTTGCTTTGCGTGTGGTGATCCTAGCCACTTCGCAAATATGTGCCCCAATCGAGTGGTGAAGCAAGAGCCACAACAGCCGCAGCCTCAGCAACAACAGCAACAACCAGCAGCCCGCGGACATGCTTTCAACATCAACTCCCGCCAGGCTCAAGCAGACAACAATGTGGTTAATGGTACATTCCTTGTGAATGGTATATATGCTTCCTGTTTATTTGATACTGGAGCAGATAACTGTTTTGTATCGTTTGAATTCGAAAAGCTCCTTAATCGTAAGCACACCCATCTCCTCTCGACGTTCGATGTTGAAGTTGCCACCGGAAGAACCGTCGCTATCAATTCCGTTCTACGTGATTGTACGCTTGAACTCAACAATGACGTCTTCCTTATCGACCTTATTCCGATGTAGCTCGGTAGTTTTGACGTCATAGTAGGCATGGATTTTCTTCACGAAAATCATGCTGAAGTTGTTTGCTTCGATAAGATGATTCGTTCCTCGCTCGCAAATGGTGATCAACTTTGTGTATATGGCGAAACTCCTTCGAAAGGTCTTAAACTCATGTCGTGTGTCCAAGCGAGTAAGTATCTCCACAAGGAATACAGAGCTTTCTTGGCTAACATTGTAGTAGCGGAGGAAAAGGAAGGAAAGACTCTAGTGAAAGATGTTCCCGTTGTTTGCGAATTCCCTAACGTATTTCCTGAAGATTTACATGGTTTACCTCCCACTCGTGATATCGATTTCCGAATCGACCTCATTCCTGGAACAAATCCTGTTGCTAAAGCGCCTTATCGTCTCGCTCCTTCTGAAATGCGCGAACTCTCGAGTCAGCTCCAGGAACTATTTGCATAGCGTTCGTAATTCTCAAGCCCAGTTTTATCTCGAAGCTCTCATCCATGATGCTCAGCATGCTTGTTTTACCGAACAAACTTTGAAGAAGGAAAGGGTTCTCAACGATGGCGCCCAACTCGAGAATAAATCGAATGGTATCTTTCACTACCTAGAACGAATTTGGATTCCCAAGCGTACCAATTTGCGACAACTTCTGATGGACGAAGCCCACAAATCTCGGTATTCCATTCATCCTGGTGCTGACAAGATGTAACAGGACATGAGCTACAAGTAATGGTGGCCGGGCATGAAAAAGGATATCGCTCTTTATGTTTCGAAGTGCCTGACTTGTTCGGAGGTCAAGGCCGAGCATCAAAGACCCTCTGGCTTGCTCGTTCAAACCGAGATCCCTATGTTGAAATGGGAGGGTATAGCTATGGACTTCATAACGAAACTTCTTCGCACGCCCTCAGGTCACGACAGCATCTGGGTTGTCGTTGACTGTTTGACTAAATCCGCTCATTTTCTGCCGATACGAGAAGACTTTAAGGTAGAGAAATTAGCCCGAATCTACACCGATGAGATCATTTGTCGACACGGGACACCTCGTGATATCATCTCTGACCACGATGGTCGGTTTACCTCGCGCCTTTTTGAAACGTTTCAATCTGCTCTCGGTACTACGCTTAATCTAAGTACCGCTTTCCATCCCCAAACCGACGGTCAGACTGAAAGAACGATTCGTACCCTTAGCAAAATTTTCAAGCCTCAAGATGATCAGATTGTGGGACGGATTGCCGTCCGATCGGACTGCCGTCTGATCGGATTGCCATCCGATCGAATCGCAATCCAATCGGATTGCACTTGAACTCCAACACTTAACTTTTTCCCAATTTTCAAGAACATCAGTTCCTAATGGATTACCAACCGATCGGATTGCTATCCGATCGAATGACCATCCAGCTGTAAACTTGTTCTCACTAAGTGTCCTGCCAATCAGATCGCTATCCGATCGAACGACAGTTCGATCGAACGACCTGAATGGTAGTGATACTTCACTGTTTTCAAAATGCTACAACGAAAACTTCAAAGCAATCATACACAAACACATCCTTACCAAACGAATATCAATCAGACCGAATGGTCATCCAATCGGATGACCATCCGAACGGATTGACATCCGATCGAATGACCAACCGATCGGATTGCCATCCGATCAGATTACTATTCGACACTTGGTTCACTTGCACCGTTTTACGCACCGCCCTTTGCTTATGCTATCGTAAACTGTTCGGGGCTAATCACTCTAGCGCTCCCTTCAATCCATTTTCCATCGCTGTGAGTATGCTCGACCCCTTTTTGCTTTATGCACTTTTGGGTGTTACATACGTTACTTATTCTAAATCACATCGAGACACAACGCAAACACTACTTATACGCTGACCGTTATTGCATGTTAGTTGTTACTCGATGAATGCTTGTATGTTAGGTTAACACAGTGATTGTTGCCTGACGCCTTAGCAACGATAGTACTATTTGTTTGGACTCAGCGCCTGTCATGGACACGGGTTGTTAAGGTTACCTCTTCACGTGTCACAGTGGTGATATGTGTTGCGCATTCTACAACTCGCAGTCTAGTTTGTGCATATTTCATTGTCGATAACCTACTAGCTCCACATTATACATGTTTCATGCTGGTTATTCGTAAACGCTTTCGAACTCTACTATTACTATTAAACTTGTATGCTCACCTTTACACCATGTGTATTGACCTCTATTTTAACGTATGTGACAGGTGCTTAGGATGCTTACTTGCTGTTTGATGAAATCAAGCTAGGATGGAGTCTAGAAACAAACTAAATAAAATCTGAGTTGTCAGAATGGATATTTGTCTTTGAGAGCAATGTCTGTAATAACAATTTTTATTTTATATGTTTGTGGTATGGGACATGAACCTTTAATATATTATAACAAATAGTTGTTATGGATTCTCCTGGACAATCAGTTTCGCTCAGTGCCGCGCCTCGATGATTCCGCCATCGGTTGGGGTGTGACAGATTGGTGTCTAAAACCTTATTTGTTCTAAAAGGGCTATATTGGTCAAAGTATGGCACAATTGCGGAAACTTGCATAAAAATTAGATTACTATTTTGATCATGTAATATAACCTCAGAGGGTTATGCTACATCATATTACGATCATAATAGACCCCTAAATCAATAGCAAACTAATCTAATTTGGTTCATAATCAAAAGTCAAAGCAGAAGTCAAACTTCACGACTTTCGGTTGTGAACAAGCCCTAAAACTAGAATTGACGAGCCGAACATGTTTACACATGTTCTAATAATTATTACTAAGTTGTTTAATCTAATTTGGTTCATAATCAAAAGTCAAAGAAGAAGTCAAACTTCGCGACTTTCGGTTGTGAACAGGCCCTAAAACTAGAATTGAT